>JADRCH010000065.1:11643385-11729381 GCA_019843965.1 Rhynchomys soricoides | reverse complement strand
AGAGAGAGAGAGAGAGAGAGAGAGAGAGAGAGAGAGAGAGAGAGAGAACTGGCAGTGGCTGTCCCAGGTGAGAGAGGAAGTGGTAAGAAGTTTACTTTTTATTGTTCTTTTGTGCTGTTCGAATATATTTTTTTAAATAGCATATATTAGCTCTATATTTAAACAAGAGAAAACTCCCCCTATTTAAATATCTCATAACATGTGTATAAAACTCTGGATGACAGTTTGCCAGATACTATTTAAAAACATACGAAGGGCAAATAAGGGAGCTTTAAAGATCGATTTTATATCTTTAATTTTAGAAATGAAATATGGACCAAGAGAAAGAAAGTAGCCCTCCAACGATACTTGAATGACTGAATCATGAAACTGAGGTTAGTGTATTGTCCAAGAACAGTAGTTTTCAAGATCCAATAAAGAAACAAAGTTTAGAAGAGCCAACACTGTACCAGGTTGAAGCACCCGGCTGGTATCTTCTGTACAGTTACAACTCCATTGGCTTCCTTCTTTACTCCCTTCTTGTCCTTGGCCAATGAGCTAGGAAATGAGAAAACACAGAGGTCTATTAAAGAGCAGAGTCTTTCTAAAACCTTAGGAGCCACAAAGCCTCAGATCAACGTCAGTAATAATATGTTCACATACCATCGAACAGGGACAACCGGCACAGACTGGATGGATTTATACACTCGCAAGTGTGCTTTATGAAACCTGCCACAGGGATTAAGGCAGAAATTGTAGTCTACTCTGACCATTGAGCCTTGAATCGAGCTGTTTGCAGGACAGATTACACTGTCTCAAGAGGCTTACTCCATTTGTTCTTTATAAGACTGAGCTTTTCCATCCCTTGTCTGTCCCTTGCTGTCTTCCACCCTTATTTCGTTTCTTTTTCTTCCTCTTCCTCCTAGGTAAACCTCAACAAATAGCTTAGACTTTATGTATTTCTGCTCTGAGCTCAGTGCCTTCCTAGCTCAGCCTCCTCCATCTATAATACTGCTGCCCTCCTCTATTACTGTGTTCATTCTCAGATCTTCAACACAGTGTGCTCTGACCTCTCCACAAGCTCGATCATGTGCTCCATTCTGCCAGTACCCCTGTCACAAACTCTGCTTATGTATTAGCATGCTCGATTTTACCCTTCCTTGGTCGCTCCATACCTACACAACTAAGCTCTCTTCAGTTGTTGGAGTTCTTTATCTACTTCTGATTTGTAGTGTAAGTCTCTTGACCCTTGAAGTTACTTTGTAGGCATTGTGATGTACTTTTTTAATTTATTTTTTATTTTTTGTAGCCTACTTTGATGGAGCCCATGCTTCAGTTCCCTTCCTTTCTGTTGCAAGGCTTACGACATAGTAAGTGAAGAAGAATAAATATGTATTAAGTTCTGTTGATCTGAAAAAGTTTGCAAGATGGAGATCTAGGAACAGGGCTTGGATTTTTGCTTATTAACTTATTTAGGGGGAAGGAGCATCCATGGAGTGGATAGTGTGTAGAGGTCGGAAGATAGAAGAGTCAGTTCTCTCTTTCCCTGATGTGGGTTGTGAGAGTGAATTCCAATCACTCAGCTTGAAAACAAGCACCTTTATCCACTGAGCCCATCCCGTCGGCCCTAGCATAAAGGGATTTTTAAGACTTATTTTATTTATTTTAGACAAATAAGCACACTGTCTCTTCAGACAGGAGAGAGAGAGAGAGAGAGAGAGAGAGAGAGAGAGAGAGAGAGAAAGTGGATCCCATTACAGATGGTTGTGAGCCACCATGTGTTTGCTGAGAATGGATCTCAGGACCTCTGGAAGAGCAGTCACTGTTCTTAACCACTGAGCCATCTCTCCAGCTCACATAAAGGATTTTAACTGGTGCCAATGTATTTATCATTACTCTACATGGTCTCACACACTTAAAGAACAGATATACGCATCTTAAACTATAATGGGGAATCAGAGTGTAGTCATGACCTGTTCCATCCTGATATCAATTCAAGATGACAAGGAAAACCGTAAGATATTAAAGTGTCCTTAGTCAAAGCAAACATCAGGATGTGCCATTTTGATGTCTCGTAATAGTGAAAATGTGTCAGAGCCCATTAGGCACTTTCAACATGCTTTAAAGAAGGAACAGGAGGTGTCTAGTGAAACGCCATGGCTGCTACCTGCTCTTTAATCTGTTGTTGGCCTCAAGTGAAGGAAATAAACAGCCATCAGATATGGTTTGCCCAAAGCATTTGCACAGAGTGAGCTTTGCATGTCTTAGTCAGGCTGTCTATTGTTAGGTTAGAGTGCAATCAAAACCAGCTAGGGAGGAAAGCATTTATTTCACCTTCCAGAGTGTAAGTCCATCACTGAGAAGACTGGGCAGGAACCCAGAGGCAGAATCTGGTACAGATGCCATGAAAGGATGTTGCTTAATGGCTTGTTCCCATAGCTTGGACAACTGCCTTTCTTAAAGCACTAGCCCAGGGATGACACTGCCCACAGTGATCTAGGCCTTCTCATCTCAATCATCAATCAAAAATTGCACCACAGGCTCACCCACCAAGCTCACTCACAGGCCAGTGGGTGATGGGGACCTTTTATCAATTGTCTCTTTTCAGAATAACTCTATCTTGTGTCAATTTGACATAAAACTAGCCAGCATGTCATGTGTTCTCAGGGAGGATGTCTCAGATGCCTGGATGCTTTAAGTTAGTTAAAGTTTAAAAGTAATGAGCTAAATTGTTGAATAAGTCCATCTTCCAGGGACAAGTGTTTTAAAAAGCATTAAATTCTTGCTTATTATAAGTAGCTATTATTTGACCAAGAAACTTCCACAGTGCTTTTAGCTCTTAAATAACTGAAGCCATTATCTCAATTTAAAATGATTAGGTTTCCTTTTCTCCTTCCTTGTAGGCAAGCAGGGAGTAAAACTTCACATTTTTCAATTCTAACCACTTGGCCCTGAGATTACATACAATGTAATCTCACCAAATGAACTCAGTAGGCTATATGTACATATTTAATCATTTATACACATACATATCATAAGAGAAAAAAGGTGTGGCTTTGAGAGGGAGTTAGGTGGTACATAGAAGGAGAAGGAAGGAAGAA
Source organism: Rhynchomys soricoides (assembly GCA_019843965.1). Taxonomy (NCBI): domain Eukaryota; kingdom Metazoa; phylum Chordata; class Mammalia; order Rodentia; family Muridae; genus Rhynchomys; species Rhynchomys soricoides. The sequence continues at coordinate 11,726,301 of JADRCH010000065.1, read as the reverse complement.
AAGGGACGAGATAAAATAATGTAATTATATTTAATTTTGAAAAATTGCAAAGCTACATATTTTAAAAATCTGTTGGTCTACACATCTGAGCCATTGGAGATGCTTGAGCTGGGATGATGTTTTCCACCGGATCTTGGGTCAAGGAAAACATTAGCAGAATCTACACATGCACATGAACTGTTGCCATTCCAACTTCTGCTCTCTGCATCTCTCAAACACTCGAGTGAGCTGCTTTCCTCATTATCACAGTACACTTACATGAGATCTGTCAGTCAAAGTCTAGTGTCTACTCCGAAGATTTGAAGCTCGAAGAAAGACACTGCCTGAGATGCATTGACTTGACTGATGTTAGCCAACAAATGTTCTAAGACTTCTTAAGAAACCTAAGAGTCTCTGCATCAAAGCTAATACCCAGACACTGGCCATCCTGCCACTCTTCTAGAGATGCAGAACACTTTATACCCGAGAGATGAATCCAGACCAATGTCTTCCCACTGCTGCGACATGCAGAATGCTTGTGATGGAGCTGCCAGTCATCCCCATCTTTGTTGATTCAACCAAGAAACTCCCTCATTTCACATCAAATGCCATCGTCTTTGAGGTCAGTGTCTCTTCCACAGTGTTCACTATGAACAGTCTGCCTCTCCCTCCAAAAAGGACAAAACCTACCATGCCTTGCCTTCAAGCTCTTAGATTTCAAAGCTATATGAGGACAAGTTTGTGGCTCTTCATGAAGGCAGCCCCTGGAAACCAACGAAGCACAGTAACAGAAGCCATTGGCTCTGCAGGGAAAAAGAAGGTCATGAATGTCCATAATCATATATGTGTAATTAAATATAAGTTAGAATCATTTTCAAAGCTTTTTACCCTGGGGTAGAATATGGTGTCTGGGGAGACAGTCAATAAATATTTGATCTGTGAAGGAATGAGTTATGTTATCAAAATACCAGCATGACCATGCTACCACTATGGTCAGTCACAGCTCTTGGGGGATGCAGATTATCTAAACTCTCTGAGTGCTGAAGAAGGAAAGCAATTGCTTGGTTCCTTTTCTTCCACACACTACCAGAGACTCTAAAAAGCCACCAAATCTCCTTAAAGATTTTTCTGTCAGAACTAATGGCACAGTCCTACAGTCCTCTGCACTCAGGAAGCTGGGACAAGGGTTGCAAGTTCAATGACTGCCCGGGCTACAAAATCACTTCAAGTCTAGTCTGGGCCACTTAGTGACTACAAATAAAAAGTAAAATCAGAGATATGGTGTCTGCCTGGGTGCGCACAGACATATATAAAATGGCTCTTGCTGATCCTTTCTGTTGGCCAATTTAAAGGAATCCCTATGTCTAATTCCCAGAGTCCATCTTTGTTTCGGTCAGTTGTGCACCTAAGGTTTCTCAATAGTAAACCAAGAAAGCAGAAAAAGCACTCATGTACAGTGGGAGAGGGTTACATTTTCATCAGGACACATAAATCTCTTTATACCATGCCACAGAGACAACTGTATTTTCTTGGCATCGGATACCTTGGTAAAGTGGGAATAAAATTCCCTGCCAGACATCACCCCCACCTTTTTTCTGGGAGTCATAAATAAAATAAGTGGAGTGAAGTAATAGCCAGAAAAGGATCCAACAGGAAAACCATAAACCAGAAATGGCAGTCAGCATTTAAAACAAACATGAAGCCTTGTTTGTCTTTATATAAAAACACAGCTCAGTAGAGCCCTCCAGGTACCATGTCTCTAAGAACATTTCGGGCAGTACCAACCATGTCCAAGGAGGCATTGTGCTAACTCACATTAGATTGTTAAGCTTTGGAGCAGAGTGTTTTTAAAACCTCTTGAAAAATACTAATGAGCCAACTGGACAACCAGCCTTTTTTTTTTTTTTAATTCCTCGAAGGGCATCTTGGGGAATAGCATAACCTAGAACTCTTATTTGCAAAGGGGCTGCTATTTAAAGGGTGCCTTCAAGGTCATGGGCAGCTTTGCCAAGAGCTGGCAGTATAGTCCTCCTTGTCAGGATTTGAGATTGTTAGCATCTTGCATTTGGCCTTTTCTTGCTTTATGGAATCATAATGAGACACTGCATTGTTTTTACTCAATAGCTGCTAAGTAGATTCTGAATTAATGTAGACTGTAGGGACAATTTATTTCTTTCATTTAAGTTCCTATCCTTACTCTATTTCAAGCTGCTGTTGGAATCTTTCTTGCTGTATAATGGTTCAGTCCATTTTGGAGGAATGTCTATACAGCATTGTGACTCTTAGGTAAATGGAAAATTTCTCTGAATCAGTGATAAGGCAGAACCTTAAAGGGATGGTCTTTAGTTCTTGATTAGAATCCATGGCCTTCCAAAGCCCATGTGTAGGTTTCAAACCTGGTATTATTGTTTGTTGCTGGTATTATTCTTGGGGGTTGTTTTGTTGTGTTTTGTTGAATTATGTTGTAGATATGACACAGAGTCTCATCACATAATTGAGACAGGCCTCAAGCACAGGACCTTCTCATGTGCCTAGGACTGTTTTAAACCCCTAACTTGTTGGTACATCTGAGTATGTACTTATAATGTGGGGACTGAGGCCACCATCCAACAGATCTGGGACAGGCTAGAACCTGTAGTCTACTTCAGCTTTCTCATGGAAAACACTTTAACTAGGAAGCTAGTAAGTTGGTTGTTCTACCTTCCCTGAGTACCAGACCTCTATGAACAGTATGCTTGTACTATTTCATTTCATAGCCATAGCAACATACTGTTTAGGTATATTTATCTTCACTATTAATGAAGCCAACAGGCTTAGTAACTGGTTTAGTTTGACGAAACTTGCCCGAAGCCATTCCATTACTGAAGGAAACAATACACAGAACAGTCGGCGCTGACAGCATGATTTCTTCAACTCTGTGTACTGCTATCATGATTGCTCATTCTAGACGGAAATGAAGACCAGAGTTTATCCTAGTCTATTGCAGTGACGAGGACCATGACTAAAAGGCACATTGGTGAGGAACGGGTTTATTTCATTTGATGGATTGTAGTCTGCTGTGAAGAGAAGTCAAAGCAGGGACTCAACGCAGAAACCTGGAGGCAGGAAGTGAAGCTGAACCCCCAGAGGAGTGCTGCTTGCTGGCCTGTTCCGTCATGGCTCGCTCAGTTCATTTTCTTATGCAACCCAGGACTACCTGCCCAGGGGTGGTGCAGGGCACTGTGCCTTCCCACATTAACCATTAATAATTAAAAAATGCCCCGAACACTTGTCTACAGGCCAAGATGATAAAGGTAATTCCTCAATTGAGGACTCTACATGTCTCTACTTGTGTCAGGTTGACAAAGAACTAATCCACAGGCTCTTCCATCTCACTGTGTTCACTTTTAGCTGGATCAGGGCCCTACATCCTCTGCAGCTCATTACCATAAACTCAGACCCTGGAATGCTGGGATGGGAGCCTCATAGAGAAGAGAGAGGGAGACTGCAGACTGGTGTGGCAATCTTTCTGTGGTTTTGTTAGGGAATGCCAAAGCAGACTATTGGTCTAGTCTTTTTAACAAAAATAGAGATCAAGGAATGACTTGAGCATGGAATGGAATGGAGCGAGACCCCATGATCTGCTTTAGGCTTTGCCCCTGGGTGACAATGAAGCATCTCTGTTCTTTAGCTGAAAAGCGAGGCAAGTGAGTGTCCAGATACTGCCATTGCTTTTCACCTCCCTATGCCAGAGATGTTGGCCCAAGTCTCTCTCATTATCCATCCCAAACATGTATTGCAAAAGAGCAATACATTGAAATAATAAATCAATCTCATGTGGCTTTCAAGGTCAGGAGTAGAAGATATTTTTATTTATAAATCATCTCCCTTTAAAAAGCCACAGGAAAAGTTAAAAGGAAGTCATCATTGGTGAAATCACTGGGGAAAAAATAGCAGGATGTGATCTGGGGTAGGCGAGTCGAGGTGATGGGTTACCTAAGAGCTTGTCTCCTGTCAATTTAAAAAGCTCTTTGACTGCTTACTTTCCATTTCCAAGCTCCAAACTCAAATAGCTCTTCACAAAACAACTGCACCAGACAAATTGATATAACTGCTTTCCCAGGCCTAGCACCCAGCACCACCCTTTCCTGATCTCAGACTTCACCTACCATTGCTAACAGAATGATCTTCTATCAGATGCTGGCAATGCGCCAAGCACTATATGTAACATGTCATGCAGGGGATACATTAAATGACCTTCCGAGGAACCTTTTAAGATTCTAGTCTTAGTCGTGAGAAAATGGACCCCTTGAAAAGCCAAACACGTCACAAGGATACAACGTGCTTAAAGTAGATCTAGAACATGGTTTCCCAGTTCATCAGACTCAAGTAGAGGATACACTCAGTCTTCTGTCTGCAGAAGGTAATTTACTTATTACCTCACTTCCATTCCCCAGGGTTAGGGGCTGAATTATGCCCATTCAAAACTCATTTGTGTAAATCCTAAACCCCCAGTACCTCAAAAGGTCCAGATAGGATCTAGATAACTGAGTTTAAAAGAAGCCATTATGTTGGGACCTAACCCAATATGAGCAATATCATTAAACAAGGGGGGGGGGGTATGAACAGAGAATGAACAAATGCTATGTGAGGATGACAACAGAACCCTGTGGTGCCAAAAATGCCCAGAAAACCACCAGAAGCCAGGAATAAGGTGTGAGCAGAATCTTTTGTCACAGCCACAGAAAGTGACAGATCCACTAACACCTTTGTAACAACATCCAGCCTCCTGGACTGTAGGGCTGTGGATTTCTATTCTCTGGCCCACAGAGTTCGTGGTATTTTGTTATGACAGTTCTGGCAAATGAGCACTTCCAGTCAGGTGAATTTTCTTAAAATAACCCTATCACTAACGATCTTGTCACTGTGATAAACTCCCCCTATTATCTGAAAGGTTTCTCATGGCTTTGAGCTTTCTCTGAGGGAGTATGGCGTAGGGGAATTTGAATGACTGCCTCATCTTTCAGGAGACTCCCCCGTAGGAAAAGCTTTTAGCAATGGAGGTGCTGTGATTTTGTTTTGATCTGGCCAAGGAAGACAAGTAACAGAGGTACTGCAGAGTAGCTGCTCCTGATGTAATACACAGTTGCTGTCTGCTCACTCAGCTCCAGGGCCTTAGGGTATGATGGTGGCCAATGCACATTCCCTTGGTTCATAACAAGAAAGAGACAAACATAGAATTTTCCCCCAACTTATCCACAGATGTGGTCAGCCAGCACTTGACCATACGTACCAGCCATCATTGATTCTAGGTCTTCCTATGATGATACTGAGCCTTCCTTTGGGGGAATTACCCATTTTGCTGGACGACTAGCTCCAAGCCTTAGAAGAACATATAACCTAGTGTCATCATTTGATAGAGAATAGACCTCTATGTCATCATATATGCAGCAACTTTCCTGTTCTGTTTCTCTTTCTAGCTATCAAAGCCATTTCCTAAATAAAACACACCAACAAGTCTGTGGGAAATACTCTGGAACACATCTGGTGAGCTCCGCATTTTATAGCTATGGGGTCTTTTCTTGAAGGTCTTGTTTTGGTGAGAGAGGAGGACAGTTGTACATTCCAAGTGTAAGATTAAACGCCAGTGAAGCGTCATGTATGGGACATGATCACAACTGGAAGATAGACAGTAAGTCTCCCAAGTGTGTACAGTCCCTTTCATGTGCATGAAGTCCTCAAGTGCACAAATCCCTCTCCATGTGTGTGAAGTCTTCTCCACCCCCATTTTACCAGCTCATCTTTATCATGTCTCCCACATACTCAACCAAGCCAATAGACTAGAAAATTCCACTTCTATAGGACTATAAACAACTTTGCTAAGTTCAATGAGCTTCCCAAGAATTATATTTTCTTTCTCAAATGTTCCAAGACATTTACAGCTATTTTCCTTTAATATATAGAAATGTATTGCCAGCAGGCATGTTGACATTATTGAGCTCAGAGTTCCCTTTATGGAACAAAGCTTGTGTGAACAGTTTGCAAATGTATAAAACAATTGCATAGATTGTGACTGGAGAAACAAAACCGCAGAAAAGGCAAAAGCCAGACATTCTCTGATCAGTACAGTTAATGTATACCACATGACCTTACCCTGCTGCTAGAAAAAAAAGCTGCAAACATGGTACTTAGTTTCCCTGCTGCTGAGGCAAGCACAGTCATTATGTCAAAGATACTAGTTTCCTAAAGGTCATGAAGTCATGTGATAAATCTGTAGCTACATCAACCAGGAAATTTAGTGGCAAAGTCTCAACCCCTGCAAACATTCTCAGCACTAAATTCTGTGCCTAGTATACCCATTAGCTGTACCTTCTAAGCACACTGTGAGACTAAACACTGAAGTTTGAAAGCTCTTTACCCAGGAAATAGGGAATTAGTAAAGTCATTAGAGGCTGGTGTTTTGAGAACGAGATGCTTCAGCCAGTGTGGTAACCACCATAATAGTTAGGCTATGTTAAGAACTGAAGTGGATAACTGAGAGTGCAGCCCAGTGGAACAGTGTTTGCTACATGTTTGAGGCCCTGGCCCCATACCAAAACAACAACAAGCACAACAATACCAGCAACAACAAAGGTAAAGGTTAAAAAATAAAACAAATCAGGCTCTCAAAAAAAAAATAGCTATTACAGATAGGAAAGATGCTAATGCCTGTGCACCAGCATTGTCTTGGAAAGGGAAGTTATAATCCCAGGAATAATAGATAAATTACGTGGTTGACACAACTGGCATCTGATTGTGGGATTCATCTGTGGGAAGCTTCTAACTCAGGGGTGGTTTCCAGGATAGTCTTGTGGAGCAAGGCAGCTCTGTTGTATGGGGTTTTGTAAGTCTTGGTGGGCATTGCCTTTCACTGGAAATACACAGTTTCATACATCAACCTCATGAGCTCAATGAGTGTGACAGAGTCTTGGGCGATTACATACTGTGAGTGCTAAGAAACTTAGAGCTGAGCCTACTTAACTAAGACTGGGCACAGCCATTTCTGCCAAGGAAGAAATAACCTTTTCAAGGATTCTTGGCAAGTGACAACTGAACACCGACTCTTTCTGACTTCTTTGAAAGCAATACTTGTAAGAGCTCTCCTGCCACACCAGCCTTGGTTTCTTTCCCCCTTTTCTTCTCCTTGTCTGGGAACTCTATGAGCTATCTTGAATCTTGGCTCTGGGTACTAGTGGTACACATTGCTTCTTGACACTTGCGCCTGCTTCAGCTCTTGCATACTGATGTGAAAAATCATTACATCTTGAACAAGCAAATCCCTAGTACTTTGCATTTATCACATGCATTACCCACAGACAAGTCTGAAAATTATAGCTCTTCTCTGGTGTTGTAGCCTAGATTTCAAACGGTCCAGCTCAGCATGAAGCTTCAAGGACCAAAAATGGGCTTGGAGGCAGAAATTGGAGAAGGCTTGCCTTTATCTTCTTATTAACAGAGATGAAAAATGATTGACAGAGACCCAAATAGAATAACAATAACAGGGTTCATTGCCCTGGTGGTTCGTTGTTCATAAACTGATAACAATGCCCTTGGGAGCTTGCATAGCTTAGCATGAAATGACCAAACTGGACTGCCAGAGCTGTTTCCATTGTGAGCTTCCAACACATCACTCAGATTAATAAATGTAAGTGCCAAGAAAATAAGTGGATAAAAGAAATAAAGAATTAATGATGTAGTGACAAGCCACTAAGAAGGTGGTGGGGCAGCACAGATCTCTCAGAATTCAGCAACCTTCCCCGGAGGACCACAGCTGCCTCCTTTCCTACCCACCCCCACCCCCAGAAACAGGTTCTCATCCCCTGTACAGTTTATTTCAGCCACACCCCTGGCATCTCCCAGAGCATCATTATTTTGCAATCATCCTCTCACTGTCTCACCCCCAGCCCCTAGTTTTAAGGGAGGAGCTTGGTCTCTTCCATTAACCCGTCTTCATTGGATCTCACCTTAGACATACTCATGACAGGCAGAGAAAACAACCACAGGGGAACAGGTGGAATAGCAGATTCATGGTGTAGATAGAGCAGCTCACAGCTTCTTAAGTGGATTCACAGATGTGAACACATCTGGTCTTCCCAAAGCCCCGGAAAAGTCCCTCAGACACATCCACTTTCCACAGACAGTCTCTAACATGAGAATCATTGCAGCCTGTACCTCATAAAGTTGCTTCAGGGACTAAAAATAATAGAAGAATGGGTGTGGGCAAAATCCTTCACAGCAGAGCCTGGCAGGTAGGAAAAGCTAGGTATTGTTCTAGTGAGAAATTCTGTAACAACTTGTTATTTCTAGCTTCTCTAATCAGGAAGCAAATGACTAGAACCTAGACATTCGGTTCCCTTGACCAGAGTCTCTTAGGTGGCTTCAGGACACTGAGATGGCATGAAATTCATGCCCATTTGGTGCATTATCTACTCCACCTCCAGTGGCCTCCATGTCCACACTGAGTGAAGTGGATCTTGACCAAGAACATTGCCTACCATGGTGAGTTGTATTGATTTTCCACCTTCCTAAGAGGCTCCTCTCCTCCTTCTGATGTTCAGCTTTTCCTTCTGAGGAGAGACCAGAGCACCTGCCCCTGAGTCCTAAAGTCTCTCTGGAGTCTGAAAAATACCCACCTACTGTCTAGTTGCAGGTCAAGCAGGTAATTTCCCCCACAGGGCAGAAATTTCAGCATATGCCATTAACTACAAGGTCCACTAGGCCACTTGGATCAAGAACAGCTAGTCACCCCTCCACAGTAAAGGGGCCTTGTGGTCAGTCACAGAGCTAAGACCAAGCCAGCTGGTTCTATTCCAGAGGAAGGGGGCACAGATGACAAGGGCCAGCATAGTTATGTATTTCCAGATCATTCTCAATGGAGTTGCATATGGTGTTGATATATGGATGCTGCCTCTGGGCCAAAAAAGATCAAAACCAAGAAAAGAGCAAAAGTAATTGCTAGAAGGAAACAGAATCCTGTGATGCTAAACACAGACACTAGTTGCAAATATATCCCAACATAACAGAACCCTTTCTCCATTCTCATACCCAGTGACCCTCCTATCAAGCTGTAACTGAATGCCTTCGCTTGCTGGATCCCTGCCTTGACACCTCTTAGCAGAAAACCATAAGTCTTTCTTACACATGAATGAACTCCCACATTTTCTATGTCATATCTCTCAGGACATTTAGCCTTCCCTAGCTTGACAAAAGCTGTTACTCTATATCTTAGTTTCTTGACCTCAAACATAACCTCATTCTGCAGAGTTCTCTTCGCTTTTATTTGGGCACCAGCGCCTCCCTTCTCCAGGCTTCGCCTTGAGTCAGTTGCCTCATTTCCTGCTGGTTGTTTGCTAAAGTGGCAGCCATCTAATCCTTCTCTGTCACAGGAGGCTGGAGGGGCTTTGTTTGTAGCACCCAAAGCCTCATGCTGTGTTAACAGTCCTCAGCTGGGCTCATTGAGATCAGAGACTGTGGTGTCTAGAACAGACTCTTCATTAGTATTCATTAATAGCATGCAAATTTGAAACTAGTGGCAACTTCTAAGCCAAGTCCCATTGCTTTATGATTTTACATGATTAATTAGGAAGTGTTAGTATCGATGAGTGTGGTACACAGTAGAAGAAATGATTCCTGGGAAAGATTTTATTTAGTCTGTCATTTTCATGAAATCCTGATGCATCTATAAAACAGCCAGTCCTTAGAGCTTGTGCCGTGGGGTAGGAAGCAGCCTTCAATCTCTGGCTCCAATCCTCACCCAGTGCCTTAACATCCAGTCTAGGGGCTAGCACCTTCAGAAAGCAATATGCTCCAGCAACATGTTGAGCTTTCATGTTAGAAAGTGCTCTGGAGTCTACTCAGCCATTATAGACAGTGATTAGGGGACTCTGTGTCCTACAGAGAATGCTTTATATAATAGCAGGTGCCACAGAGTAAAAGCAATGTGCACAAGCCAACATAAACATTATTAATACACTCCTGCAAAGCAGGCATGAAGAAAAAGAAATAGAGGAAATTGCAACCAAGTTGTAATTCATGTATCTATCGCTTTCCAAATATTATGAAAGTCCTGTTTATGTGGAGCACTGTTTTAGGCAGCACAGACATCTCAGGGGCAACACTAGTGAGCACTGGAGGCTCAGTTGTGGGGGTTGAATTGAGGTTACCGTCTATTATCTTTAGATCTCGTAGTTCTAGTGTGTATTGTATAGTGATAAATAAAATCCTATAGATAGAGCTCAAGTCTTCTTTTTCAAACACACAAAGTGAATCTTTTACTTCTTGAATACTGGGCAGTTTAGACAATGTATCACAGCAATGGTTCGTCTCATGACAGAAGAATCACTCCAAGGCAAATGAGACATGTCTGCAATGGAGCAGCTAGGTAGCGCTTGTTACTGATTGCAAAGATTAGCAGTTACTCGATTCTCAAACTGTAAAGGGCTTTCCGATGTACTTACTGGGTTACTTGAGTGAACGACAGAACTCAACCAAGAAATTAGAAGGTAATTGCATTGAGGTACAGCATTGGAGGAAAACATAAAGATGAACCCTGAAGCCAGACCCACCGACTGCTCATCTGACATCACCGAGAAGTCAGCTAAGGATGAGCCATCCTTGTATTTGATGGGATGCAAAAGAGAAGCTTTGCTTATTAAAACTGTTGTGAATACCCCATGCCGGGCAGTTTTATGCTTCAAGGGGCTTGTTTCCTGGTGCTGCCTGGAGTAACTGACTTACAAGGTACATGAGCACTTGCCCCCATCAATCATGGAACACAGTCCACAAGCAGCACTGGAGGTGTATATGGCCTTCAATATGGCCATGACTGATAAGGAACATCTCCTGCATGAAATGCTTACTGGGAGACAACTGCCAATCAAGCCAGGGTCACTTTCCCCAGAGTGACAGCACACAATTTACAGAAGGCTAGCTATGCAAGCTTAAGCTGCCCCCACTGAAACGCACTGAAAATCAATAAAAATATTGTTCACATTTTAGATTTGCCCATAATGGAATTCATTTAAACATCATTACTGGCCCATGCTGACAGCTTCAAAATTGAATTTTTCTTGTGCTTGATGAAGGGAATAAATCTCCCCCTGGTAGGTAGTTGTTGCTTTCAAAGCTTATAACTCACATTCTCACAGTAACGCAGGGTCGGAACCAGTAGTGAGTTTTGGCAGAGTAGAGAGGAAGATGAGACAGTCTACGGAGAGATTGTTCACCCTGGTCTGATAAGATCTGTAAAGTCATCTTCATTCCAAAAGGATTTCTTTCTGAGCACCAGAGGCAGTCTGAGTCTTCAAGCTTTACAGATGTCCACGACACTGGGTTCATGCACTACAGGGTATGGAAGAAGCTGGGTCGGGTGGAAGGTCTCTTAGCAAGCTTGTAAAGAGCAAGGGGCAGCAAAGCTCAAGGTTTTCTCACTGGCCTGCTGGAAATGTTCTGTTCCAATGTGGGGTAGTAGTCTTTGTTTTAATCTTTTTAGCTTGTGGCAATCACTTCCTTCTGTAGATTCGGTAAAAATGGAGAATAACATAATCTACCTCAAACTTGTCTAGAAAAGCACTCACCTGCTTGGAAGTTAAGGAACAATTTCCTATTGATTTCTATTTCCTTTAACATCAAAAAGTTCCTACAGAAGTTCTAACAGAAGTTCTAATACTTACAAACTGAAAAAAATTAATAACCGTTTGTAATTTACAGTGTCCCCGCAACTGAGCACACTCTCCACAGAGTGAGGAAGGTCTAGATGGAGCACATTAAGACTTGAAATCAAATCTGTTTCGCAGAAGCCAGGATGCATGGCCTTGCTGCTCAGATTGCTTCAGTGACTGATCTGTCCTGTGAAAACTGCAGAACTCTGACACTTGAGCCAAATCCATTGTTAAGCCAAACTGTTTGGTTGATTGTTCTCCAGCAAGGTTTGAACCTCTTGCTTGCTCTTTTAGATTTAAGCAGAAGAATTGCTCGCTTCCACCCAGCAGTGGCTTGCACAACTCGAGAGATAAAAATTCACAAGTACAACTCTTAACCACGGCCCAGCCTAGTGTGGACATGAGATTCTCAGAGACTCAGTTTACCTCTCCTTGGAATATGGTTCATACCAAACATGCCTACTCCACTGTTTTATGACAAACATCAAATGAACTAATAGATACAAAAAAGGATATGAGCCATTAAGTGTTCTCACTAAAATAATCTCGATTGAGTCACTTTATGGCACAATGTACTAGCACACAATGTCCCATAACACAAGAGTTGAGATTATTGAGTTCCATGCCAAATTAGCAAGGTATGTCTGTGGGTCATTTTTAAAGGTCTCTGTTTGAGTGACTCCAAATGATGTACAGAGGAGAAAGGATTCAATACTCAGTTTCAAATCAATGAGAGCAAACACCCAAATATCGTGTCACATGACATTATCCCTTTAGAATACTAGACAGTCGTTTATCACTAATCTCTAACCATACAGGGATTTGTCACCCATCATCATGAATACACACAGAATGGGGAAACACGAAAACATATGTGTATATACAGCCTGTGGAAAGTCCAGAGTTGGGGAAGGGAGGAATTGGAGGGGGGCCTTTTTGGAGAAAAATGAGGCAGCTCGACCCAGTAAGGAAAGAGGAAGGTTTTATTATTGTTATTAGAGTGTATAAACCAGGAAAACAGAAATAAAACAACAATAACATCAACCATAACTCGGATTGAGTCTGTGAAACAGACTCCCGTCTTCCAGACACAGTCCAGAATTCACTGGCCCAGGAAGGCAGGAACCTCTATCCTGTACACCCCACACAAGCTCTGTTTAAACTCTGATGAGCAGTCTCTACATAGTCCCAGTGATTACAGATCTTTGACTCTACCATGCCAACAACAGTAAAAGAATTTTACAATGAGCAAAATCCTGATGTAAATGAGGCCTGCCATTGTGGTACCCAGGACCCTCCAAAGCACTGACTAGTGAAAGCTTTGGTGGATGATATCATCCTTTTGGATTGAGTTTCTCGTCTGAGAAAAGAGGAAAATCTTATTTACCTGGATTAAAGCCTTTGGGGTGTGTGTGCATGTTTGCATGTGTGTATGTGTGTGTGCATGTGTGTATGTGTGCGTGTGCGTGTTCGTGTGTGTGTGTGTGTGTGTGTGTGTGTGTTCACGCGCGCATGTGCATGCTCATGGGGGTGGGGAGGGGTGGAGTAGGGTGGAGAATTAAGTACCAGGAACAGTAGCTTTACAATAAATTCAGGCTGCTTTCCCTCTGCAAAGGCCCAGGACTCTAAAGGAAGCCTGTGAAGCCTTTGCCATAAGCGGGAGGTGGCTTTACAGTGAAGTTTTGACCCAAATTCTGTGTGTATAGTGAGCAGATCTTTCATGGTCAAGCCCATATCTCCGCAGACTTCCACCCCACAACCTTTCATTTAGCAGCTCCTTAATGAGCCCATTGTGTGAAGAATTAATCCTTAACTGTGGTGTGTTGCCTAGCTCTTTGCTTGCTTTCTCTTCTGCTCAGCAAGACCCGGAGCATTAACTACATGAATATAGTCTGCATTTTGATAAGAAAGAAAGAAAATAAAAAAGAATACACAGGAAACCAACCACTGGGAAACCCATCCCTTCAAGGAAGCCTCAGACTTCCCATCAGCAAAGCCTTCGTGTGTGTGGGACCCCACAGTGCTCATGAATTTCAGAGGCTTGTAAGAAATTGTCTGTTTTGCTGGACTCTCGCTGGGATTAATCATCCCCTCTGTGGTTGGTGCCAATTAAGAGCTAGTGTGATGCAAAAAGGGGGTATTTTAAACACTGTTTGATGCACATCTCGCACATCTCTGACCCTCTTCCCTCTCTTTTTACCCCAACTCACTCATCGGACACTTTCAACCGCTCTCTTCTTCAATGGCGACTTGACTCTGGAAGTCCAAGGGTTTAATGAAAGCAATGTCCTTTGCTCCCTTTCTCCAGAGGAACACTGTTTGCCAAATAATTTCTCATCACCTCACACGCTTTCAAAGCAGAGTTCAGCCTCACTATTCGCCCTGGAGCCGCAACCTACTGTTACATAGCTGTCAAAAGTATTTGCTGAAGATCACACTGAGTGGCACCATTGCTCTGCTTAGAAGAAATCTGTGGTCATCTCCATTGCCTATGGCTCAAAATCCTGTAAGTACTATGCTCTCTACTTTCTTCTCCAGTCTCACCGCTCCACACCCTGCCTGTCCCCCTCACAGGCATATTAAGTGATTCTAGTCTTCCTGTATTTCCATGTCCATGTCACTCCAGTCACCACCTCCCACCAGGGGCACCCTGCATGAAGCCTTCAAGGTCCAGCTCCATGAATCCCCTCATCTCTCCCCTAGCCCTCAGGATGCCTTTAAGTAACCCACATTCTAGCATAATACTTACCCCTTGACTGTATCCTAGCTGCTTAATGTACCTGCCCCATCTCCCCACTCCAAGTAGCCTGAAACTACCTTGAATGCACTTGTAGGTTTCGTAGCTCTCTGTACTCTACAATCTATACATCCTTGCACCCAGGTTAAGCCATGCATTCTCTGCTAACTGAATTCTAACTGCTGGGCTGGTTAGAGGTTTCAAAATTCAATCTGCTACTAGCTAGTGTTACCCAGGAAAAAGCAATCTCAATTGCAAACAAACAAACAAACAAACCACCTCCACCTATAGGCAAGTCTGTGGGGCATTCTCCCAATTAACTTGATTTGGAGGCCCCAGCTCACTGTGGGCAGGTAAGCCTGGGTAATATAAGAAAGCAGGCTGAGCAAGCCAGTAAGCAGCACCCCTCCATGGCAGCTGTTTCAGTTCCTGCCTCAAGGCGCCTGCTTTGCTTCAGTCCCTTCCTTGGCTTCTGTCAGTGATGGACTGGGACTGGGAGGTGTTAAGTAAAGAAACCGTCTTCTCCCCAAGTTGCTTTTGGTCCTTGTCTTGATCACTGGGATAGAGAGCAACCTAGAACAGCTACTGTCACCTGAATCACCTTCTTCTGATACACATATTCTATTAAATCAGTACTCTGTCAATAGTAGAGTCTAGAAGTCTGTGCTCTGTCATAGTTCCACGTGTGATGTGAATGAGGATTAAGAATAGTACACTCGAGGTTTTAGGAACACTTTCTGCATTTACAGAGGACCGGGTTTTGATTCCTAGCACCCACACAGTGATTCACAACCACCCATAACTACAGACTGCCACTTTCAACTTCTGCAGGCACCAAATACACATGAGATGCATATACAAACATATAGGCAAAGTACTCATATATAAAATCAAATTAATACGTCTACTAAGAAAATCTAAGCCGGGCAGTGGTGGAGCACGCCTTTAATCCCAGCACTCGGGAGGCAGAGGCAGGCAAATTTCTGAGTTCAAGGCCAGCCTGGTCTACAGAGTGAGTTCCAGGACAGCCAGGGCTACACAGAGAAACCCTGTCTCGAAAACCCCCCCAAAAAAAAAGAAAAAAGAAAATCTAATGAGCAGTATGATAAGTAGATGCTGACAAATTCATTTTAATGTGGGAATGAACACACTAATGACATGATATTAGAGATGCTGAAATAAGATTGAAGAGTTAGAAATTAATCCAGATTGTAAAGGAACAAAACAAAACGAAACACAAACAAAAACAACTTCAGGGGAATCTGGTCCTAGTGCTTGCTTCTAGAATGGCACTTATTTAAGCAAGCAGCGGCTTCTGGTCTGTGGGACTAGAGTCATTTGCTTATATGTTGGTGACTCGGTGGGTCTAAGCTGTTTCAGGGGATCTGATGATAACCTTGTTTCTTCTGCACATCTGCAGATTGACAACATTTACCAAGTCATTTCCCACTGTCTCATGTGAAGTCCACCTCACTGGAAAGTCTAATGGAGGAAGCCGTGCAGAGCTTATCTCTGCCTAAGTCTCCAGAGCCCCCACCTGACTTTCCCAGAGCCCCACTTCATTCTTAGCAGTCACCAAAGGATCTCCATGTTGAATCCAATGAAGTCTAGCATATTGTAGCTGTGTCGATGTTTCCTGACATGCAACCACACATCTAAACCAAAGCACTCTCCCTTGGAGTTAATAGCCTGGGGTCCATCATTGTTACTGTCATTAACTATTGCTTACTTTAAAACAGGGGTCACAGTAACTATGGCGATGGAATAACTATTTTACAGGGGTCACCTATGACCACCAGAAAACAGATATTTACATACAATTCATAACTGTAGCAAAACTACAGTTATGAAGCAGCAAAAACATATTAATTTTGTGGTTGGGGATCACCAAACCGAGAGGAACTGTGTTAAATGCTCATGGAGATTGAAAACCACTCTTCTAGAACATGGGTTTTCTTAAGTCTCTGATTCCTCGTCTGTATGATCAAAGCAGTAGACTACGCTACTTTCACCTCTCATATTTCCAGCCCCTAAGTGCAAGAGAACTCGAGCCTGAACCTTGATATAGAGCTAGATAAGAACCCTCAGGCACAGTGATTAAGTAGAACAGAACCTGAGGCCCAGGTTCTTGCCTACACTCTTATAAATTACCATGAATGTGACCATCTCATTTTCTGAGAAAAGTCAAGTGATTATTCAGCCCTGAGCATCCCTAGGGCTTTCCTGAGATGTTTGCCTTGGCTTTCATACACCACTCAGGATCACATGGAACTGTCATCCCAGGATCCTCAAAGTAAGACCTGACACCTTGGAGTAGCGTGGCACATCAGGTGACACTGACAGGTACAAGGAGGGATGGAAGATGCAGGGAGCATGCTCTGGAAGATATGCTTGGTCATGGTGTTCAAACTGTAAGCAAATCAGTTATCTCAGCTGACTTATACAATCTCGTGAAAGAAAAGAGCAAGCATGCCCGCTTAGAAACTAAGAAACTAAATCTCAGAGAAATTCAGAATCTCCGAATGATGTCTGCATAAGTATCTAATGGATAATTGATGTGGACAGCAAGCCAGGCTTTCTAGCTCTGAATCTAATATGCTGCAGCTACACAGTGTTTCTTCCTATTCTTATCTCCTCCATTGGACCTGACAAAGATTCTACCAGGAAAGAAGGGCAGGCATACGTGCTTCCATCATACAGAGAAATAAGTCAAAACTCAATGGGAATTTCAGAGTCGTGGTAAATAGCAGAGACATCCTGTGTCCCTTTTATTATGCTTCTACATTTTAAGAAATATGTCTTCTATAACCCTAACTTGTTGGTGAGGCAAAATAGGAGAGACTGTGATTTTAATAGTCTAGCAAGAAGACTGGGGTCCCCAAAAGTAACAGTGGATACATACATTTAAGAGGAATATGTGAATTTTGATAGGCTTGAGAATGGCCTTTCCAACCACTGAATTTGCCTTCCACAGAAATGATCTTCTGACCCAAGGACTAGAAATAAGGGAACTGGCTCAGATATCCACTCATATCCATTAAGTTCCTTCCCAGGCATCCATAGTACATGCCTTGTCCGCGTGCCATAGACAGGAAGTCGGGTTTGAACCCAAGCATTCTGTTTCTGTGTACTTTGATCTGAATACATCAAATTCCGTTGCCTAATTTCGCTACACATTTTGGGGTGTAGTCATCCTAGGCCAAAGTGTCACTGTCATTGGGCATTAGACAGAAGAAGAAGCCCTCTCATGGCTATACTAAATAAAACAATTATGAAACGACCACTCAACAAACCACAGCTGTTTCACATAGAGTAATAAGCTTCATAGGCAGCATGAAATGACAGAAGTCCATAACTTAGAATACAGACTAGGATTCTAATCCACCTAGTCCTTGCAGGAGTCAAATTGAACAAAGGCACCTCTCTACCATGGCATTGACCATTTTTCCATAGGACCTTTCAGAAAAAAAAAATTAACGTAGCAATATTGAGACTCCAAAACTAGGTATTTGTTCCCAGTCATGTCAAAGATAGAAATTCCCAGAAGTAGTCACCTCATCCTGAGCTAAGCACATGATGGAGGTTCGGTGAAATCTTGCTGACACTACCATCCCTTTGAAGTTGAAAAATAAGAGGTAGCTTAGAAATAATGAAATTGTAAGTCCCTCCCCAAGGCCTTTTAAATCCTACATTATGATGTGTGATAGTTGGAATAAGAATGGCCCTGTAGTCTTATATTTTATTTGAATGCTTAGTTACCAGGGAGTGGACATCTTTGAAATGGTTAGAAGAATAAAGAGATGAGACCTGGCTTAAAGCACTGTGTCACTGGGAAATGGGATTTGGGGGGTCTCAAAAGTCCGAGCCAGGCAAAGAAACACACTTTCTCTGTCTCTGTCCACTCTTTGTGTCTGTCTCTGTCTCTCTGCCTCTATCTTTGTCTCTGCCTCTCTCTCTGTCTCTCTCTCTTTTTCTCTCTCTCTCTCTCCCTCTCTGGATGAGGCTGTAGCTCTCAGTTACTTTTGAAGCACTATGCATGTCACCATGCTCCCTGTCATGATAATAATGGACTAAACCTCTGAAAGTGTAAGCAAGTCCCAGTTAAGTGCTTTCTTTTATAAGACTTGCCTTGGTTATGGCGTCTCTTCACAGCAATAGAATAGTGACTAAAACAATGTGCCTCTGAGCTCCATCTCTCAGCCTCAGATAGGTATCAATTTATGCTGGTAGCTAAAGCACTTCTCCCTAGTGTAGTCCATCTGTAACAGCTCTATCTTCCATCTCCCTGCCGACTTGCCTGTCACTTCTTGACTGACAATCAATTTTCCTACCTGTCATTATCAATTCTGCTCATTAACTCTCCCACCTGTCTCGGCTGAGGCCTCCCAGTGCTGAAAAGCATTTCTGAAAAGTTATTTTCTTGGGCAGAATAATTGAAGCTTCTTGTACATCTAGAGAGCTGTTCGTCTAAAGCACTCAGAGCCATTTCTAAATGTCAGTGAAAGCATACATTTGACACTAGGGAGGCAGTGCTGCCATCCCAGTACAATCAAAAGAAAAGCAAAGGAAGAAAGAACATCCCGTCATGGCGGAGGATGCACTCAGGATGTTCTGAAGAAAAAAAAACACTCTTGGCAATTTGACAGAAGCTGTTTTTGTTTCTTTTTTTAAATTTGGGGCTCAGAGAATACAATACCAATTTGGTCCGTTTAAAAAACTGTTTCCTGTCCTTCCTGACATGACTTTGGAAGTGGTTCATGCAGGATAGATGCTGTAGAGATGACAACATAGAAAAGCAACTTGTGCCTTTGTGAAGTGCTGGGTTACTGGAGTCAAAGGTAGTATGACAAACGCCCTGTTTGTAGACCACCCCTCCCCCATCAAGAGTCTTCATGTGAGCCTCCAGTTCAGCTCTTGTTGCCTGCCTCAGGAACTCCCTTCCTTTGGATAGCTCCCAAACCTGTCTCACTCCCTTCAGGTCCGAGTTCAAATGTCATCTTTCCTAGAGGCCATAAGCAAGAGTGCTAGCACCTCCCACTTGGCCATGACACAGGGTTCTCTGTAGAGCACCTTCTATTACTATGCACTGGACATGTAAGACAGTGAGCAGTCTGGGGACCTGAATCCTTACTATTTTCACTGCTGGATTCCCGCAGCCTACCACCCTGTCGGAATGTAGCGGTCGCTCAGTTTACATATATTGAGGATCCTTTGGGAAATATTTCAGTAGCCTTGCTCCAATTTGCTACATCTCTCTTCCTGTCTTGTAGATGAAATGTTTGAGGCTTAACCAGGGCAAATGACCTGGCCGTGTGCCTAACAGAAGTCGCCCCCTATTGCCTCACACTACCTTACTCTGCCCTCCAGAGACTGGCATCAGAATGACAAGAAGGGCTCATTCCCGCTCCAAAAGAAACATCCACGTGAGATGAACTCTAAGATCCTTGGCCCACACCCCAGCTTTAAGCCTCTCTTGGCACCCTGCCTCACCTTCCCTCTAGGGACTCACAGCACTGAGTGGCTTTGTTGACAATCCTCAGGTCTAATCAGTCCATTATGACAAAGCAAACAAAGAAAGGGAAGGAAGAAGTAATTGACAAGTCAACAGAGCAGAATGGTTAGAGGGACTAAGGTCAACTCTGACTGTTCTGCTCCAGGAAGAACTAAGATCTTCCACTTCATTTGTTTCTCTTTCAGAGGGAATCTTATCTCCTTGTTGGCTGCTGAGCAGATCATAGGCCTAGCAGCTTCCCAGGCTGCAGCTCATTCCTCCCTCAGCAAGTGACAGAGGTGGGTCATGTCTCCCTACAGAGTCCCATCCACACATTTGACCACACTCTTTCAACCTCTAGAGAGCTGACTCCTCGGACGTTTTCAGAGATAAAACCTGATGATTTTCCTTGCACAAGCACAAACCACAATCCTTAGGGTTGAGGTGACCGGTAACCAGATAGTTGTGTTTTTCCAAGATGAAAACATAATCTGGTAGGAGGGAAGCAATCCAAAGGTTGGCTACATTCAAAGAAAGAAGTGAAGAGCATCACATGCAGTGTGTTCTGTGCAGTGCCTCAAGTGCATTATGGGTGGGACTGAAGCCTCCCTGCATCCCTGGGAGGAACTGAAGAGCTCTTGATTTCCTGAACTTAGAAGACAGAACTAAGAGCCTTGTCTAATGGCTTGCCTAAGTCCACATCCACACCCTGTAAAAGATTTTAAAAAGTGAAAAAGCCAACACCAAAATCTTAAGTTTTTCACTCTACATGGAATGATTTATGCCACTGACATGGGGGTGAGAGGAGAGAAGGGGAGAAAAGAGGGAGAGGAGAGAGAGAGAGAGAGAGAGAGAGAGAGAGAGAGAGAGAGAGAGAGACAGAGAGAGAGAAGCTGTTCTCAAACCGGCTGTGTAGCTGTGCTGGAGGTAAGCTTGTAATTTCACAGCTATTTTACTTGCCCTTAGAATGTAAACTTTAGAGTCAGCCAAGTAAGGTTCCAACAGAAAAGGATTGCTCTGAACCTCACTATCCCTGCCTGCTTCAGAGTCATGGGCACTCGAGAAGACACCATGTGACGTTTATCACAGCATACCACACACAGAATGCTTGATAAATGTTATCGATTCTTATCGTGCTTTCACAGAGTCAAACCTGGGATTCGGATGGAGCAACTGACTAATCTCATTAATGTCCTTGCATGGAAGCCCCAGCTAGTCCTTCTCTGGACATGAGGAATCAGGGAAGGGGTGGTACCCTCACCTCTGAGTTCTGGTTACAAAGTAGGAGAAATCGGGCAGGCACTCCCACTTCCCAAATAGTTGCTAAGAGCTTTGAGTACACTGACTCTGTCTACACTCTGTCAGGCAAAAGTTGTCACCATCCTTATTTAGATAAATCAGTGCCACTTCTTGCATGGACAACTCTGTTATACACTGAATGGGTCCCTGCAAAATGTCTATTGAAACCTAGTCTTTCGGTGATGGTGCTCGGAGGAAAAGCCTTTTGCAGTTGACTAGGTCATGACACCCAACATTAGTGCTCTTATGAAAAGAACCTCAGAGAATTTATTTGCTCATTTCTGCCATATGAGGACATATCAAAAAGATGGCCAACTGCACAGATGCATGAGATACTGAATCTTTCAGCACCTTGACTGTTGATACCCTGACCATCAGAACTTTGAGCATTAAGGTTCAGCTGTGTGTAAATCATCTGGTCTGCGGTGTTTGTAACAGGAGCCTCAATGTACTTGACAAGCCTGTCATGTAAAGTAGCCCCCTCTTAGAGATAGGAATATTGAGGCAGAGAATGATTCAAGGAATTGCAAAAATTCAGACCCAGGAAGGTTGCCAGAGTGCAGACTTTCAGACACAGCAGGCAAGCTCCCTGGGATGAGCTATGACCTACATCATCAGCAAGGCTGAACCTTTCTAAGCATCTTCTCCTACCTGACAATTCCACCCGGCCTGTCTGTGCCCCCACTGGAATAAGAAAGTTTTCAAACTGAGCCAGGATTCAGAGTGCTTTACTATACCAACCCTAGAGACAGGAAGTTATGGGACCTGGCCAGCAAGACTGGGCCTCAAAGAGGATGAAACAAAACTGAATTAGGGGTCATGTCTAAACCCAAATGAGCTCAGAGGCTCTCCTTTTGTAGCATCCTTGTGGTTACTTCAGGTGAAGACACTGGAGCCCAGGGTAGATAGATGAGGTGCCTAGGGCTCTAGCCAAGAGCTTTGTGGGGCTGTGAAAATTAGGCAGACACCAGAATCTTCCTACTTCAGCTGTCTAGTGACTCTCCAATGTCTATAATACCTTCTGTGACAGCCAGCAGTTCCTTGCCAACCTATCAGAGAAGGTTCTGCCATGACTTAGCTTCTCTCATGTTTTGTTTTGTTTAAAAATAAAAACTAGAGAGAAACAGACAGAGACATAAGGAGAGAAAGATCAATTTTTAGCATTTAATTTCTCTTTCTGGAATTTTGCAGTTTCTGAAATACGTAAGTGCAAGAGAGCAAATCAAATCTAACTGAGAATGTGGTTCCAAGTTCCTGTAGCTAAAGGGAGAACAAATCTGGGCTATTGTTCCTCAGAGTCACACAGAAGGCTGTCAGCACAGTGCTGCCTACTGGCGGTGGTCAGTATCTATGCCACTACTAAGGGCGAAAAACAGTGCTGTGCGGTGGAGGAGGTCATTGTCCCCCTGGTGTTATCCTGACAATCACATTCTCCCCAGACCTGTGATCTTGCCTGCAAGACCCTACCTGAGACCTTGGCTGAGCCCTTAACTTCATGTTTTGTGCTACCCCATCGCTCTGAGACCACTTTGCACGTCTCTGGCTGGCTGGCTGTTTCCGGTCACCCACAATTCAAACTGGGTTGTCCCTGGCCAACTGAAACTTCCTGCTGCTTCTGTTCTAGCAAACCCCACCATCACAAGTCTGTCTGTTAATTGTGTCTTTGTGTGATTGTGTGAGTTCAGTGAGGGCAGGGACCTGGTCTACCACACACATTCTCTCCTCTTTACCTGGAGTTCAGAGCTGAGCCTAGCATATACTCAGCACAAGAAATAATTTTCAAGTGAAGATTAAAAACAATCATTACATATACTAAATCAAGAATCCAATTCACAAACTAACCAAACTCTTCCATTACCCAATATGTAGTTAGTATTCAATGTGTCATGCGTGCATTTTAAGAACCAGAGGAGGATGGGATAGCCACAAAGATGAATGTGATGAGTCCCTAGTCTCCGGAAGTTTGGAGCATGACTAGAATGTGATGACATCAGCTAGTGCTTAAGGACAAGGAGGATTTCAGAAAGCAAAGACAAGGAAGACTCAATACCAGGGAAGGGCGACACAGGGGAAGGTCTGACATGGCTTTCCCAGAACCTCCGTCACTCCAGCAAACACAGAGGTGGCACTAACCTGGCCCCGGGAGAAGAGCACACGTTGATCAGTGTCTCTTCTATAGGCAAGGCTCTCTGCTAGTTGACATGTGCAGTCTCAGCCACTCATCTACACAGCTCTGCCTTTGGGGTGGGCTTGCTGGTTTCTCACTTGCTATCTGTAAAAACTGAATTGTAGCAATGCTACCTGTTTCCCAGAGCAGCTCGGCTAACCATGCTCGCACCTCCTCTGCTGAGTCTTAAACTCTCCCCGTTGACACATCTGCACTTGCTGACAGCTACAGGCTTGTTCAGGTTCTCACAAACCTATTTATACCTAGATTTATACCTAGGTGTGTTGAATTGCAATGACCTTGGAGAACAAGGATGAAGCCCCCGGGGTTGCTGAGCAGCAGTGCAAGGAGAAGGCCTTGCAGCAGGTTCCAGTGTCACAGGCCAAAGGAATGGCAGTGCAAACACAAAGTTTACAGCCTTGGAATTCATTGCTTTGCTCCTACTCTTTCCCCCAGATGAAACTGTCCCCCAAGGAGCTCTTTAAAGGATTTCTGTCAACTCCTTTCTGCAGTATGGAGTAATTGTATGTCATCAGGAGCCTAGGAATAGTCAAGATTGCAAATCCTCGCTGTGTTCTTGGTAAAATCATTACTCACCAGCTAATGTTTAGAAATCAAAATGCTTCCCTTAAGTGCCATTAAGCACAAATATTTATCACTGCCGCACTTGGATGTTGAGCTGGAGGAGGCTGGGTGTTTGTGGGTGTGCGTGCATGTGCGAGTGTGTGCATAATTAGATCTGGGCTCTTCAATGAGTACATTGTGACTCACCAAAGCCTTTACATGGCCACCTACAGACAAATAGGTGCTCTCACTTATTCAAGAAAGTGGTCAAACGTCTCAGCAGTCTTGTCCAAATTCTATTTCTCAGCATCATGAAAAGTTCTGTCTGTTATAAAATGAAGTGGATTTCTTTGCATTGGGTTTCTATCCTTAAGCTAGTCCTTCTGCAAGCCTTGTGGGAAAGCAAGGGGAACATGGTTCTGGACAGCAGTTGCTGATTGATGTGTCACTATAGCCTGAAGGGAAACTGGCTGTCACTCTGTCTTAGGTTTAACCCACACACTGCTGCTAGCATTAGCATCTCAAACAGGCCTTACTCAGCTCAAGCTGTCTAGAAGTTGAGTTGGGAATTCAGGCTCTTGTTTCGGTGACTTGGTAGTTGTGTTTTGGTTGGGAGAAAGAGAAGCAGGAGAAAGATAGGGGAAAGGCTTAGCCAGACAAGGCTTAGCCCTGTGGGAGCACCAATCACACAGTCTGCCCAACCCAGACAAGGAATTAGCTCTTTGTACTCTGAAACCAGCCTGTCAGTGGCTGGGGAAGGTTCCCATTCCAGCCTAGAGCAGCTGGGGTCAGCTTGCCCACTATGACAAATGCCATCCAGTGAAATCATCTGCATTCTTGCCAAAACCTCACATTTCTGGGATACATATTCTAAAGACCCTATGTTCAGTTATCTATATGTAACCTGAACACAGGGCAGCAGAGTTGAGGGACATATGGCTGCATACAACCAGTGGTTTCCCATGCCATCCAGCCTGGCCTTCTAAGAGCCGCTGTCCAGCCATCCACCTCTGGTTCTTCCTACCTCTTATTACACAGTTCAACCTTTGTTGGTGCAATAGACTGAGTCATTTCCCAGAGACATGCAGGAGAGGGTGTTCTTTCACCTTCTGCTCCATGTCACCTTTGATTAACAGAAAGAACAGCACAGAAAACAAAACTAAAACCTGCACCAACACGTCTGTCACTTAACAGCATTTGTGTCCGGACTGTACTATGGAGGTTTATAAACCTGCCTTTCTCTGAAGTCTACCAAGCCTGGCCTGAAGAACCTATTCTAATCCCCTAGCTAGAAATGTCCTTTGCTTAAGTGTCTGTCTTCCCTTCATTTCCAGATTCCACTCCTGGCTTGGGCGCTTCCTCCACCTCCCTCACAGCCTTCCTAAAATATTAGCAGGTTTTCTCCTGTCTGTCTTCATTCTGCTGTGCAGAACAGTCTGCAGTTAGGCACATGTCTCCCCCAGCAGACTGAGAGCTTCCTGCAGGCAGTGTCCTCCACAACACACAGCAGCTCACTGGCTTCAAAGCTTGCCCCATGCAGGTGCCAAGGGCAGAGAATGCTGAGACATCTGGAATCTAGGACTCAGGGACAGCCCCCTCCCCCCCCATACACAGCAGGACCTCCACAGTAAACTCACTTCAAAGGACTTTTATGTTAACAGCAGAAATGGCAGCAAATGCCCAAACCTAGTAACTCACAGGACAACATAATCCATGTAACTATCACATGATTATGTGAACTGATTTCATTTCTCCCACAGGTATGATTTTAATCTCTATTTTACAAATGAGGTGACAATATTGCTAAGGTTACACAAGCCTGTATTCAAGATCACAAGGCTAGTAAGTGGTACATCCAGGAACTCAGAGCTAGAGGCTGGGCTGTAACTCCATTTTTTTAAGCACTGGGCAAACACCAGTCAGAGGAGATTACCAGCCTTTGGGTACTCAGGGACCATCCAATTCTTTTTCTGTTTACTAAATTCTACCAACTCAGATATTTCCTGTTCAGCAAAAACAGGAGATGACATTTTGTTAAAGCCAGTATCATGAAGCTAAGCCTAGGGTGTTTGTTGTAAACCTCATCTCGTGTGTAGTAAAACTCAATCTCCATCTCATCAGCTGATTGAGAAGAAGGAAGCAAATCATCTAAGTGCATGCCACAGTTCCTTGAGATCACTGTGGCATCACTATAATTAGAGAAGTGATCCCTTATGGTAGCCTTTGGGGAAGAGGCTTCCAAAAGCAGCCAGTGTTCAGGAAGGGTTTTACAGCGAGAAGATGTGAGTGACTGAAGGGTGGGTAGAGTCCAGTGGGGGGTTGAGGAAGTGAAATTGTGTGAACGGGGTGCTTAAGGCACATTGAGGAAAATCAATAGGAGATGAAGTTGGAGGGAGACTGGGTTCAGTTAGTCACGGCACTTGACACTTGGCCTCCACTGGAAAACAAGCTGAGTGTGCTTAAGGGAAGGTCTGAGGAGACAGATCTCAGATGCTGTTGTATGTACACTGACAGATAGCCAGCGGTCCTAACACTTGGGTGCTCTCTTCAGCTGAAGAAAATAGTTTGAGTTATACGATTTGATGCAAAATGAGACATTTTCTGGAAGGTTATCATCTTCCTATATCCACCAGCTAAACAAGACCTGTGAGTTTGTGAACACAGGTCCCCAGGAGCTTGTCAGAAAGGTGTCCCCTCACTTTGGTGTTACAACCCTTAGGACTTATTTGTGAAAAAGAAACATCACCTGGTGGACTTTCTTTGGTCTTATTTGCTTCTAGGAGCTCAAAGTCAACACAACAAAGTCACAATCACTGCCTGCCTTCCTGGGTCAGGTTCCTGAGGGACATTATAGGGACCTCAGAGCAAGGTTGTGTCTGTATCCTATAGCAAAAGATATCTGATTTCCTTAGACCCTTGTTTTGCCTTGGGGGACACCAGCTAAGTCAGGCCTTGTCAAACCAGCAGGCCATGGTCAGCCAGTGTGCAAGGTCAAGGATGACATAGAATAACATTGTCCAGGAACAATATGAAGGTGGAAGAGACATCTAATCAACTGAGGCCTGAAAGGCACAGATGAACCGAGGTACATTAGCCCATGTGACTTTATCTCTCTACCATATGCCCATGAGCTAATTCATAGACTGTGGTACTCAGGACCCCAGGGTCTGGATAACTAAGATTTGTGCTGCTTGTTGGTCCTCCCTAGCTTGATGTCCTACACATTGACATTTTTGTTTTTAATAGTATCTGATTCCCATAGTAACTCTTTTTAATGAGGGGTACAAAACACTCCATACCATCAGGCCTCCCCAATTCGTCTGTAGCCCAAAGCACTGGACCAGAAAGTGAAATTTCTAGGTTCTACTTGTTGTTCTGCCACTGACAAACCATATTAATTTAAGGAATATCTTATATGTTGCTATAACACAAACCTTGAGGGCAGATATTATGCAAACAACAAAACTTTATTTTTCAAAGGTCTGAAGGCTTGAAAGTTCATGACCACTCCCAGATTCGGTGTCTGGTGAGGGCTATTCTTTGCTTTCAAAGTAATACCTTGTTTGTTTATTTTAATGTTTTTATTTTTACGTACAGGTATGTGTGTGTTTATGGTAGGGTTTGAGGCCAGGGTGAATGCTGCTCCTTTCCACCTTGTAGAGCATCATATCTTCAGGTCCCCTTACAGCAATGTTCCAGTCCATCTCAAGCCTCTCTATATTACTGAAGCCATTAATCTTCACAGTAGGTACAAGGGATACAAGGGACAGTCAAACAGGAAGAATTTAAACACCAATTCATACATGTAAACTAACGCTTAGAAGGGAGAAGTGATTTGCTCCCAGGTGCTGGCCAGAGAGGCAGCTAGAGAAAGCAGGGTAGAGATGCTTCAATTACGCATGTCTTTGCCACATACAAGGCCTGTTTTTTGTTTTTTGTTTATTTTTAAAGATTTATTTATTTAATTTATATGAGTACACTGTCTCTGTCTTCAGACACACCAGAAGAGAGCATCAGATCCCATTACAGATGGTTGTGAACCATCATGTGGTTGCTGGGAATTGAACTCAGGACCTCTGGTAGAGCAGTCAGTGCTCTTAACCACTGTGCCATCTCTCCAGCCCCACCTGCTTTTTGTTTGTTTGTTTGTTTTGTTTTGTTTCAAGCTTTACAGAAACCAACCAACATGGTATGAAAATGAGGTAGTAACCACTGGTTATCTTAGCTGATCTCTTAGGACACAGTGGTGGTCTTCCTTTCTGAAAGATCCACTGCAGATTGTTCACCAAGTGGTAACCCCTCGAGGAAGGCTCTATTGTTGCTATCAGCTTCGCAAGAAAACCACACACTCTAAAGCAGGAAGGACGAATTTTGTTCAACAGTTTTGCAACTGGGCTAGTGAAAGCTGAATTCAGAACTGTGGTCAATTCCAAATCCAGTCAGAACAATTGGGAATTTGCAGGCACTAAGCAAACTGGGAAGGAAGGTAAGTTAGTCTGGGGGAGGAGAATTACTACCTCGAGACAGAAGAGCTGGGATGCTGGCAGGAACAACCCACCAGGATCTTTGCTGAAGACAGGCCAAGGTGATTAGGCAACATGCAGAATTAGGTCGGATGTCCGGAGTAGGAACGCTGTCTACACTGACTTATCAATTCCTACTAAATAAACTATTACAGGGAAATGAGTGCATAGGTCTTTCTAAAGGGGATTTTAGGCAAACCTGACAAATGTTTAGAATATCTGCCCCAATCTCCTTTTATGAAGGGAAGTCACAGAGAGACTCAGTCACCTTCTGAGGTTACACAGTGGTAAAGAGTAGAGCCTGAATTTAAACACAGAAATCCAGACTCCAAGAACTGGATTTGTAGACAGTATGACCTGCTGACTCAAAAGGAGAGAGGTCTGGGCTCCAAGTCTATAGACCCTTAGACACATCAGGGTCCAACACATATAGATTATGAAGTGTGAAGCCCTTATTACATGGTGGTTCTGGAAGGTGCCGTGAAGCATTGCACAGGTGCTCAGATGGGCAAAGACCTTTCACAGCAATGAAAGAATTTGGCGAATGGAAAGTGTAATGAGCCATTCACCTCCACCAGGCACAGATAAAACCTTAAGTGTATCACTTGGGCTGAGGAGGGGGGGGGGGTGAGAGCTAAGGCTTGACACCAGGTTTTAAAAGCTCCTAAATGATTACAGTGTTCAGAGCAAACAAGGCCTTTCTGCTTCATTAGGCAATGTGTATTAGGCTCCATTAACACACCGCAGAGCCTCTCTGTTCTCCATCTTCCAAAACACGCTGAGAAGGGAGCCGGAGTCATCAGTGTTAATTGATAGCTAGCAGAAACAAACTCCCTAAAAGGGAAATTATTTTTAGGTCCTAATTTGATTAATTATTAATGCTTCTAATGCTTATCTTGGTAAAAGGGAAACCAGATGGTGTTAATATTTATTCACTCGAAGACAGCCTGGTGACTACTTCCACATGTCCAAACTTCTTAGTGTTTCTAGAATAAGTACAGAAGCCACGGCTATTGAGAGGCAATTAAAAATAAAGTGTTTGCTTTCGTTTTCATTCTCCATACAATCCACGATATGTCTTAGGTGAGACACTTTAGGGAGAAAGGCCCCACATTTGCCACTAGGATCTTTGCTCTCAGCCTGCCTTGGTGTTTCTCCAGCCCTTGGTGCTGTCTGCTTTAGTTCATAGTAAAAATGGTGTCTTGAATTAGGACGAGGGTCCATCTAACAGATATCCTTCCTAACACCCTTACTCTTAGAGATGAGCACATAGATATGTATAGAGACAGATGATGGATGGACAGAGAAATGGCAGGCAGGGTGATAACAGACACATAGACATAGATGAACAAATGTATACTCATCCCAGCATACATAAGCAGGCTCCTCTGATACATGGCTAAGAGTGGGAATCTGGAGC
Source organism: Rhynchomys soricoides (assembly GCA_019843965.1). Classification (NCBI taxonomy): domain Eukaryota; kingdom Metazoa; phylum Chordata; class Mammalia; order Rodentia; family Muridae; genus Rhynchomys; species Rhynchomys soricoides. Next base: position 11,696,443 of record JADRCH010000065.1, on the reverse strand, counting down.
AGGCTTCCTTGGTTCCAGTTCTGGCACAATGACCAACTAGCTGGGTGCCACTGAGCAGCATACCTAACCCTAGCAATGATCTCATATCAGTGTTTAAAATTAAAGGAATAAATCAATGTAAAATGTTTAAAAAGGCAGCTTCCAGCATTAGTCGATCCTGTGTTAGCTTATGCTGTAGCTATTCTTACTGTTTTCTTTGTGTGCCCAGCTGCTCTATGGCCAAGGTAGGGGGGGGGGACTATGGGAATGACTCCGACCTGAGCCCTGTTTGTCACCATGTGCACTATGATACTTTTCCAGTTAGGTAGTACAACTTATAACATGATAGATGCCTGGGCGAGGAACATAAGAAAGGCTCTGGAGGTTGGGAATGAGAATCCAGCAGGGAAGTAAAGGATGCTTTAGAGGGTAGAAGGACATTTGTGTAAAAGTGTCATGGAAGAGGTGTCCCAGGAACAACAATGCAGGATATTAAAAAACCACTGGCACCAAGAAGGGATAAAGGATCAATTGCTTTTGGGGGTGAGAGGTGTCAGAGTTTAATGGGAATACCCAAGAGCAGTAGTACACAGTGCCCATGTCTTTACCACAAAACCACAGGGGAAGGAAGTCACAGGCATCCTTGTCAATAGAAACGTGACCTCTCCCAACAGAATTGAGAGTCCAGTGCTGCTCTTCACTACGAGATGAGACATTTACATCACATAAGCATCAAACCCTGTCCATGTACAGCATCCTAGGACTTTAAAGTTTGGCCAAGAGATGTGGTACCTCCCTCTCTGCCCTACCTCCCTCTACTCACATGTTCATTGCTGATCCAACTCTTTCTTTTGTACATAAGCACATGTGATTTTGATCACAACTTATGGGAAAGAGCACGCAAGCATAAAAACATTAGTTACATCAGGGTTGATGTATGAAAAGTAAACATGGAAATGGAGGTGGGGCTAAAGCTAGATGCTTCTAAGGCAGGATATGAACAACTTTATGGCAAAGCCACCTTTTCTGAACCTTCCTGACCGAGACTGAAGCTATTAAGTAGCTCAAAGCACTCTTTTTAATGAAGTGCTTCATTTGGACAAACACTTCAAGCTAAGAGGCAATGTTGGTACAGTCTGAGTGCCCAGCAAACCACTAATGCCATCTCTCGCTGTGCTTTATCCCCCACATGCTATGGGAAGTTGAGTTATTTGAATTAGTATTCAGCCAATGGTATTTTCAGCCTTTCTGTTCTCCCCTCATTTCTCGAGACTCTTCTATGTCAAGTCTATTGATATGATTAACTTCTCATTAACTTTAATGGAAGCTGTGAGCATGAAGTCCATTTTGTTCCCTGGGACTTTTGCTTCTTGTTGGTGAATTTTGAAACTTTATTTGACTCATCATTGTAGATACACAGTGGGTAATTACTACCAAGTCACTGTGGTTCCAGAACAAGATGAATGTCTACTTTCAATTTATTTAGTAAACCAATAGATGGCCGAATTTTGAAGAATCTCAGGATCCCTGAATCCTGCCATCACTTGAATCTTGAATCTTGAATTTTTTGACATCCTGACCAGGAATATACAATCTTTCTTCAGCCAGCAGCTAACAGCTTTCAAGTGCTCATTGTGTAGCAATCAAAGAAGTGTCACCATCCGTTCAGCTTTCTTTCCTTTGAGCATGGTTCCATTTGCGTCTGTTTGCATCTATGGACTCCACTAAGTCTGGACAATGTCTTTCTTTGATCGGCTTAAGGTTTTCATTGACCTTCTCAGATTGGTTCAAAGGGTAAAACCTCAGGGAGGAGACCTTAATGTAAGGACTTTGTTCAACCAAGAGCTCATGCTTGATATGTCGGGCAAAATGTAATAAGACTATCTGTGGTAAACAAAAACGATGCCTCCCCCAAACAGTCATGTCCAAACCCTTAGAAAAGAAGTTCTCAACCTATGAGTTGAAACCCATTTGGGATTCACAGGGTTTCACCTAAGACCACCAGAAAACACAGCTATTTATATTATGATTTATAACAGTAGCAAAAATTACAGTTATAAAATAACAACAACAAAATTTCAGGGTTGGGGGTCACCACCACATGAGGAACTGCATGAAATGGGTCCAGCATTAGGAAGGTTGAGAACCACTGATTTAGAGCCTCCGAATATGTTAACCTCTAGGGCAAAGGTGACTTTTCAGATGAGACTAAGCTAATGGTCTTTAATGAGATTATCTTGAACTATTCAAATGAGCTCAGGAGACAAGGTTTCCTTCCCCAGTGGAGGATGCACAGACCACCTAAATTCAACCAATGGGGCCCACAATATACTTTGAAAGCAACAGCTCCATCTACCCTGTCCACCACCTAGTCCCTGACCCACACATCCCTTCTCTTATCTATGACCATTTAAGCCCTGCCTATTATTTCCATAGCCGTCTGTCCTTGTCCAAACAGTGAATCATCTTTCCCCTACCAACCTTATTCACATTATTTACTTGGAAGATCTTCCTAACAAGATACATCACAAGATTGCCTATTGGGATCTCCAAATATAAGTGAGGCAGAAGGAGGAACCAAGAGATCATGACTTTTACTTAAGGTGGGATTGATAGACATAAGCACTTCCTTCCTTGAGGTCAAATGTAGCAGATTCAGGTCCATACTTTGCTGTAAGCTTCTTAACCCTTGTCGGTTAGTGTGGTGTCTTACTTACGGTTTCTATTCCTGTGATAAAACCACCACAAACAAAAGCAACTTGTAAAGGAAAGGATTTATTTCACCTCACACTTCCACATTAGAATCTATCACTGAAGGAAGTCAGAGCAGGAACTCAAGTCAGAAACCTGCAGAGAAGGACTGGTTTAGAGAACCAGACAGAGACTCAAGGCTGGCTCAGCCTCTTTTCTAAAACACATACAGGACCACTTGACCAGGGGTAGTACTGGCTAAGCTGAGCATGAGAAAGCTGAGAATCTTTCCAGGCCAGGAGCAGATCTCTACAGATACAGGAACAGGATCCTTCCTAGAAAGTAGGCCCCACAACCAAACTCTCTGTTCCCACTAGCAACCTGAAGCTATCCAGATAGTTTAACTGGTTCTGCTTGCCTGTTTCCATTTCAGTCCTACAGAAGGTGCACATTCAAATCATTGCTCTCTTTAATACCCAGCTTCTTTCCCTGATGACAAGATGTGCTTGATGATATTGGGACCTTTGGATTTCATTTTCTGAGGTCTAAACTAAAATGTGGCCTTTAGTTCTCTGTTACCAGATCCTTCTTGGTAACAAGAGGGTCCAGTACTACAGAGGATGCAGCTTGCCTGGAGAGATTGATTATTCGATGTGGTAATGAACAGAAGGAAGAGCCAGTTGCCATGTGTGTGCCTCAAGTCCTCATACCTACAGGCTCTCTGCTGACTTAGACCTTACTGCCAACATGAGGTAATCAATGTCCCACCAAAGAGAGCTTGCAAAGCCCCTACTATCACCAAAGTCCCCACATTTCTTTTTTTCCCCTCTGATTTGCTTCTCTTTTTTTCCTACTTTATTTACATTTCAAATGTTTTCCCCTTTCCAGATCTCCCCTTTGGAACCTCCCCATTTCCTCCCCTTCCCCCTTCCACTATGGGGTATTCTCCCACCCACCCACCCACCCACTCTCCTCTTCCCTCCTTGGCATTCTCCTCTACTGGGGGATCTAACACCCTCAAGCCCAAGGGCCTCTGCTCCCCCCTGATGGCTAACAAGACCCTCCTCTGCTGCATATATGGCCAGCACCATGGGTCACTCCATGTGTATTCTTTGGTTGGTGGACCAGTCTCCAGGAGTATCAAGGGATCAGGCCAGTTGCCACTGTTGCTGCTTCCCTGGAGATGCAAACTCCCTCAGCTCCTTCAGTCCCTTCTCTAAGTCCTCCATCTGGGACCTCACACTCAGCCCTACTGTTGTTGCAATGTCCTTCCACAGAGGAATGGATACAGAAAATGTGGTACATTTACACAATGGAATACTACTCAGCTATTAAAAACAATGACTTCATGAAATTCGCAGACAAATGGAAGGATCTTGAAAATATCATCCTGAGTGAGGTAACGTAGTCACAAAAGAATGAACATGGTATGTACTCACTGTTAAGTGGTTATTAGCCCAAAAGTTCTAAATACCCAAAAGTCCCCACATTTCTGATCCTATCTGCCATTAATTGCATTCACCATGGGGTGATAGCGAGCACCCCAATTCTTTAGGTATTCTTTCTTTGATGCTGCTACCAGAAATAATTATCACAAAGCAGTTAAGTTCAACCCAAACCAAACAGGCATGGAGTTCAGGTATTTTGTTGTTAAATATTTAAACAAAGAGAAATTCTGTGTTTGATACAGGTTGAGACAGAATTTTTTGTAAAGCAATAGAATAGAACCCAACAGCCTAACTACTAGGACTGAAAAGATCTTGTTTTCTTTTTATCTCTCCACCAAAACAGGCAAACAAATGCCACCCCTGTGATTGGAGTGGCCTGTTCATTCCCCATGTCTATTAGTGACTGCAAAGAGTGACATCTAACAATATGCATGTGGTTTTTGTTTGTTTTTCCTCTGTGTAGCTCTGGCTGTCCTGGAACTTGCTCTGTAGACCAGGCTAGCCTAGAACTCAGAGATCTGCCTGCCTCTGCCTCCTGAGTGCTGGGATTAAAGGTGTGCGCTAACACTTTACAGGAGTTGTTCACAATTCTGTATGGGAATTATGAAGTCAGTTTCACTGGGTCCAGATCCATGGTCCCTACAGAGGATGAAGGAGATGTTTGTTTCCTTGATCTTTTCGGTTCCCTCTGGCTCCTGATTCATTCGGTTTTAAAACCAGGAGCTTAGCTTATACCTTGCTGCACTTTGTTCTTTATTCTGTACCAGGTCAACCCTGCCTCCATTTTTGCTATTATTTTATACATATGAGTGTTTTGCATGCATACATGTATGTTCACTATGTGTATGCCTTGTGCCTGAGGAAGTCAGAAGAGGACTTCCCCTAGAACTGAAAAAACAGACAATTGTGAGCTGCCATGAGTGCTGGAGACCGAACCCATGTCCTCTGCAGGGGTAAACAAGTGCTCTTAACCATCGGGCCAGTTTACCCTGCACCACAGCCCCACTCTTCCCTTTGATAAGGACACTGGATATTGCTTTAGGGAATCCAAGATCATCTTCTCATCTTAAGATCCTTAATTTAATGGCACAGGAGACAAAGATCTTTTTGCCCTGCCAGCAAACATGCCTCAGTCTCCAGTCTTTGTAGAGGAATTTCAATCCAGCAACATGGTTGCTATGACAAGGAATCACATCCAAAGATATGATCCAGCTGGAATGCAGATATTCATCATACCTTTAATCCCTCTGGCTGGATACATCTTTAGTACACACCTTTAATTCCAAACTATGACATCTAATTAAGGGGCAGACAAAGTGATAACTCAGAGAAATATTTGACAGATTGTCAGAGATAGGATGCACCCAACTCTCATGAGAACAGACAGGAAGGAAAGGAACACTTTCTAGAGTTCAGAGGCAGTCTTTCAAACCAGAGCAATCCAGTTGGAAGCCAAGAACAGCCCATTTAAATCAGTCACCTGGGAGAGGAGTTTGAACCAGAACAACTGAGTCGAACCAGCTAACCAGAATTCAGAAAGAACTAGAAAGAATTAATTTATTCAGCAGTAAGTCTCAGAAGCCGCAACACTCTAGACCTAGGTTAGCAGATAGAGGCTTGAAGTTGAAGACTTCAAGGTAGGTCCAGGTTTACAGAATATTAGATTGTATGGAGGATAGAAGCTTCTAGGCCTAGGCTTAGGCCTAGGGATAGTTAGGTAGCGATGATGCTCTGGGCTCAGCCCAAGCCATGTATTTGCACAGCTTGGGGCTCTCATCTCATCTCATTATCTGAGGAAATAAAAGCTACATTTACATTTGCAGACATCAGAGTCTGAGCTATTTAATAATTACTATTCAGCCTCCTGCTAGTGCCCTTGAGCTACTTATATGTGAGATGGGGAGAGAACTGAGGAAATCAGGAAAGAGTGCTGAATCTATTGCCTTCCAAATTTATGAGAGGGTTTAGGTAGGTAGGGCAACACACTGAGAAGCCTTCCCCACAGCGCCCCAGCCACTGCACAGGTTGAAAATGGGATCTAGGGGAGATTCTTACAGTTTCATTGTGGAAGGTTGGTACCCTTCACAGAAGGCCCTGGCTGCATTTTATGTTTTCCCTAAACCTGTGCGTGATCTTAACCTTTCTTGCTTGGGAATGTACCTGCCAAATCCTCAGCTCCTTTGCCAATTTTTAAGCTACTTCTCTCAAGGGCAGTCAAGAGCAGATTCAAGGGCAATAAGACCATGAGATCTTGAGTAGGACCTACCTTGTTACAATATGAAAGCCATAAAGATAAAATTGAGCCATCTCTTAGAAGATCCTAACTTACCAAGATAGCATTTACCCCAACCTTAGGAAGGGCTCAAACCTACAATAGTGAAGCTTTCAACACTCATGGAGCCTACTTACCTAAGCAGATGCTCCTTAGCCCTGTGAGAGTCATGAAGACCAGAAACAATGAAGGAGATAGAAAAAGAGAAGGAGATAATCTTTAGGTCATACTCTTCTGTTCTGGATGTCTTCTTATGAAATATCCCACTTTCGGGTGAGAAGATAGCTCAGTAGATAAAATACTTGCTGTGCGCATTTGAAGACCAGTGCTTGGATTCTCAGCATCCACATTAAAAAAAAAAAAGTATGATAGTGTGCTTATAATCCGAGTTTTGGGGAGGCAGAGACAGGGATACCCTTGTGGCTTGTAGGCCCCAGTCCAGACAAATGGTGAACTCTAGGATCTGGGAGAAACCCAAACTCAAAAAGTAAAAAGAAAAGGGATAAAAGACCATTGGCTCCTGTAGGCAGTGTGTATGTACATAAGCACACGTGTGCACACACACTAATAAAAAGATGAATAAATAAAATATAAATATTCCACCCCAGTGGAAACTAGCTATTGATTTCCTCATTCACCCTGTGTAATCCTCATCTCCCCACTAAGATTCAGGGATCCTTAGAAAGCCAGCAGGTTTTTGGTGGTGTTCTTTCTCCTCTCCATAAAGACTACATAGCTACAATGCAGCCCTGCCCCTCCACGCTCTCTCAACTGCCCAGATCCCTTCCTTGCTGAATCCCTTCGCTCCTTGGTGACCAATAAGGTTGAATGTAAATCAAGTCTTCTGCCTTATTTTAACTGCCAGGATTTTAACTGCCTTTCTTTTATTGTTATTATTTGATGTTTTCTTTTATTTAATGACTTCCAAGAGCTCTCAAGGTATCTCGATTATGTAAGTGTCAGGGCTTGAATAAATGATGCCAGTGGCTTTACAGCCTGCAAGGAAGTTAACGTAAACTTAATTTCATTCTTTAGCTCCAAAATGTAAACATTAAAGAAATGGTGACAACATCTCTGCTTTCTGCAACATGGGGAGGACTTGGAAATGAAACAGGTTTTTGTTAATATCTGTTTATTTTTTAAATAAAAGCACTCAGAATCTGGTGTGAACCTGTACAGCTATTTCTTTGTTGTTCTTAATTTGAACAATCCAATGAGCTTGCTTTCCAATGTCTCTCTAGGGTCTCTGATATTTCTAATTAGTGTGGCTTCATTTTTCATAGTTACCACTATAAGTGACTTGTTCTTATCACTGAACTTTATCAGCCCCTGTCTGTGCACCAACTCTTCTATTACCACATCAAATTTTACCCATGCTTTATAGAAACTGGTAAAATTCTAAATTGTCTGTGTCTAGAAAGACAAAGGTCTCTGTTTCTTCCTCTGACTCTCCTCTCACCTTCATGTTTAGAGACAGAATTGGAAATTTATGAGGATGTGTTCCCTCCATAAAAAGGGAAAACCAATAAACCATGTCATAAAAAACAGAACCATAAAACCAGAGGAGGGATCATGCATTTAAGTTCTAAGTTTCACAGAAGAAACTGAGGCCAAACCCAGCTAATTTCAGGGCCAGTTAAAGGCTGAGCACACCTTCAGCCTAGCTCCACACCTGAGAGTCCTGTGCCCCTTCCACATATCTCTCAATTGTGATGCTCTGAGATCTGGGGACACACAGTAGCAAGAAGCAGCATCCCTTAGAGGTCTGGGAGAACTCAGAGGCTGACCAGATAGTCTGGCAGGGCAGTCTCGGGACTCTGCCATGAAGGTACACAGATTTAGAAGTCAAAAGTTCCAAACTCTAGTCTTCTGTTGCTATCAATCTGCTGTGCATGTGGAAAAGCCTCTTTGTCTTTAAATGTTCATTTGCTCTCTAAGACAGGGATGATGTCTCCCCTGCTCTACGACACAAAAAGGATGCTGCTGAGCAACTCTCAATCTCCTGAAATTGTCCTTGGCTTCCAGGATACTCTGTCTCCTTTATTTTCTCCTTCTCCTCCTCCTTCTTCTTTCTCTTTTATCTCCTCTTCCTCCTCCTTTTCTTCTTCTTTTTACTTGACTCCATGATCCTGTTTCAACTACTCCTAACCAGTCCTTTGCTTCTTCAGCTTGTCCTTTTCAAATTCACTTCCATGCCACCAGTCAACTACCTATGAGACAATCCCAATGATTTTACTGTTATACATAAGAAAACCTTATCATCTAAAAAACAGTAAAGCAAACAATGTCCTCCCCACCAGCCTCCATCCTCAACTGTCCCTGTTAGCTCATTGCCTCTACTTCGATTGACACGATCAATAAATGCTTCCCAGAAGCCTCAGATCATCTTGAAACAGACCAGGAAATGCCTTGGAGTCTTTACAGCCTTTGAAACTCCATCTTTCATGCTCCACCCATGATGGAGAGCTTTAGAAGATACATTTATACTTTGAAGTCATCACACTATGGATGGAGGAGATTCTAGGCACTGCTCCAGGCAGTTGATCTCCACCAAGGATTTGGACTGCAGACCAATATGTGAGCTGGATATCTGCAGTTCAGTGAGTTCCTTTAAGATCATGGATCAGCCTCTTCTTTGGTTTGATGGCACTCTGATCTCACAACTTATGGCATGCTCATGGTTTCTTCCAAACAGTCACAGTTTTATGTAAACGAGTATACTGTGAGTCCCTTTCATTCATCATAAACGAAGTTACTCCTCAGAGTGTCTTTAACTCTTGATTTTCTCTTTAACTCAATTATCATCCAAATTTCTGCTGGTCCTCAGGATCCCATTCAAGAACCACTGCTTGTTAACACTGACCTGTAAATTGCCAAGGTAAACTGCAATGACCCAAAGGAAAGGTCCAAAGATGAGTAGGGCATGCCCAAGCTTCCTGTGTAAAATAAAGGCTTTCTACATCTACTAGATTGTCCCAACATCCCCCAAGTTCTGAACTATGCTGTCTTCTGATCATTAGACCTGTCATAGATATTATCAAATAAACTTTCCACAAAAACAGTTAAAACAAAGGCTAAATGTGAAGCTCAGGAGTAGAACAGTTAGGTCTGAGCTTCATCAGTTACAGCGAAGTAAATGAAAAAGGACCAACTCCTCCCCTCCCCCTCCAAAAAAAGATGCTGAAGGAACAATTTAAAGAAACAAAAAGCTCCAGGCCAATGGTTGAACTTTTCAATTGACTTTTCCCTATTTGAAGACACTTTAGGGATGAATTGTCAAAAGCCATTTTGACAGATCACTTAATTTTGTTTCTTCTCTGGTATTGCAAAAGCATATTTGCTTTGACCTCCAAAAAATGCTTTTTAGTTTCATCCAGAATTTGGAAAATGGTCACAGAACATCTCAAAAGAGAATACATACATGCTCTGCCCTTCTCAGGGAAGATTTTATATTCCAACACTAACTTTTCCACAAACGGATGAAAAGGAGTTGCCTAAACTATGCTGTGTGCATAGAAGACTCCAAGTGAGAACAAAATATTGAAGCTGGCTCTCCCTCCCCAGCCTGTTTTCCCATATGTCTTTATATTTAGGACTCTATATAAGGTCCTGAATACATAAATATAACCTGCTCAGTTTGTATGTTGTTACATATTGTTTGTTTTCACTACTAATCTTCAGTATTGCATAATAGCAGTTTGTGTACGATTCTGTCTCCTGTTGTCAGCATCCCCTGTTGCCTGTAGTTCTTTATGTAGGATCAAGGCCTCCTGGGCTTTGCCCATCTACTTTAGCCTGTCTATTCTTGTCATCATCGTTCTGCACATGTATAGGCAGTCATGCTGGTGAGACTTTACAGATGCAGCTCTGACACTCTTAAAAAACAATGTCTCAACAAACTCTTTAATCTTCTGTCTCTTAGTTCTTCTGCCCCTCCTCCTCAATGATCCCTAAGCCTTAGGTTTGTGAGTAATTGGTATATGTATCAGCTGGGACTGGGCTCCATATCTCTGAATTTTGATTGGTTGTGACTTTTCTATAACAGTCTCCATATGTTGCAAAGAGAAGTTTCCTGGATGAGGACTACACTCATCTGTGGGTATAAGGGCAAATATCTGAAACATAGTTTGGGACAATGAGGGGATGGTAAAATGGCAGCTGTAGGGTTTTTCCTTTAATAAGGTCTACTAGCCCTGAGTAGTTGGTAAGGTTCCCAGTACCAGGCATAATTTAAGGAAAAATACCCTGAAAGTACAGAGCCAGGTTGGTTGTGCTACAAATAGGAAGCTAACATGTCAGAGTGGAAAGCTTTAAACAAATCCTACCCACTCAATTTCTGTCTGTCAAAGATCCTCAAACTCAAGCTACCCAAAGACCATCAGGACATGCTGCCGCTGATGACTTCCTTCAACATGAGGTATAAGGCACTAGGAGAATACATTTACAAGGGAAGAAGCTTAGTGAGCACAAAGTAATCTCAGAACTGGCTCTACCTATGCATGCCCATCCTCACTTCTTCTAGAAATGCAAATGCTTCCTAGGGAGGTCACTTTGGGGACAGATGTAGGAAACTCATGAAGCATGAGGTCATGCATGAAGAACTTCAAGAAAGAGAAACTTCTGGAGGAGGAGAAGATGAGTGTGCAGAAAAAAAGTGAGAGCAGGAGAAGCTGAACAACCCCAAAATGGAAGGGCTCAAAGGATTCAAGCTAGAGATGAAGGTGCTGGAGGAGATACAGGAGATGGAGGTGCTAGAGACGGAGATACTGAAGAACCTTCTGGATTTGAAGGATATGGACAAACAGCAGGCACACATGGACATCTAGGACATGCTCCTGAAACATTGCCTGTCCCAGGAGGAAGAGGACCGATGGGAACTGCAGCCTTACCAGAGAAGGCTCACCAGCATGACTTCTGGATCATTCTAATTTAGAGGACCAGAATGTTCTTGCTCTACTGAGGCTGACAAGACCCTACCCCATCGTCATCCTGGAGGAAACCCCAAAGGCTAAGATAAAAGCTGAGGACCTGGGCAGCTGACACAGCTAGCCAGCTTGATTGTGAAGATGAAGACAGAAGCCAGTGACAACTCAGAGAAAGGCTGGACATCCACATTGGGTTTCCCCCCAGAGCAGGAAGGTGGCCAATCCTGCACCCTATGTGCCCAGCACCTCTACCTGTAGTCAGTAGGCTGTCTACCTTCATAACAGGAACAGTGAGAGCTGCAACTGAGCACAGCTAGGCTTTTCCAGACCAACTATGTCAAAAACTCACCATTAGCCACCCTAGAAGCCAGAGGAGTTGGTGCAAACTTTATCACTATAGATGGCAGAAGACCCCACAACAAAGGCCTTTAGGATCTATGTCTACCACTGGTCCCGGTGGGGTGTAAAGGGCTATATTGTTCCCATAGCATCCAGGCACTGCAGGATCAATGACCTGTTCCACTCCTTCAGTCTTTGAATTGTGTGCTGTACTGTTGGGTTCAGAGTGAGTCATGGTCCCTGTTGACCATATCCCCTCACTTGGTGTTAACACTGTTTGAAATAGGAGGGGGCTCCATGGTGAGCACCTCCTGACCATGTACCTCCACACTGCACTATATAATAAGGATTACAGTATTGCATGGAGCAAGGTTTTTTTTTTTAAAGCATATTTTTAAAAAGATTCAGAACTTGGTTTTAGCCTTGACTGCAGCAATGAACATGGTACTTTTGTTCCATAAATTTCACTTTTTTCTCATCTTTAAAATTAGTTTTAAGTGTTTGAGGAAACATCTTTCCATAGTCTGGTGGCAGTAATGGACCCAAAAAGCCAGCACATTTCAACCAAGTGTTGCTCAATGTAGTCAATGTACCAAAAAGTGGTCCAATAAAAAAAATAAAAAGAAATCAATGTGCTCACATCTATAGTTAAAATCCTTTCTTCTTAGATCTTTATCATGTCTCCGTGCTTTCACAAATAACCAGAACTAAACACAGTATGTACAAAGATGAGTGAAAGGCTCAGAATTCCGCCCACCCAACACACATAGCACAAACACACATCACACACACATACTCATAAACACACCACGTACACGCTTATATACACACACCACATACACATACATACACATATCACATATGCAAACACACACACATACACACACACACAAACACACACCATATTCACACAGACATATAAACACACACATACCACATACACACATACGCACCACATGCACATATACTACACACACGCCACATACATACACAATTACCACTTATACACACCACATGCACATGCACACAGAGAGAGAGCTACAGAAAGAACCTAAGGCATGGAAGCCACTGGCAGTAAGTACATTCACCAGAAACACACAAGTAAAATGTAAATGACTCCTGGGCTGTGACAATAGATTCAAGGGTTGAAGACAGGCTAGTATAAAACCTCTAAAAGCACTAGCAGACAGATAGATAGATGCATATGGGATTTTTCCAAATGAAAAATTATAATGCAAATTGCCTGGCTTGAGAGCATGGAATCCTTCTATCTGAATGAAAAGAGACCATAAGACCAGCAGGTAATTAGATGTGTGACAGATCCCCTCAGTTAAGAAAAATTTTCCAATCTCACAAAGCTAGAAAGGTTCTGAATACTTTCTCTTCTGTTCACATTTCACACAAATCAAGTGTTGGTCAACAGGAGAATGACAGACTTTGAGGTCAACTTGCACAGTGACATGTCATGTAGCAATAACAGTGACCAACGTTAAATGGGCAGCCCTCAAAACCACAAGCTCCTATTCTGAAGATCAAGTACAAAGAGGCATAGCACATTTTCATTTTGATTTTGTATATATATAGCAAAACCAAGGAACTCTTGACAGAAAGAATACACATTGTATCCAAAGTATGTTCAGCCCAGGCTGTTTCCCTTGACAGTCTTAGAACAGGGGTTTCTAGAATTCAGTGCACATCTGAACCTCCTAGAGGCTTGGCATGTACTGAAAGTTACTTTCCCCACAGAAGTTTGACTACCATAGATCAAGGATCAAGGATCAAGCATTTTATTTACAAAACTTTTTTTGCGTGAAGGGTATTCAAGACAGCATTTCTCTATGTAGCCCTGGCTGTCCCCGAACTCACTCTGTAGACCGAGCTGGTCATAGACTCACAGAGATCTGCCTTTCTCTATTTCCCCAGTGCTAAAACTAAAAGCATGTGCCAGCACCACCTGGCTGGTTGAAAAATCTTATGTGATTCAAGTTTTGAGTTGTCTGAAGACAAAGATCTTAATTTATTAATATTGGCATTTTCTATACATATAGCAAATAGATCTTCAAAGACATTTTTAAATTGAAATACTTCACCATAAACATACACTCATATGCACATGCACACATACAGACATATATACATGCATACACATGCATGCACATGTGCACATTGTACACTTACATATATATGCAAATACATGCATGTTACAACATACACACATATACAAGCACTTGCAATTGTATACACATGTGTGCAAACACAATGTACATGCACACAGACACACACATGCACACACATGAATATGCACACACATGTTACACACTTCTGAAACCTGAGAGTTGGTTTGGGAGTTTTTAAAATGCTTTTGCTGGTCTACTTGTACTATCAGATGACTTTTCTCTTGACCTTGCTGACATGGTAGGTCCTAGTAGTTGATTTTGGAATGCCTAATCTGCTTACATTTTGACAAACTGCTCCCAGGCAGGCACAGTGATGCTCACTTAAAATCACAGTTATTCAGTAGAATGAAGCAGGAAGTCACTCAAACACAGGAGTTCACTGCAGCTTGGGCATAAAAGTGACAATTAATAATAGTAGTAGTAGTAGTAGCAGCAGCAGCAGCAGCAGCAGCAGCAGCAGCAGCAGCAGCAGCAGCAATAGTTCTTGCTTATGGTGTAGATGTAATCTTTTGAGGTGGCTGAGTTTGGTTTGCTTGGTTATATCCTGGTGAACATTTTTCTTTTCATGTCTGTCCATGAGAAATATTCACTTGTAGTTTTCTGCTCTCTCTCTCCGTGCTGTCCCTTTCTGACTGATTTACTTCCCTGTGCCTCTCTATCCTGAAGACATGCATTCTTAACTGTTCGGGCTTAGTCTCCAATAATCCGGCCTGGGCCTGGTGTTTTATTTTTGAAAGGTTCTTTAATTTTTGTTTAACATGCAGACTGTTCCTCCTTGAGTGATTTCTGTTGTTTTTCAATGGAGTGTGTCAAGTTCCTAGAAACGATGAAATTTGTGGCCATGAACCTATAATTCCCATTCTCTTTCACTGTGCTGACCATGGGATTAGTTCAGATTGCTGATTTCAGTTTTGATACTTGTCATTTTAAACATTTTTTTCTCAGTACCCCTGATGAGAGGTTTACTAATTGTACCTTTTCAATAGTATTGTAATTGTTTTGTATTGTAATTATATTGTAATAATTAATTGTATCTTTTTTTAAAAAAAAACAAAACAAAACTCTTACATATAGTGCTTTTTTGTCACCTGCCCATTTCCAACTCTACATTTTTGCTTGTTTTCATTGTTAATGCATTGTCTGCTCTCACTGGTTTCCAGAGCAAAGTGCTTAGATGATTCAGTCTGCCCTTCCTTCTGCCTGCACTCACACTGAAGCTTTTCAGCCAATCCTTGCTCCTGCATCACCCACTGATCTGGGTAAGCTGCATTTCCATTCCCTTTTTGTGGATTTATTCACTTCTTTGGTAGAACAGTAAACATTTGGATTTCCCCTGGGTACCTGGGCTATCAAGTCTCAGGTTCTTGGTCATCCAAGCAGTGGTGGGCATGGGTTCCATCTTGTGGACTTGGCCCTAAATCATATCAGATGTTGGTCGGTTACTCCCATAAGTACCATTGCACTAGCATTTCTTGCAGACAGGGCACCAATGTAGAGAGAAGGTTTTGTGGCTGAGTTGTGTTCATGTTCATTTTTTTTTTTCTTGAAGCGATGTTGTTTGCAGAGTCCAGTAGGGTTGAGGTGGACTTCCTCTCAGTGGGATAGGACTGGCACTTAGGATCAGGGGCTTTATCTGGAGTCTTCCACTTAAGGTCAAGTGTTACTTTCTGCCATCTAGGGCCTCCTACAGCCTGGATCTCTCCCAGTGAATTGTGGGATTCTCCACACATCATTGGGTCTTACCCAGAGTCAAACCTGGCCTCTATCTTCTTCCCTCAGCCACCACTGGAGTTTCATGATGACATGGTGCTTCCTATGCCTCTTTGGATCTAACCTGGAGCTAAAACTGTTCCCACCTTAGGTCTGTATGTTCCTCTGAAGCTGCTGTTAAATGTGGAACTTCCCAAACACCAACATGCCTTTCCCTAGTTCAGGACTGTTCTACTACATGCCCCAAATCTGGAGATGCTGGGAGATGTAAAACTTCCTGCTCACTTTTGGGCCTATAACAATCACCATGACAGCCTGATACAGTTTATGTTTGCTCTGAGAGTGATGTCTCCTTTTTGACTCTCAAGGTTTTATTATTGTTGTTGTTTTTTCTGGTCATGTGAGTTTTTTGGTAATAACCGGTATTCGACTCTTGTTTCATAACCCAGTTAGTTAGTATCTGTCTTGAATTGATGACTTAAGGTCATCAGTATATAAAGTTGTTCTTGAAATATATTTGCCATTACTGATTACTGTGTTGGTTGCTCATTTCTTCCTCTTCAAGTAGCAATGATTGACTCCTTCTCTGTATTTCTTTGTCTCTCTGTTCCTTCCGTGAAATGAAGTTTTCATGTGTTCTCACAGAAGAAACTGTTCTCTTCCTCTACCTCCTGCTGCTGCTTCTTTTCCTCTGCTTCTTTGCCCATCTTCATCTTTTCCTCTTCTCTTTCTTCTCTGTACAGTATTCTCTTAAGAATCTTACATGATTCTGGCTTAGTTGTCATATATTGCCTTAACTTGTATTTGTCTTGGAATATTCTTAGGTTCCCATAAGTTATTGATATATAGCTTTTCTGAGAATAGGAATCTTGGTTAGCAGCTTTTATACTTCCAGGGATTAAAATATATCATTCCATACTTTCCTGTCCTTTAGGACTAATGATGACACATCTAATTATTGAGTGGTTCTGCTTCTGTGTATGGGCTTCTATGTATGTATGTATGTATGTATGTATGTATGTATGTATGTATGTATGTATGTTTTCCCTTAAAGTTTGTAGAATTGGTCTTTTCTTCATATTTTGACATCATGTCTATGATGGGTCATGAACAGATTTTTCTCTGGTCTACCCATTTGTAGTTCTGAATAGTTCCTATATACTGATATCTCTTTCTTGAGGTTTGAGGAATTCATTGAATATGTTGTCTACACCCCTGGCTTTGTCATATCTCCTTCTTCTAGCTCATGCATTGTTAGGTTTTGTCTCTTGAGTGCATCCTTGACTTCTTGGCAGTTTCCATTAACTTTTCCTGTGTATGTGATTATATGTGCTATTGTCTCAACTTTATCCTCTGTTTCTAACATGTCTTCTTCTGCTTGGTCTGTCTGCTGCTGATGTTCTCTGTTGTGCTGCTGTAATGGACTGTTTCTTTAATTTCCAGAATTTTTCTTTGGTTCTTTTCTCAGTATCTTAATTATTTTTTCATTTACTCTTCCCTCAGTGTTTTTTCTCAAGGTACAAATTCTTTAATCTATTGTGGTTAAAAGCCTTGAATTAATTTTGTAACATTTTGTCTAGGTCCTGAGTTAATTTCCCTATCAGTTTATTAGAGTCTTCTCTTTGCTCGTGGGTTCCTTTTGACGGTTTTACATTCATGTCATACTGCCTATCTTTTTGTTATTCCTTTACCATGATAATAATAAGTGATTTGATTTTTTATAATACTCTCCACATCTTTTTTATATGAGTGTGTAGTTCTGACCAGTGGTTTATCTTTTGGAGTGTGTATTGTTTGCCTTCTAAACTGCTTAAAGCTGGTTACATATCTGGTAATAGGAATGATAAGGACATCAGAAGGAATGTTTTATGTGATTTAGCTGGGACTGGAGCTGTGCTTTGTAATTGTGTTTGGCACAGCTCTGGAAGGCAGGAGAAGGAGCAGTTTCATCTGTTCTCCATGTCTCACTTCCCCCTTGGTCATCTTTTACTTTTCCAAGAACTGCTTTTAAAGTAGCTTCAGGTTTGTAGTTATTTGAGCTATTATCTATTATAATAGAGCAGAGTACTACCAATGCGATAAGATGTTGCATAGAAGAATCATATAATCTCACAGTGAAATCTGAGTCGTGCTCACTGGCCTGTCTCTAAACCATCAATTTCAAGATATTTTCCCCTATGTAAGACATGAAGGTTAGCAGTGTGTGGATTATCAAGTTCCCCTCCCCTAATCAGATAGGATTCTGGTAGTTTGCTTTGAGGGGATACCTTCTAACTAAACTAGTTTTTCCTGGGCATATTTAAGAAAGATTGCTTTTTCCTATCCTAAACAGGAGTGAATTTGTCATCAATGTTACATGTAGTAATCTGGTATGACTGTAAGATTGAGAAAACTATGAGTATCTTCCTAAAACCAGGCCCCCAGAAGACTTAACTCTGCGATTATTCCTCACTGGGCCTTTAGAAGCATGACAAAATTACAGTTAAGTGTTCCTGCCCAGAGCGATTATGGTAGCTTCTGCCTCCATAAACTGGCCTGGCTGCTGCCCTCTCTGCTTGCCTGTCTCTCCAGTTTTGAGGAGGGAGACTTTTCCCTTTCTTGTAATCTCAAGTCTTCTGTCTTTTTCAATAACTCTTCCTTTCTACTCTTCATCCTCTTGAATAAGAATGACTTTCTCTGGAACTGAGCTCCCAGCTCTTCCCACTGAATGCATACTGTAAGTTCTATGGGCACAACCATATGAGTATAAAATAACTTTCTGGCATTCAAGTAAAATTCATTCGACACTCAGGCAAGAAATAATAAAGAGACAGCAATTCTCCTGCACATTTTCCCAATAAATGCCATACCTTTTTATTAATCTCGGGGAAGCCTCCAGCTGTGGCATTTCCCACCCTCCATGTTCTGTCTCCTCTAAGCAGAATCTCATGACTGCATCTTAAATTACTCTTTCCTTCCACAATCTTCTGTGATTGTTTAGAAATGTGGATCTATAAAATCACCTCTAACTGTAGATCTTAATGTTATTTTCTTCACTGGATCGTGACTGTCTTGTGGACTGAGGCTTCACACAATTCAGTGTTTCACCTGCAGTAACAAAAGTATTCTTCTACAGACTGTTGGAACTTCTATCAGGTCTAGGATTACCCCACAGATCTGGGAATACTAAGACATAGATGATAGACATTAGATAGATAGATAGATAGATAGATAGATAGATAGATAGATAACTGATAGACAATAGATAGGTATATACATACATACATACATACATACAAACACACATCGACAGAAAAAAGGTATGGAGATAGTAGATTATAGATAGATAGAAGATAGATAGATAGATAGATAGAGATAAATACATAGATACGTAGATAGATAACTCTTAGAACATCATTTTGGTATGTTGATTTTTTGTTTCTTACTCTTATTATTATTAATTATTTTATTTATTTCCATTCTAAACGTTGTCCCCCTTTCCTGTCTCTCCTCCTCAAGGCCCCACCCTTTTACCCCCTTTGCCTCTAAAAGGGTGCTCCCCCACCCACCCATGCACTCCCATCTCACCCCTCTAACATCCACCTTCCTTGGGGCAACAAGCCTCCACAGGACCAAGCGCATCTCCTCCCATTGATGTCAGATAAAGCAGTCCTCTGCTACATATATAGTTGGAGCCATGGTCTGACCCATGTATACTCTTTGGTGGGTGGTTTAGTCCCTGGGAGCTCTGAGGTGTCCAGTTAGTTGATATTGTTCTTCCTATGGGATTCCAATCCCTTTCAGCTCCTTCAGTCCTTCCCCTAGCTTTTCCATTGGGTTCCCCTGGCTCAGTCTGATGGTTGGCTGTGAGCATCTGCATCTGTATGGGTCAGGTGCTGGTAGAATCTCTCAGGAAACAGCCATATCAGGCTCCTGTCAGCAAGCACTTCTTGGTATCAGCAATAGTATGGGGGGGTTGGTGTCTGCAGATGAGATGGATCCCTAAGTGGAGTGGTATCTGGATGGTCTTTCCTTCAGTCTCTGTTTCATTTTTTTATCTCTGTCTTTCCTTTGGACAGGAACATTTCTGGGTTAAAATTTTTGAACTGTGTGGGTGGCCCCATCCCTTAACTGGGGGCTGTGACTATCTAATGGAGGTAATCTCTGCAGGTTGTATCTCCCCTTTATTTGGTGTTTCAGCTAAAGTCATTGCCTTTGTGTCCTAGAAGCCTCTCGATTCCCTGGAGTCTGAGAGTTTCTAGCGGATTAGATTATTTGGTTTTCTAGAGTCTAACCTCTTGAGTTCTTTGTATATTTTGGATATTAGCCCTCTATCAGATGTAGGATTGGTAAAAATCTTTTCCCAATCTGTAGATTGACATTTTGTTCTATTGATAGTGTCCTTTGCCTTACAGAAGCTTTTCGGTTTCATGAGGTCCCATTTGTCAACTGTTGATCTTAGAGCCTGAGCTATTGGTGTTCTGTTTAGGAATTTTTCCTCTGGGCCAATGTGTTTGAGGCTCTTTTCCCTTTTTATCTTCTATTAGATTCAGCATATCTGGTTTTATGTGGAGGTTCCTGATCCGCTTGGACTTGAGCTTTGTACAAGGAGATAAAAATGGATCAATTTGCATTTTTCTACATGTAGACCTCCCGTTAGACCAGCACTATTTGTGGAAAATATTGTCTTTTTTTCCATTGTGTTGTTTTGGCTTCTTTGTCAAAGATCAAGTGGCCATAGGTGTGTGGGTTTATTTCTGTGTCTTCAATTCTAGTCTATTGGTCTACCTGCCTGACTCTTTACTAATACCATGAGGTTTCTATCACTATTGCTCTGTAGTACACCTTGAGTTCAGGGATGGTGATTCCCCCAAAGGTACTTTTATTGTTGAGAATTGGTTTTGATAGTGTATGTTTTTTGTTATTCCAGATGAAGTTGAGAATTGATCTTTTTATCTCTGTGAAGAATTGAGTTGGAATTGTGGTAAGGATTGCATTGAATCTGTAGATTGCTTTTGGTAAGATGGTCATTTTTACTATGTTAATCCTTTCAATCCATGAGCATAGGAGATCTTTCCATCTTCTGAGGTCTTTGTTGATTTCTTTCTTTCTTCAGAGACTTGGAGTTCTTATCATACAGATCTTTCACTTGCTTGGTTAGAGTTACACCAAGATATTTTATATTATTTGTGACTATTGTGAAGGGTGTCATTTTTCTTATTTCATACATACATATACATATCATATATATATATATATTTATATATATAATATTTTACTTATTTACATTTCAAATGTTATCCCCTTTCCCAGTTCCCCCTCTCCCGGAAACTCCTTATCCCATCCCCCCCTCCCCCTGCTTCTATGAGGGTGTTACTCCACCCATCCACTCACTCCCATCTCCCAGTCCTCAATTCCCCTACACTGGGGCATTTATTGAGCCTTCATAGGACCAAGGATCTCTCCTCCCATTGATGCCTGACAAGGCTATCCTCTGCTACATATGCAGCTGGAGCCATGTGTTCTCCTCGGTTTGTGGCTTAGTCTCTAGGAGCTCTGGGGGGTCTGGTTGATTGATATTGTTGTTCTTCCTATGGGATTGCATACCCCTTCAGCTCCTTCAGTCCGTTTGGACCTCCACTGGGGTCCTCACACTCAGTCCAATGGTTGGATGAGAGCATCTGCATCTGTATTTGTAAGGCACTGGCAGGGTCTCTCAGGAGAGTTATATCAGGCTCCTTTCAGCAAGCATTTCTTGGCATCCACAACAGTGTCAGGTTTTGGTGACTGCATATGGGATGAATCCCCAGGTAGGACAGTCTCTGGATGGCTTTTCCTTCAGTCTCTGCTCTACACTTTGTCTCCATATTTGCTCCCGTGAGTATTTTGCTCCCCTTTCCAAGAAGGACTGAAGCACCCACTCTTCCTTCTTCTTGAGCTTCATGTCATCTGTGAATTGTATCTTGGGTATTCAGAGCTTTTGGGATAATATCCACTTATCAGTGAGTGCATTAGTCTTTGAGTAGAGGAAGGCTACTGATTGAGTTAATTTTATATCCAGCCACTTTGCTGAAGTTGATTATCAGTTGTCGGAATCCTCTGGTAGAATTTTTGGAGTCACTTATGTATACTATCATATCATTCACAAATAGTGATATATTGACTTCTTCCTTTACAATGTATATCCCTTTGACCTCCTTGGTTGTCTAATTGCTCTAGCTAGAACTTTGAATACTGTATTGAATACATAGGGAGAAAGTAAGAAGCCTTGTCTTATATTTGATTTTAGTGGTATTGCTTCAAGTTTCTCTCCATTTAATTTGAGTTTGGCTGTTGGTTTGCTGTATATTGCTTTTATTATGTTTAGGTATGTGCCTTGAATTCCTGTTCTTTCCAAGATTTTTGACATGAAGGGGTGTTGTATTTTGTTCAAAGGCTTTTTCAGCATCTAGTGAGATCATATGTTTTTTCTTTGAGTTTGTTTATATAGTTAATTACGTTGATGGATTTCCATATATTGAACCATCCCTGCATCCCTGGGATGAAGCCTACTTGATCATGGTGAATGATTGTTTTGATGTGTTCATGGATTCAGTTTGTGAGGATTTTATTGCTTATTTTTGCATCGATATTCATAAGGGAAATTGGTCTGAAGTTCTCTTTCTTTGTTGGGTCTTTGTGTGGTTTAGGTATACGGGTAACTGGCTTCATAAAATGAATTAGGAAGTGTTTCTTCTGTTTCTATTTTGTGGAATAGTTTGAGAAGTACTGGTATTAGGTCTTCTTTAAAGGTCTTATAGAATTTTGTACTAAAACCATCTGGCCCTGGGCTTTTTTTGGTTGGGAGACTTTTAATGACTGATTCTATTTCCTTAGCAGTATGGGACTGTAGATAGTTATGGGAGCATTTAGATGGTTCATCTGATCCTGACTTAACTTTGGTATTTGGTATCTGTCTAGAAAAATCATCCATTTCATCTAGATTTTCCAGTTTTGTTGAGTGTAGGCTTTTGCTGTAGGATCTGCAGATTTTTTAAATTTCCTCATTTCTGTTGTCATTTCTGTTGTTACATCTCCCTTTTCATTTCTGATTTTGGTAATTTGGATACTGTCTCTGTGTCCTTCAGTTAGTTTGGGTAAGAATTTATCTATCTTGTTGATTTTCCCAAAGAACCAGCTCTTAGTTTTATTGATTCTTTGTATAGTTCTGTTTCAAAAAGATTTCAGCCCTGAGCTTAGTTATTTCATGCTAATTACTCCTCTTGGGTGTGTTTGTTTCTTTTTGTTCTAGAGCTTTCAGATGTGCTATTAAGGTGCTAGTACAGGATCTCTCCAACTTCTTTATGAAGCACTCAATGCTATGAATTTTCCTTTTAGCATTGCTTTCATTGTGTCCCATGAGTTTGCGCATGCTGTGCCTTCACTTTTGTCAAATTCTAGAAAATCTTTAATTTCTTCTTTATTTCTTCCCTGACCAAATTATCATTGAGTAGAGAGTTGTCCAGTTTCCGTGAATATATGGGCTTTGTTGGTATCAAGAAATGGCTTTATGGTTACAGATCGCCTCCAAACTCAGCAATGACAGTGATGTCACCCAAAGGCAAGAGGGACCTGTACATCTGTTGCCATGACAATCACCATACATTCCCAGCATCCATTTGGTTTACCTCCCATGTTTACCTGTGAGTGTTTATGTCACAGCCTAAATGAAAGGCAGACCCCCTTGAGCTTTGCTCTCTCTTCTCTCTTTTCTCCCTTCATCTCTGTCACCCACTTTTTGCCCCCCTTTCCCACAATAAACCTCTCTCATGTGGAACTTCATTGGCCTGGTGTGGTCCATCCAGACAAGAGCTGTGAATTCAACATAATAGGCTTTTTGTTGTCTTTGTAGACCAACCTTATTCCATGGTGATCTGATAGAATGCACGGGATTATTTCAATGTTCTTAATCTGTTGAGGCTTGTTTTGTGTCCAATTACATGGTCAGTTTTGGAGAAGGTACCATGAGGTGCTCAGAAGAAGGTATATTCTTTTGTTTTAGAGTGAAATGTTCTGTAGATATCTATTAAACCCATTTGGTTCATAGCTTCTGTTTGTTTCACTGTGTCTCTGTTTAGTTTCGGTTTTCATGATCTGTCCATTGGTGAGAGTAGGGTGTTAAAGTCTCCCACTATTATTATGTGAGGTTCAATGTGTGTTTTGAGCTTTAGTAACATTTCTTTTACAAATATGGGTATCCTTGCACTTGGGGGAAAAATGTTTAGAATTGAGAGATCATCTGGGTGGATTTTTCCTTTGATGAGTATCAAGCATCCTTCCCCATCTCTTTTGATAACTTATGGTTAAAAGTCTATTTTATTGGATATTAGAATGGCTACTCCAGCTTGTTTCTTGGGACCATTTGCTTGGAATTTTTTCCATTTTTTTACTCTGAGTTATTCTATGTTTTTCTCACTAAGGTGTGTTTCCTGTATGCAGCAAAATGCTGGGTCCTGTTCGTGTATACAGTCTGTTAGTCTATGTCTATTTATTTGGGAATTGAGTTTATTTATGTTGAGAGGTATTAAAAACCAATGATTGTTGGTTCATGTTATTTTTGTTGTTAGAGGTGGTATTATGTTTGTGTGGTTCTCTTCTTTTGTGTTTGTAGTGAAAAGATTAATTTCTTGGTTTTTCTTGAGTATATTTTCCCTCCTTGTGTTGAAGTTTTCCTTCTATTATCCTCTGTATGGTTGGATTATTTGAAAGATAGTGTTTAAAGTTGTTTTTTGTTTTTTTTCATGTAATATCTTGGTTTCTCCATCTATGTAATTGAGAGTGTTGCTGGATACAGTAGCCTTAGCTGGCATTTATGTTCTTTCAGGGTTTGCATGATATCTGTCTAAGATCTTCTAGCTTTCATAGTCTCTGGTGAGAAGTCTGGTATAATTCTGATAGGTCTGACTTTATATGTTATTTGGCCTTTTTCCCTTACCACTTTTGATATTCTTTCTTTGTTCTGCATATTTAGTGTTTTGATTATTATGTGATGGGATAAATTTCTTTTCTGGTTCAATCACTTTGTTCTGTAGGCTTCTTGTATGTTTACTACCATCTCTTTCTTTAGGTTACGAAAATTTTCTTCTATAATTTTGTTGAAGATATTTTCTTGCCCTTTGAATTGGGAATCTTCACTCTCTTCTGTTCCTATAATTCTTAGGTTTGGTCTTTTCATTGTGTCCTGAATTTCCTGGATTTGGGTTAGGGATGTTGTGTCAATATCGTCTTTGTTATCTTATATGTCTGAGATTCTCTCTTCTATCTCTTGTATTCTGTGGGTGATGCTTGCATCTATGACTTCTGATCTCTTTCCTAGGTTTTCCATCTCCAGGGTTGCCTCCCTTTGTGATTTCTTTATTTGTTTCTATTCTCCTTTTTTAAGATCCTGCATGGTTTTGTTCAATTCCTTCCCCTGTTTGATTGTGTTTTCCTGTATTTCTTTAAGGGATTTACGTGTTTCCTCTTTAAGGGCTTCTACTTGTTTTCCTTTTTTCCCCCTGTATTTATTTAAGGGAATTATTTATGTCCTCCTTAATGTCCTCTATCATTTTCATGAGATAGGATTTTAGGTCAGAATCTTGCCTTTTCAGGTGTGTTAGGGTAGCCCGGGCTTGCTGTGGTTGGAGAACTGAGTTCTTATGGTGTCAAGTGGTATTGGTTTCTGTTGCTCATGTTCTTGTGCATGTGTCTCCCCATCTGGTTATCTCTGCTGTTAATTGATCTTGCTATCTCTGACTGACACCTGTCCTTCTTGTGAGCCTGGTTATGATGGACCTCCTTGAGTCAGTTTGTCACTGGGTGTGGGAGGGAGTATGGAGTGCCTAATCTATGAGCCAGGTTGTGACAGCCCTCTTGGGAATCAAGCCATCTTGGGAGCTGGGGGCCAGTGGGCCGGAGCAGCCAAACTTCCCCTAGGTGCAGTTGTGGACCAGAAGGAACTCTTTATTCTGCTTTATTTCTTTTTTCCCTCCTTCCAATTTGAGAGCATCTCCAACCATTAAAAATACTCTTACCTTGGTAATGTAAAAGAATAAAAGGTCAATAAATTTCAAAATCTAGAGTTTTCATATTTAACATAAGGCACTATTTATACATATTTACATCTATTTAAAAACTGAGGATCTTGTTAGCCATCAGAGGGAGAAGAGGCCCTTGGGCCTGAGGGTGTTAGATCCCCGAGTATAGGAGAATGCCAAGGAGGGAAGACGAGAGTGGGTGGGTGGGTAGGTGGGAGAATACCCCCATAGTGGCAGGGGGTGGGAGAAGGAAATGGAGAGGTTCCAAAGGGGAGATCTGGAAAGGGGGAAACATTTGAAATGTGAATAAAGTATGAAAAATAAATAAATAAAAATAAAAACTGGATCATTTCTTTGAGTCTTTTTATATTCTTGTGCTTTAGGAAAACAAATATAGTCTTCTCTATTTTGTAAGTTAAGAATGTAGGCTTGCCATCTAGCACAAAGTTGTTCTTCAGATGTTGTCCACAGAGTGCACTTTCTAGGGGCAGTTAGCATAGGGGCTCACAGAAACTTACAAATCGAATTCTAGAATCAAAAGTAACCATAAAAATGTATGTTCCATATATTTATACAAAATAAAAGCGAGACTATTTACATATAAAACAGTTCCTGGAACTGTATTCTAACATAATAACATCTTATGTTTTTTCTGCTAAAAAATAAAATAAATAAAATCAGAGAAATTCACTGCTATTTGGAAAATTGGTTGTAAATTAGACTCAATAGCACACAGTGTTTAGTATGTTACAAGATAACTTAAATCAAGGAATACAGAGGCATCCCACATAACATACTCTATTGTCTTTGCTCTTGGTTGCCCACTAGAACTAAATAGTAATGACTTCTTGCTGAAGACAACACACAGCTTGGATGTAGAACATAGAAAGATCCAGAGGGGACTGAACTTGAAACTTCCCTCCTTGTAGCTAGCACCTATAGTACCAAAAGAAATGCTGGAGGAGAAAAATTCACTTTCCTGCAGACTGTGGCTGAACAATTCAGACCTGCCAAGAAGATAAGGGGCATCAGTGCACTAGTCATGTGATTGTTGAAGGTTATTAACCATTTTCTGGCTAGATTAAGGCCTGCTTGTGGGATGGAATACTGTAAGCCTGGTCAAAGGTCCAGCAGTGTGAAGGTCACAGTGCTCTGAGGGGAACCTAAGAAGGTATGTTGTCCAAGTGTCTTCTAAGTATTTATAACTATTCCACAGGATAGTGTGGCTCTCAACCCTGGTCAAAGACTCTGCTTTTTGCGGTAGGTGAGGGTTAATAGAGGTGACACGTGTGCATGTATGCACCCATGTGCACGAGCACACACACACACACACACACTGAGTGGATGAAGCAACCTTCAGCAAGCTCCAACAACTAAACACACACACACACACACACACACACACACATTGTGTGAAGGAAATCCCCAAGCTCTTCACATGCATACACACACAAGCATTTGCTGGATGGAGCAAAGCTCCAACGGTTTTGTTTCTTCTCCCACAGCTTCTCTATCCCAGCAGAATCTGTCAAGCTGTACAGAAATCACAATGTGGTTGCATTCCATTTCTTTTTACGTGAATGATTACAATGAGTATATGTAAAGATATATTCCCCAATACCCTCACATGACCAAAGGTTGTGTGTATTGCGGACTAAAAAATTACTCCCAAGAATCCACATTCATTTGTAACTAAGCAACGTGTTATAGATTAACAAAGTGTAAGCAAGCAAGGTAGTTTTCTCAGCCAGTATCTCTTACCGGCAGAGTGTAATTTGTGGTTACAAAAGAAAGGATCAATTATTTTATTATTTATCTTACAAGTAATCTTATAAAAAATCTTAAGAGAATCACAAATCTAAACTTTTATATGACAAACAATGAGTGAGTTCTACTTTAAATCCCCAGGGGGCACATCTGCTCTTTAACAATTTTTTAAAAATTATAGCAGGAAGCTGAGGGCAAAAATGGTTACAAGAAACTGATCATCACCTTGATCACCAGCCCAGCTTTAGCAAGAGAGGTACGGTTGATGCTGCTGAGGCTGCCATCTTTCATGTTTCCTGACCTTAAACGTATCCCGCTCTCACTAAGGTACTGACCAAAGAACATACATGGCTGGTCCAAGTCCCCTGGCACATAGTAGCAGAGGATTGCCTTGTCTGACCTCAGTGGGAGAGGATGAGGCTAACCCTACAGAGACTTGATGCCCCAGGGAAGAGGAATGCCCAAGGTAGGGGGAGCACCCTCTCAGAGGTGAAGGGGAGGAGGGATGGGGAAGAACTCTATGTGAGGGGACCGGGAGGTGGGTGACATTTGGGATGTGAATAAAGAAAATTAATCATCATCATCATCACCACCACCACCATCATCATCATCCATCCCCACAAAACAAACAAAATATCCTTCTCTCAATAATCAAAAGTGTGCCTTTCTGAATTCTAAATTGTTCCTTAAGATTTTCTATGTCATAACCACAAGTAAAACCATCTTAACCTAATTTCCTAACAATCTGCGTCTCCAAATTCTGTCTAAGGGTGGTGGTCGTTGCTAACTATCTGTATCCCTGTGCTCTTTCTAAGGGTGGTGGTTGAGTCATCAATCTGCTCCAATAGCAATGTGTGAAAAAGTTCAGTCATTAATATTGTAGGTGACGATGACATTGCCCAACGAGGGGCTGGAACCCCCTGAGAATTTCCGTATAACTCAGAGATTATGAAGGATGTGCTCTAAGAGCAGCAAGCAGAGTAAAAGTCCACAGCAGGATGAAGTTCTCAGGACACACAGTCCTCCAGGCTCTGCCTGTCCAAGGCACACTCATCATGGCGGTGCTAACTGATGGGCCCTATTCCATGACTTCTAAAGCCGTTTTGCTCTTCCTTTGGCATGACTCCCAACAATATCCTGTTTTCTAGATCTGTAAAAGCCAGCCAGCAGGGAAGGAGCTTCCAGCTCATCCCCCACCTTACTTCTTTATGTCCTGTTGCCAAAACATGCAGGGCTCTGAGGCACATGCATTTATCATCCAAGTCTGGTTCACAACCAAAAGCAGTTGTATAGCCTTATAACTTGTGGGAGCTTGATAGTCTTCCTGGCCAAAGACTCATGGGGAGATAGCCTAACCTTGGCACTGAGATTCTTTTTACTTACAACTTTTTGGCTCCTGGGGGTGTCTTTTTCACTCTTGCATGACATCTTTGTTGAAATTTGTGGTTTGCTGATTTTCCTGATTTTTTTCTTCAGATGATTTTCCAAAATAAACTTTTTTTTTAACACAAAGTATCAAGCTCTGTGAAGGCCCACTGTTATGAGGACATGTGTCAATTGGTCTTGGACAGCTATGGATAGTCTAAAAATAAATTTTAGCCAGGCCCAATGAAGTATTAACATATCTCATCATTTACATAAATTTATTCTCACAAAAGCAATGTTGGGTACAGCAGCATGGATGGGAGACATTGCCCCATCCAGCCCCTCTACAATTCACAGACATTTTTCATGGACCACCCTGCTTCCTCATTCTAAGGTACTGATGATGCCATGGAGCCACTGTTCCTACTCATCTTTGGGATCTTGATGAATCTGGATTGTACATCTGTGCCCAGACTAGATCCAAAAGGGGGTAGGGTTGTGCTCTGCCCAGCTGTACCTATCCCTGGAACTGGTACCATGGGTCTTTCAGGGTGTGCACATACACTATACTCTAGGAGAATTATTGCCTACTCCTGGGATAAGCTTGGTCCTTTTTTTAACCTTTACTGTTTATTCAGTGATGTCTTTTTTAAATGTTTGTTTGATGTCAACACCTTCCAGAAATTCACTAGCAAAGTATATGAGCTTTTGTTCATATTTCTCTAGGATTTGTCGTGTCATAATTATTGTAGCATTTTTCTTAGAGTGTTGAGGGCAGACTCCCTGTGAGCTGTCTCCTTCTCATTCCTTCTTCATTGTTCTTGCACTTCACAAACATTTTTCATACTGTACAAAGTCAGTCAGATCTGTCAAAGATGCTTCTGCATTTTAGGGCCCACAGCCCACCATGGAACTTAGCAAAGCCACTGAGTTCCCTCACCAGTCCTGGGATCACTGCTGGACTAACATCTTTCTTAAATCTCTGTGAATCCAGTTAGGTCCTGGAGTGAATGGAACATGACACTCTGTCTCTAATGCCCAACTGTTTCAGCAATGCCCCCCTTTCCAGTGACGATGTCAACCAGTGATAATCAAGTGTCTCTAATGTCTCTTGTGAGCCAGTCTTGTCATTTCCGTTGTTCCATCTGTCATCATGGAGGCTTTGGCTCAAGGAGTGGTGTATAGTTTAATTATTGGTTTTTTTTTTCCTTGGATCTTGAATGATGCCTTCTACCCCTTGCCATACTGCCTCACGTGACATAGCGTGAAAGGCTCTTTCACTGCTTGTTTCTTCTTCTCAGCATTTGGGAGGCAGAGACAGGTAGCTCTCCATTAGTTTGAGGCTAGCCTGCTCTACAGAGTGAGCCGAGGACAGTCAGGACTCTGTTAGACAGAGAAACCTTGTCTTGAAAACACACACATAGCCGGGCAGTGGTGGTGCACGTCTTTAATTCCAGCACTTGGGAGGCAGAGGCAGGTGGATTTCTGAGTTCAAGGCCAGCCTGGTCTACAGAGTGGGTTCCGGGACAGCCAGGGCTACACAGAGAAATCCTGTCTCGAATAAAACCAAAAAAAAAAAAAAAAAAAGAAAGAAAGAAAAAAAAGAAAACACCCCCCCCACACACACACAACCTCTACCACCACAACAACCACAACAAGCAAACAAGCAAAAAAAAGTCCCAGCTCAAGCAGTTTAGATCCAGCAAATTCTCTGATTCTCATTAGTTTCCTCTACTGGACCATTATTAAGTCCCCTCCAAGAACATGAAAAACAATGAATTTTTCTCTTCCTTTGTTCTGAAGGTAAAATCTGAGGGACCCCTTCTCACAGCTCTACCTCACTCTCTTCCTCTCCATTGTCTGAGTCTTCACCTGAATTCCAGGTTTCTGGTCCCGGAGAAGGGCTCTTTAACACAGATCTAACTGATATCCTCTTTACTGTTCCATTTTCAATTAGAAGAAACAGAAACATAGCACCTCTGTTTCATTTTTCCCTTTCCCATATTTCCTGCCAAATAAGAGGCTAACGCCAAGGAGAGAATCTAGGCTATTTTCCTCTTGTAATCCCTGCCATACTGGAAGGAGTTCTCTCTGGGAATTGAGGCTCACTTACATACCCTATCACCTACAACAAAGGCTATGCAAATGAAGCCACAATCTGCTTATGACCCCTTCCCGTACGCTACTTTCAAAAGTTGTAATGTATTCTTTGTTTCACCATAGGGTTTGGAGGCTTCCTTCTATTTGTGTGTTTCCTTCCATTTATCAAGGAGGCATGTCACCCCGTACCAAACAGAGGAAGGCAGCCTCCTTAGGAACTTTCCCTGGAGACACTCCGCTCTCAGATGCCTTGACCTTGATTGCGTGCCCCACCACTCATTGCAGGGAGTAATGCAATCACCCTTAAAGCAAGGAGACATATCATTTTATAACACATGGGAATGGGCAGCAATATCAGGCTTGTCTATACACATGCTCCACCCTCATAGACCTCAGCCTTGGTTTGATGTCTAACATCACCGCAGAGGTCATATGCTCATTTCCACCTCAACACATCCTTAGTTCTGAAAGTTCCTAGTCAGATGCCGATTGTGTTGTGTGATCCTCCCTGTGAGTTAAAAAATGTCTCTGCACCCTGATAGGGTCCCAAAGGCAAACCAAAGAAACGGTCCTACCTAAGTTTAGCTTAGTGAAGTACTGAGTTTCAGGAGCATGAGAGAGTCAATGGAAGCTGCACGCTGTCAGCTTACCCCAACAGAGATACAAACTCATGAAAACTGCATTCCTGGAGGTCCAACAACAGCTTCAGATAGATCTAGCACCATAACCTCTCTTCCTCTCAGCCATTGTGCATTGCCTCTGCAACCTTGGGGTGAGGCCTTTCAGAACTTGTAAGTTTCATTTGCTTTTGGGTCTTGCAAGTTGTGTTTAATTCCTGATCCTTGCCAGCACCCTTTTCTCTCACCAGGAGGGATTCTTTCAACTCAGAGGAAGTAGACACACAGCAGAAGATAAGTCACTGCCTAACACCCTAGTTTTGGGAGCAAGTGGCAAATAGAGATGGAGAAGAATGATAAAGAACTCTGCCTTAGTTAAATTTATAGATCTCAACTCTTAATGCTTACATTTTATAGCCAGTAAATTGCTGTCCAAGGATGGCAATTTTAGGGCAGCTTAATGTTTTCCTTCACAAAATGTGTTATCTGGCCTTAATGCACCCTGCAACTGAAATCATTTTTGTGCAGGAAATGTAGAATTAATCAGAAATTAACTGGGCAATGCACTTCATTTTTTCTTAACCATTTGAACTCTATTTTAAAAGCATGAATTTCTCTGAGGAGTTTATTTTAATAATACCATTTAATAATGTTCATGATGCCTTCATCTTAATGCATCACATATGTGAAGCTAATAAAAATGAGGTGACTGTTTGGGTGATCTAGAATAGTCACTCGAGACTCGGTGAGACACAGTAACTTCAGTAACATAAATGCTTATTTGATATATATATATTTTTTAAGTTTAAAGTTGATCTTGCAAATTTCAAGGGGGAGAAAGGTGGTGCTGAGGGAGATGCGTTGTATGGAGGGTGATAATAGATCACAGATAAAGCGTGAGGAGAGAGGGGGGTAATAGGAGCAGAAGAGCTTAAGCGGGGGAATCAGGGAGTAGAGCATTAACCTAAAGAAAACCACATGAAGAAGATACATGGAAACCTTCCACCATGCAGCTTGGTTTAAAAAGATAACTGGAGGGGCTGGGAGAACACATGTGATATTAAAAACAAAAAGGGGGAATGCTGAGGGCTGACAATTTACACAGGGGTAGAGGTGGGGGATTGTGGAGAGAAGAGGTGAGAAGTGAATTAACCAAAACTAAGAATTTACCAAAACATTCCATGGAAACCTACCAACTTCAACACTAACATAATATCTGTTTTAAAAACTGACTTCAAATGAAGGCATGCTGTATGAATATACAATGCTATTTCCAGAAAATATGCAGTATTAAACAAAATTGCAGTACCAGACATGAACACTATGAGTTATTGGTCAGGGAGGACCATATACCAACAAAATAATACAAGCTATTGCCCTCGCTCTTGGTTAACCACCATAACTAAATGGTAAGACCCTATTTCTGAAAATGTCATTTATTTTGGTTGTAGGACATAGAGAAACCAATCTCAAATTGACAGGGACATTTCTCCCTGTTGTCTAGTGCTCATAGTGCCAGAATGTGCTATTCATAATGCTGGAGAGAAAGACATTAATGGTCTTCCCTAGTGCTGGATCCTGTGTGTTACAATAACAGCATCCGAGTAAGAGGCAACCATCACTACAATCGTGGCATGACTGTTATGAGGTAACCATCTGATTTCTGAGGAATTTGAGGCCTGCTCCATAGGAAAGCACCCATGTCTGTACAGTACTGTAAACCTTGTCTAAAGCCCATGGTGGGTAAGGTCACCCTAGGCCCTACAAGGAGTTTCTACTAAATAGCCATTTTCCCACATTGCTTTCTAAATATTTGTTTCCACTGTGGGTCTGGGCCACTGTCAACCTTGACCAAAAAGGTTTCCTTTAAATGTAAGCAGCACCTAAAGAAGAGACTATCAAGTGCTGATAATAAGAGACTCTGAGTACTCAACCCTAAATGGGACATCTTTGTCAGCTTCTCCACAGTAGCACAGGGAACTTCCGGGAAGAGGAGGAAGGAGGAATGCAAATGGCAAGAGACTGGGAAAACTGATATGGAGTGCTGTCTTCTGGAAATGGCATGGCGGTTGCACCCATGATCTCACAGTAGCTACAGTCCCACACAGGAGCATGGCTGTCAAGATTCCTGTGTGTGGGGAGATAGGATCTCCTGAGATCCAAGCTAGCTGAGGTACTGTTGCCAATTGATTGCACCTGGGAACGGAGAGTCATTTTTTTTTTTTTAAGTCCTTTTGTGATATGGTGTGGCTACTGGCAGGTTGCCCACACTTCAGGAGAGGAACACATAGTCATGTACAATAAGTAGCACTAACTGGACACAGTAGTGTAGTTTGTTTGTTTTTATAAAAAGATCACACGGAGTTAGGAGGGGTGAGTGTAAAGGGGACTGAGAACAGAGTTGGAGGGGAAAATGGTGGGGTGTATGTGATCATAATATATTAGATACAAGTATGAAATTCTCGGAGAGTGAATTTCAAGTTTATAGTCTAATAAAATGAAGGAAGGAGGAGGAGGAAGAAGATGGAGGAGGAGGAAGAAGGAGAAGGAAGATAGGGAGGAGGAGGTGGTGGCAAAAAAGCATTTACAACCTCTAAACCTCAGGTTTAGTTCTTCCTGTATTTTAGATTCAATTAAAAAAAAAAAAAAAACTAAACTAAATATGGTGTCACATGCCTGTATTCCAGCTACATGGTTGAGTGATACCGGAACATCACAAGTTCAATCCCAGCTAGAGTGAGAGTCTGTCTGAAAAAAAAAAAAAGAGCAGATATGCAAACAAACAAGCAATCAAAACCAAGAGACTGGGTACGTTACAAGGGAAAGAGGGAAAGAGCTTCAGTTCTCTCACAAGGGTAAAGGTTGATCATTCAAGATCGGGAGGCCCCATCTGTTCAACTTCTGATGTCAACCTTCTGGCTTTGTCAAAGCACAGCAGATGGTATCATGTGACAGGCCCATGTGTGAGAGAGGGGTCACCCAATGAGAAGGATGAGAAGGAAAGCCTCGGGGAAGCACCAAGTGTGCTCTTGCAACAATTCAAGTTTGTGAGAAAGAATCATTCCTGCGAGACCCAACCCACTTTACAAAATCAGCATTTGCCTCCTCCAGCCTGGGGCCTCCATGGCCCAATCCCCTCTACTAAAGCTCTATCTTTTAAAGATTCACAGTTAATACTGTGACATCAATGAGCAAGCTCCTAAGCCATCAACTACTGAAGGACAAATGATGGCACTCTAAGCCATCAGCTACTGGGGGACAAAGGATAGTACATGGCTACTACCCAGCCGTAAGTGGAGCAGCTGACATGGCCTGTACACTTAGGACTGCAACCCATCCATTTGTAACTGTGCCAAGCCTGTGATTCGGTAGATCTTGGACATGAGAGAAAAGGAGTGCTCAAGCCCTGGGGTCCTTAATGCTGCTTGCTTGTTTTCATTCATTCATTTAGCAAAGCCAGGGATGTAATGTTTAACACGTGAAAAAAGAAAAGTTACAAATAATTCCTTAGACATAGTGCTTCTAGCAAATTCAGAAAACCAAACCCCAGTCCCAGAGCTCAAGTCCCCTGTTCCTCTAGCAATAATGGAGAAATAATCTCATTTGTATTGTGCAGAGAACTAAGTCAGGATGGTCGAGAGCCAAGCTGTTTTTAATTCACTTGACAAGTTACAGTTTTCCTTTAACTCCACCCCTTCCCCTAAGAAATAGTGGAAAGAGAATTGGATTAAAAATTAGACACTCTGGTTCCAGCTCTACATCTCTGAGATGAGCTACTGAGTCTGTGATTCATTCCCCTCATCTACAAAAGAGGAATAGCAGCATCCTGCCTGCTTTAGTTTATTATGAAAGTGTATACCACATCAGTGCCCTATACCTCAGTCATTCCACTTGGAATCAAATCATTAAGGCTTGTAAACCATTGTTTAAACCTAGTCAGAAAACCAGCTTACAGAAAAGAGTTTCTGATGCCCTTGGCTTTCCTAGCTCTCGACAAAAATGTCTGCAGCAGCATGTGGTCATCCCTGATGAATGTGTCTCAGTCACTGTATGCAGTTCTCTGAAGCCTGGAAGCTTATTACACAAGCATTGCTTCTAAGTTTTTAGAAGCTCTTGTGTGAAAAACCGAACACCAGAACTAAAGAACTCACTGTTGCTTATTAAAGAGCTGGGAAGGGTTGGAGGTCTGCATTCCCTGGTTGTGAAGACAGGAACAAGACTTCTGGGAAGGTCACTTAGAAAGACATGCCAGATCATTGTGAAAATCTATGCCTTCCAGGGCAACCCCTTTCTATTCTGAGTCAGAATCATCGTTCACCTGGTAGGGCTAATGCTCTGTCATGCCTGAGTTTCCTTTCCCCTCAGTCAGTGCCTTCATCATTTCTTGCTATTGTTTCTCTGCTTAATACTGCTTTCTTATCCCCTCCCAGAAGCAGACTGCTTGTCTGGTAGAAATTAAGGAAGCTGCAGAGTCAAAGTATTTACACCAGAGTAATGAAGCCCACCAATTACGGAAAAGGTTGGACTCTTTTGGGACAACCTTAACCGAATAATGAGAGCTACCCTTGGCGAAAAGATAGGATTTTCCCAAACTCTACATCAAGTTACTGTGTTATTAGGCAATTAACACCATTTCCATCACCTTTCAGTGATTTAAGTGAGGTGAGCAAAATGATTTTACAGCCCCTTCCATATTGGGCATCCAGAATGACAGGTGTGGATTATGTCACCGGAACAAAGACTTGTGTGTACACTGAGAACAGTTAGAGATACAACCAAGAAACTTGAAGTGGTAGCCATTTGATATGTATTTTGGATTTTATTTGCCAGTTATCAAACAAGTTCAAATGGACTTTTTGTGTGCGGTCTCTCCTTGTCTCACTGCCTAGCATGCGTTCTTCTTTTCCTGAAATGTCTCTGACAGCTCGTGTCTTCTAGTACCTGGAAATTACTGGGTGTAGGGTCTTCACTCAATAACTGTGTTTTGTTTCATAAGTAAGCATATAAATGAGAAAGGAGAGATAGACATAGTGGCACGGGCCTATAATTCCAGCATTCGGGGAGCTGAAGCAGGAAGACTGCAAGTCAAAGGCCAGCCTTGGCTACATAATGCAACTGTACCCACTCCACCCTCCAACACACAAATAAATGAGAGCTGGTGATACAGCTTAACACTGAGGGCTAAAGACCTTGTTTGTTCTTCTTCAATTTAAATAGAAGAAAAAAAACCAACCTGCATTTGTATCAAGAACAGATCTTCAGTATGTCAGAATAAGCAAACCTAAGAGAAGAGTTAATGTTTCTTGTACTCTGTAACTGTGAGCCCATGATTGGTGGGCAGTAAATTAGACCCTGCCAAGGGCTGGATGAGATGAGCTAAAGAAAGCTAGAAAGCTTCACAATGTTCCTGCTTCAGTGGTTATTAAACTCATAATAACATACTAGACCTTTCTGGTCTCTCACCAACAGCACATATAGTGAACACGTATGTTATCTTCCCATGTCAAATCAAGTACTGAAGAGTTTTGCCAACTTGTAAATAGAAATTAGTTTCACTTGACAGTGAAGTGCAAAAATCATATATTTCTTTCAACGAACACTAACAAACCTCTATATACCATACACCATGTGAGGGATGAGAGAAAGAATGGTCCAAGGTTAACAGTACTGGCTGTTATTGCAAAGGACCCGAGTTAGAGCCTCAGCACCCACACTGGATGACTCACAATTACCTGTAACTGCAGCTGCAGGCATATCCAACACCTTTGACCTCTGCAGACCCTAGCAGAAATTCACACACACACGCGCACACACACACACACACACACACACACACACACACCATTCAAAATAAAGTTCATCTTAAAAAACAACATGGTATGAGGTAATGATGTTACATGAACATGTATTTGCCCAAAAGTAGTCCATTTGTGAATGGCAACTCTCCCACAAAATCTCATACAACCGTAGAAAACAGTAGAGTAAACTACGTAAGTAGTGTAGCAGAGATACATTAAACAATCAGAAAGGCAGCTTTCAATTGTCAGCAGAGGGTAAGAAATTTATGGGGCAAGAAGCACATAAATGGGCTTTAAAGGCTGCCTTAGGTTTGGCTCATGGAAACGGAAAAACCAAAGACCCTTGTCTTAGCCACAGCTAGAAACTACATCACAGTAGCTGGGGCTCATCTGATCCTAAGAGCTTTAAAGGCTTGATGAAACAAAGCCTCTCCATGCTGGGGTGGGGGTTCACTGGCATGCATGTTTTACAGATGGGGAAGCTAAGATCTAGAAAATAGCAATGTTTGAAAGGTGCAGCAGGTCCTTCAAGAATACTGAGGCTTGAGAGAGAGAGGAAGGGAATATCTGAGAAGGCATTTTGTTTTATTTTATTTTATTTTATTTATTTTGTTTTGTTTTATTATGGCTAGGTGACAAGCAACCAGAAGACTGGGATGATCTTCCGGAAAATCCAGTATAGGAGCAGCTTGAAAAGTAAAAGGCAAGGGCCTCCATATGTTTAAATAAAGCAAAATAAAATGAAAATATTCTTTGTGTTCTTTCATTTCTCGCTAACTTCTAGGCTAGTATAGAAAGTAATGGTTTCATGACGGTATTTTCACACGTATGTCATTCAGTGTTCTAGTCTGTCTCTTTCTCCTACTGTTTCTCCCGTGACCCTTGGCCCATTACTTTAAATGAACCAAAATCTGGACTCCTCAGTACCTTTGTCACTGTCAAGGTATAAAATGTCAAGGAAAGCCAGAAGGAAAGTGAGTCTCCTTTATTTACACCATTCTCCTTGTAGAGGTGGAAGAGCTGGGGCTGAAGGAGAAGCACCAATGTTCAAGAGCCTTATGGTATTTAAACACTCAGGAGCCAGTTTCTGTGCAGGCTCACAACTGTGTAATCCTGGCTGATTCCCAGGCATTGTCAGGAACTGACAATGAACAATGATACTGAAAACATGGGATCCCCTCTCACGCGTACAGTTCATTGCTGACCAGAAAACAGAGCCACTGTGCTCTTTTACATAATAAAGCGATCCCACCTCTCTGCAGTTTACTGGCAGCCAAGGTGCATAAGGCAGTCAGCGCAGACGTGGTCTTTAAATGGACACTCACTGATACCCCTGGGGTACCCACCACAGAAGATGTACCCAACCCTCCAAGTGTTTCCATAGAGATTAATACAACGGACTGGGCATTCTCTCATCTTTTTCATCAGCTTCTCAGGAATTAGCATCCACAAAGCCACATTCTTATTTAAAATATGCTTTACTGAGCACAAATATTTCTTATAAAATGTGATGTTCCTCTTTGGCCTTTATTTGTTCCTTTAGAAAGTTTTTACTATTCTATTTATGATCACTTTTTTATTTGGTTTGTTATTCCAATGGCTGAGAGTTAAAACACATGCTCCCTAAAGGCGTCTATTCCAGTGCTCGATGAGTTAAATTAGCAATATTGTCATCTTCATCTTGAGCAGTCCCATTTAATATGTTGTTTAGTGATAATTATAGATGTAATTTATTGATCATTTATTATTGGAATTTTGCTTTTTATCTTACTCCTACGTTGTTAAAGTCAAAAAGGCTTGAGGTGTCTCATCCAGTGATTCTGTGATCAGGGTTTCAAGCACTGATATCTCCAGTGCACTGCAGCATCTGGTGGAGACCCCACACATGTTTCTTGTGACCCAGTATTCCTGTGCTTTACTTTTATAACGAAAGGGATAGTCTCCCCTATGAAAAGAAGGAGTGTGCCTTTAAAATGGAGGCAGTCTTTTAGTCTTTTCCAGATACAGAGAAAATCGTCAAAGAAGACATAATACCAATGGTGTTTCTAGAGATAAATGTTCAACAAACAAACAAAAACAAATTTTAAAAGCTGGAAGTTTGTTTTACCTATTTAAACCAAGTTCTTTCCCCACTTTTCATTGGTTTTCTTTCCAATTTAAATATGTTATATGCTTGGTGAATCAGCACAGTACACAGCTGAAGACTTCAGCCTGCCTGCCCGTAAGTACTACGACACATTTTAATCCAAAAGTCATTCCCAATTGTCGTCACCATGTAAATGATGTTTATAGCCATCATTTGGATACGTGCTTCAATTTATAGACATTTGAAGTTATTTAAGTTTTAAATGAGCAATCATTTAAAGTCTAACTCTTACGACCACGGGGCATTTTAAATACACATCCGTGTGCATTGGCATGCACACCTAAAATATGTTTACAGAAACCACAACTCATGCTCATGGTGTATTTCGGAACAAAACAATTTACTCAAAAAGAAGTCAAACACCTGTTCTTCATAATTTCACCATAATTTTATTTTGTATTTACAGTCTTCAATTTCTAATGCAGGGTCTAGTTGAGCATTGGGGACTGGGAGTTAGGGAAGAGGTATAGGGCTTGGAAGAGAGGGATCAGAGATCTGGCAGAGGCAGCAATATTAAAGCTAACAGGATGTGAATGTCTTCCAGAAGAAGTTCTTGCAGCCAGCTTTGCGTTCCCGGGGTGCCATTGCTGGGTTCGAGTTGGCAGACCTCTGCAGCTCCAGCCTCATCTCATCCTGCTCAGCTGCCTGGGGCAAATCCTCGGGCTCCAGGGCATCGTTCTCTGTCTGGTTGGGCTCGGACAGCAGCTCTGCCAAGAAGTACTTGGCCAGTTCCTGGATGGGGCAGAGAGAAGAGCAAAAGGAGGAATGGGAGAAAGGGGTAAATGTGGCTTGAAAACAAGATTTAATCACTCAAAACCCAGTTTTCACAATAACGTGGGTGGTTCTCTATTCACTAGATTATGCAGGGCGAAAAACGCTTCCCTAAACCCAAATCTTTCAGAAAGTGCTCTCTGCCTTAAAACACAGAGAAACCACGGATGATAAGTAGTCGTTTTATAAACACATAGAATGCCAATAGTTTGCGCAGCTCCATTTTTCTTTGATGAGATACGACGCGGACCTGAGTTCTTGCCGGATTTTTTTGAAAGATAAACGCAAACCTCCATATGGAGTGAAGAGCCCCTTACCCCAGTCTCCTTTTGTGAAATAACATTGAGTTTCAGCACCTGGGTCAGCAACTCTCGCGCCAGCACCAGGGATAGAGCCCAGTCCCTCTGGGCTCTCTTACCTGCTTTCTGAATTTTTTTGAAAGCCAGGGAGGAACTTACCTGCAAGGTGACCACCTGCGCTGATCAATTCTGGAAAGATTAAGAGGGGGCCCTAACTTCAGAAGTTTCCCTGGGAGATCAGGGGCTGAGCAACTCTGAGAAGCGCCCGCAAAACACCTGTCGCAGGGGCTGCAGCAGAACTAAGGGGAAGGCTGCGGAAAGGGGGACAGTCCCAGCCATTTCCTTACCTGTTTCCCGGTGGCAGCCGCCAGAGACTTCTGCAGAAACTGACGGAGTCTGGGGTCCGAAGGCGCACCGGTGACACCGCCCAGAGCCAGGACGATGCAGAGCGCGGCCAGCGCGCACTGGAGACGGCAGGACAGCATCTCCCCTGCCTCAGACAGCCAAGCTGGAGCGCGGCGGGTCACTCTAGATGCAGGTCTGCAGGCAGCAGCGACTCGGTAGCGTCTCCTTCAGCTGCTATCGAGCTCTCCACGGTCTCCCCTTTTTAAACTCTCTCTCTGACGTCAGCCGAGGAGGCGCCCCCAGATCTCACCAATGCTTTTACGCACCATTAGCCTCGTAAAATCAATCACAGAAGTGAGGGGAAGCAACACGATCTAAAGTGGTTTATTTAAAAAAAAAAGAAAAAGAAAAAGAAAGCCTGCACCCACGCAGGCAACATGAAATTCTCCATACCACACAGCCAAACAATCTTACCTTCATGCAGTGCTGACATACATCCCCCATATTTCAGCCACACAGGAGCACACTTAATTACAGAAATCACTCAGTCCTTGGCCAGCAATACATCATGACACTCAGTTGGGTACCTGTCAATGTACCCAGATTACTGGACTTGCATTCACCCTTAACTGTATTGTACGGCAAGTGAGGCTTAGAGCTATCCATCTAGGAACTGACCTTAGAATGATTGGCAATTAAGAGGACTGAACTAGATTGTCTCCCTCAATCTCTTAAAGCCTTGTAGGAAAAAGGATGGGATTGAGCTGTAAAGGAACCTCACTTTGTCCAATCTACCTACTTTTCTATTGTGACAAAAGAATGACACTGAAGACACACACACACACACACACACACACACACACACACACACACACACAGGAGAGGGGGGAAGGAAAAAGCCTACATGCAGCACCTGGAAACAGCCCTGGGAAGCAGTCTCAGAAATCATCTAATAAGCTTCAGAACTTGAATCAAGAAAGCTTAAGGGACTGGCAGATACTGTACAGTTGGAGCAAAGAGCAGGCATTTAGACTCTAAGGCCAGGGTTCTTGTGCACTGCTATGAATGTTCTGACAGATTCCTGGGCAGTAGGAGCAATTCTAGGTTAGGAATCTCCAGGATGGGCATATATTAAGTCAGGGAGCCGCTGGCAATGTGTAGCCATTGTATATCTCTGTGAGGGACAAATTGACAGACTATTTGGGCCTCTCTTCCTCCTACTGCAGAGGAAGTTTAAGGAAGTCTCCGTGTCCATCAAATTGAGTGTTTGCATCTAGATGCCAGCTAAGACTGCTGCTTTCAAAGTGATTGCTTATTAAGAAAATGCCAGCTCCATTCCTGGTACAGAACAGGTGATCGCCACAGGCTCTTCAAGGACTAATATTTTAGGGTAGTTAGAGAAGCCAACAGTAGAGATTTTTTAAAAATGTACAGCTTCAGAAGTAAAGCAAAGCAGAGGGTTTGCCCAGTGCGCATTAGATACATTCTAACACCGTTCCCAATACTTGCATGCAAAAACCGAAGTGGACAGGTGAGAGGGGTTAGTCAGTATCTTGAAATAGCTTGGATAACATTTCCTTTCATATCTGTAAGCCAAAATAGAGAGGGCATGAACAGCAAGGAGTGCTAAAACTTCCAGGGCTTAGCAATTCCAGGCAGGGTAAGCACAGAATAAAACATTAAATTGAAAATTGCTCATGTGTCAAAACAGTCTGTAAGAGCAATGAATCTAGAGCTATGGAGCCTAAACCTAAGTCACATCCCCATGCATTCTCAGATCTTTTCAGGCTTCAGGCTGGGGCCTCAGAGGCTATATCAGTCTCCTGTCCTGTGGCATCCTCAAGGGACCGCCTATCTCTCCTACTGTGGAATGTGGCCCTTGGCAGCGCCGCAAAGTAGAAAAGGAAAGCCAGAGGAAAACACAAGCAGTGCATGGCCATCTTGCTCTTCTGTCTTCCCAGAGCCCTGTTCTTGCCCTTCCCGGTCCTATCCATTCTGTCT
This sequence comes from Rhynchomys soricoides, assembly GCA_019843965.1. Classification (NCBI taxonomy): domain Eukaryota; kingdom Metazoa; phylum Chordata; class Mammalia; order Rodentia; family Muridae; genus Rhynchomys; species Rhynchomys soricoides. The sequence continues at coordinate 11,653,659 of JADRCH010000065.1, read as the reverse complement.
ACCGTTAATCCTCTCTCTCTTTCTCCTGTCATACTCTTCTAATGTTGGCTGTCAGACGTTTCCTCACTCTGTGTTGTCTAGCCCCCCCCACACACACACACATGCCTAGCTTCGTTTCTGGTTTTATTCTCACATTTCGGCTTCTTTCTGACCTCCCTCCTGTTTGATCTGGCTGGTTCCTGGCTTCTTCGCACTTCCGCTCCTTTCTTGCCTTGCCTGGCAATGCCCAGCTCTTGCTCTGCCTCTAGGCTGCCCTCCTTTCTCCTCTCCCCTTCTTGTCTCTCCTCAGCTGCTTCCTGCAGTTTGAGCACCTACTCAGGAATAGCATAGTGAGAGCTGATTTTCCTGCATTCTCTCTGAAGTGCTGAGGCTGTAGATGAGATGAGATGACTCCTGGGGTTTGATTTGCTTTTATAATCCTTGGACTGTTATGAATCTAAGACCCACTTAAATGAGGAGGCAGGGCAAAATTTTCCATACTCCACAACAGGCAAATTTGGCACAAAGGATGGTTTAATGTTAAATTGCCTCAAACACTCTGGTCTAAACCCTCTCAAATAACCACAGGGGCCTCTGCCCCAAGTCTCAAGGCTGAGAGGAAGAGTGGATTGTGGCAGTGGTCACCAGCAATCACCTGGCCTATTGTTATTGCAGCCTCTATAAGTCACTAACATTTCAGGGTACATTGAACATGTCACGAAGGAGACTGAGGTCCTGAGGCATAATGGCTTTGCTCTGGGACTGAGGTAGGAAGTGATATGGCCAAAGGAGAATGCTTCATACTTCTCCCATAGGTAGGATTAACAAGTCATGCCATCAATGAGATTTGGTTCCACTCACTGTCATTGCTAGTGAGCTAAGAAAGTTTTTACTTGCAGTTACCAAAATCTTAAGTTCTGATGGTCTAAAAGGGTTGGTTTCCTGATGGGACAGTGTTTCTCCCTGGAACAGCAAAAGTTCCATTGAAACAGATGCTAAAACTTTGCCCTGGCCACTGTGGGCTTCTTATGTCCTTAAGTCGACAACCTACAGAAGGAATAACAGCCTACAAAAAGGAATAGTGTTAGAAAGAGTGATGGATATAGGCTGGGGGAGGAGTGGAGACTGAGAGCACAGAACATGCAGGACCCAGGTCTGTCTGGGGGGCTGGGAGGGGAAAGGAGCATGGCCTTCTCTGAGGATTTCAGTGTTACAGCTCTTTTAGGTGAAGGCCTTTCCAGATACTCTTCAATGAACCAGCTCTCTGTGATGATCTTAGCTTGTGCATATTTCTTTATTCAAGGTGGGCTTATATTCATATGCTTTATTTGGGATGAACCAAGGGAGAAGGAGTGAGAATACCCAGGATGGGCAAAGGTCATTGGCTGAAGGCTAAGGTATTGAGATGCCTCATTAGCATGGGTAGGCTTTCCAGGAATCTTAGGTAGTTGGTGTAGGGTCCAGGACTCCCCCCAGGTATAAAAGAGGAAGCCCCACTGACAAAGTGAGTCCACCATTTTGCACTGATCTCAGGGCAGTCTGGTAATGTCAGACTTCAAGCTTAGCAGCAGAGTTTCCCAACAGAATCTCTGTTACCATGTCCTTTGATTAAAGTCAATGGGAAACTAGACAACCCAGTCTAGGCAGGATGACAAAGGGCTTTTCCGGAATAAAAGAAGGTATGGGTCACCCCTCCAGGAAAAGAGCCAAAACCTGATGAGGTGCTGTCTGAAAGTAGAGAAAATACAAAATGTTTGGTAGAGGAAGGTAGTCATAAACACCAGCTAAGGACATATGTGCAGTTGCAGAAGCATGGATTGAGATTGACACATGTGTTTCTTTAGTTATTTGATGACTATTAGCAATGTGTGTGTGCACATATGCACACACATTAAGCAGTAATTATATTCCTCTAAAATTCTTTCACATTTCACATTTCAGTGTCTTAGTTAAGCTTTCTATTGCTGTGAAGAAACATCTTAGCCAAGGTAACTCTTACAAAGGCAAACATTTCAGTGGGGCTGGCTTACAGATTCAGAAGTTTAACCCATTATCATCATAGCAGGAAACATGGCAGCATGCAGGCAGAAAAGGTTCTGGAGAAGGAGCTGAGAGTTCTGCATCTTGATCTGAAGGCAACCAGGAGAGACTGGCATCCTCAGGCTGCTAAGAGGAAGCTCTCTTCCAAAATGGCTGAGGCCTGAGCGTAGGAGGAGACCTCCAAAGCCCACCCCCACAGTGACTCACTTCCTTTGACAAGGAAGGCCACACCTCCTAACAGTACTGTTCCTTATGGGCCAAGCATATTCAAACCACCACAACAAACTACGAAGAATGCAAGAAGCCTGGGCTCTCTTGGGCATCTTGTAAATGAAAACCCCCTTTACTTTCCAGATAAAATACAGTAAGAAACAAAGTCACTGGTGGAGAAGTAAGATAGTTTAGAGAGTCAAGGGCTGTGTGTCTGAGACCCTGGGTATGGATGTTCAGGGTTTTTTGCTGACAGTCACCACAATAGTCTTGACAAAATTTTAGAATTTGGTCAGGCAACAGGAGTGAACATTCCTGATGGCCATAAAGCAGTGTAAGACTACCAAGACAAGGCTTCAAGTGGCCAGTCTTACCCTGAGGAATGAGACCCAATGAGCCGTCCAAACACTGTAGGAGGCAGGCTGTTCAAGCTGGCATCATGGCTCAACTAGACAAGCTTTTCTCATCCTGGGAATAGGGAGGGCAAGACCTGGAGACCGAGCCAGAGGTTCTCACAAAAAGGCAACAAGTGGATTCCGATGCCGATGAGCACACCCCTACTGGAAAACAACCTTTTCTCCCTCACACATTTAACTTGGAAACAAATGAGTTGCAATTGGACATTATTGTCTCCTTTGTGTGGATTCCCTAGAACTGTTTCCTGGATTTAGAGCTGGCTGGCAAGGGGCTTAAGTAAGGTGGAGGGAGATGAACTTGCAGCATTTGCTTGGCCAAAGGCAGACTTGCCAGGGTGTTGTGGTCTACTCTTCCCCAAGGGCTAAGCTGCCTGGGTGAAAACCCCATGGGGACATTTTCTCCAACGTGGCCCTACCACCAACGAGTGCAAGAATGAGTGTGTGGTCCTCCAAGGACTGCTTTCTCCTGGAGAAGGCAGCTCACACCCATGAAACTGATGATTCCAAAGGAGTCCAATGTTGGCTGAAAACTTTCACAAAGTCCATAACACAGTGACTGCAATAGATAATTAAGGGTGGAAAGCTTGTGGGTTTGACATCTTCTGCAGGGAGGGGTGTGTGGTGGTGTCTTAGGCCTAATCATATTTGTATTTTATCTGTTCTGTTTTTCTCTTGCCTTTCATGTCAAAAGCTTTGAATGAGCCTCCAGTGCCAGCAAATCCAAATGCAGACACACCAACCAGCCAAGCATGTTTCTTCAGATGAAGGTTTTTTAACCAGGCTCACACTGGGCCACTCCTTGTCAATCAGTCCCTCTGGTCCCAAAGCACTTGTTCCTCAGTGCACAATGCTCTGTTCTCTCCCATTTGTCCTTGCTGCTTCCTCTTCCTGAGGTATCTTTGACCCCACTCTGACAGGTTATATAGCTCAGTCTAAGACATTTCCAAGGACTCCTTAGTTAGAATTAATGGGCCACCTTCTGTGCCCAAAAGTAGACCTTCTGCACCCATTGTCAGAGACTCTCCCAGATCATTTTATAAACTTCTGTGTCTTTAGAGGCCATGTTTCTTCCATAAGCCTCAAAACTCATGGAAGGCAGACACCTGTCCCAACCATGTCTGCATCCTCCCCAGAGAACATAAGAAAGATAGACATAAGTTTGGCCCAGACCTGGAATCCCAGATCTCAGAGATAGGTATGGGTGAATTCTGAAAGCAAAGTTAGTGAATCTACATAACAAATCTAATGTCAGTCTAAGCTTGATATTAAAGTCCCTATCTTAAAAACAGACAGAAAAAAATGAGCATAATGACAGGCTTCTGTCTCCTTATGTGTGATATCTCTGTGGCTTCTGCAAGCAGAACAAGCAGCAAGCACTGCTGGTCTAGGGCTACATCACTTGACATACACTGCCCACCACTCACAATCTTCCAGAACATACACATATTGGTCTCTTGGTCACTTCTGAGCTTTGAAAAGGAAAGAAGTAAAACTAAATACTGCCCACTGTGATTGCTTCTTATGCTGAGAGCTGACATTGTCATTTGACTATGCTAATAGAGTTGCTAAAAATATAAGCCTTCCTAGTTACTGAGAGGTCTGGGCAGAAAGCATCATCAACCAACAAAGCTGACTTATATTTCTAACCCAGCTCTGGTTGTGTTTAATGGTTGACTGGCTGTGTTCATGTCAACCAGACAGAGGTTCCCATTCTACAGCTCCTCTGTAGCTGGACCAGATCAGGGTAGCTTCTACTACTCCAGCCTATCCTCTCAGAGGGAGGGGCCAGGAAGGGAGCTCTGTGCCTAACATCTACGGAGTTTCTCTTCTCTTTGTGGGTTCACTGGTCCCTCCAGAAACTTCTCACTTGTTTCTCTAAGGTCTGCTAAGGACTTTCCTGTGAAATGAAACCAAGCCAAGGTTTGTCTCTCCCTTCCCACCTGCCTTCCCACTTTCAGAGGCTTAAAACTGAGGTATTTCAAGAATACCAGTGGAGTCAGCAAGGAGGAATAGTCTTAGCTACAACCTTCCATCAATGGGTCTGAAGAACCCCGCTAGAGATCACTAGTCTAATTCTCAGAACAGTTGCCAACTACATCCTTGTGGTGATCTGGAGTCCTCCACTCTGAAGCAGACTGATAGAAGCCATATCTGCTTTAACTTTTCCACATTGAAATGTGAGTATGCTTGTTGATCCTGGCTTCATGCGGGGACTTGGCTAGGCACCACTGTGGCAGTCCTGTTAAGTCAGGCTCACATTCAAGAGCTCACCAACAAGAGAATTTTGCCACCCTGGAAATCAGTGGTCACAGGCTGCCCAGTTGGGACAGTTCCTCTGCTTGCTCTCTTCTCCCCTCCGTGCCCCCCAACCCCCTTCGGTCTCCTCCTCTTCGTGGTCACCTCTGTCTGCTTGCTGTTTTCCCTGCCAATCTTTTCTCCTAGCTTGCTTGCGGCTTTCCTGATTCTCTTCCACTCTCCACTACATCTCCTCTCCCTTTGCCTGCTTATTGGCTTTCTCAATACTTTTTTCTCCAGGAGTTGAGGGCAGAGGCAGGACTGCGGTCAGAAATGAGCCCTAGCCTAAACCTGAGCCTTAAAAGGCACCTCAATTTACATACAGGAAAACTGAAGCCAAGCAAGTCTCTAGAGGCCGCGTGGCTTTCACTGTTCTGAACCTGATTTCCCTGGGCTCTGCATTCTTTCTTGGTGACAAGTGCTGCACTTATCCTTAGATCCCTTCGAGGACCACCTATGGACCCACAGCACTCCTGGAGCACAGCCTGGCTTTCTGACAAGGTTATTACCCTATGGGAGAAGCTTTGGTGTTTAATGGGCAGAGATGTGGAAATAGCTCCTTCTGGCTTTCCTGCTGTGTCTGTGTTCTTTTCGGTGTTTGCTAATCTCATAAAACCAGCCAGACCTGCCGTGCTGTCTTGGGCTTCTCTCAAAAGGAGAGGATAAAATTTTTAAACTGAGCTCCCCTGCCCCCTGCTGGCTCCTCGGATAGCAGACAACAGCCCTAAAAGGGCAGGGCAGGTTTTCTTCATTGTTTCACTTAAAAAGCATTCTCAATGTCACAGGCAAGGTGCTCGGTGCAGGAGGCACACAGAAACACACAAAATCAATTCTTCCTTCAAACTTACAGTTTTTTGAACACTTCGAGTTAGAATCTGTGCTGGGCAACCAGACAAGAGCAAACTGTCCTTGACTTGAGGAAAAAGCCAAGGTTTGACCCAAAACACGGATCTTCTTTTTCCCTGAGCCACGGAATAAAAAGATTACTAAAAGGGACAACAAAATAGTTCTAAATATTTTTAAGTATTTCTAAGTGTTACTCCCTCCGGCCTTCCCAAATATGTTTGAGGCTCCTTGCGCAGGGACGGCCAAGATAGAAGAATAAATAGAAGAAGCACACTTATTTCAGGAATTCTGCCTGATTGAAGCCCGAAAGTTTCCTAAGAACGAGAGCTGGAAAGGAAAATAAAGTTAGAAGGTAATCAATCGTTCTGAAACTAAGTTGCCTCCTGCATGGGAATGGATCTCCCCAGTACAGACCTATTTACAATCAGTGTCACATTTCCAAGAAGCTGATGCCAGAATTCACGGGGCGGATTGTCTTTTCTCGCCTTCAGACCCATAGAAATCACTTCTCTAGAGGAGGGAATGGGATCTTGTGTGTTGGGCGCGCCCCCTTGTGGCTCTTCCCTCCATTGCCTAACTGGCGCTTTCAGGACTCGTAGTCAATGCTCCATCCCAAGAACCAAGGACACTTCCTCACCCGATTCCCTCTCTCCCTAGAGCTTGCTAGCCTATAGTTCTTAAATAGCTGCTTTTAAACATTGCAGTGAATTCTGACGCTTCCTATTTAATCTTCAATGAAGAAATGCGTGACCACAAGGCCTGAATCCCCCACACCGCAGAACACTGAACTTGTGGAGTTCCAGGCTCAAAGCTTCTCCTGCAGCTTCTCAATCCTGATGAGGTCTCTGGCAGCAGCAAGTCCACTTTGGGACCTGGTGCTGACCTCTTCTCTTCCACCCTTTTAGGACACCCGCATCACTGAGCTCCTTGGCTCTCTGCTTACAGAAACACAGTTTATTAACTGTAGTAAACTGAATGGTATCCCTCACCCCAAATTCATGTGTCTATCCTAACCCCTAGAAACTTCCAATACAAATGTATTTCCAAAAGGAGCTTGAAGAAGTAACTCAGTTAAGGATCCCCAGAGTAGGTCGCCAGGGTTATCAAGCTGGAGACCATAGAACAGAACGTTTGTGACAGCATTGAAGTGACATAGCCATGAGTCTTGGAATACATGGAGCCACCAGAAGCTAGAAGTGACTGTGAAGCATTTCACCCTCCCATCTTTGAAGTGTGGCCTTGGCGGACACCTTAATTTTAGAATTCCATCCTCACTCCCAGAACTGGAAGAAAATACATTTCTGTGGTTTTAAGTCACTAACTTTATGATATATAATAGCAGTCATGGGAAACACAAACACTAAGTCACTCTCCACTTTCCCCTGGGTAAGGTTGGGTCACTTATACTCTACACTGGGGCCATGATTCCAGCCCTCCTCCAGTGCATCCCTAGAGCCAAGCTCAGACCTCCAAGTGCTCTCTCCCAAAGAGTAGGTTGTGCCTGGGCCTCTGGAGTCTAATCTTATCACTGTCATGAAGTCATCTGACTCCATCTTAATCAATTGCACCCGGGAGCGTGTTGCATCTCCTGTTGACCTGTAAGCCAGGCTTAGCATTGCCATAGTAATGGTGGGCTGGGTGTGAAGGTTTAAGTCTCAAGGACTGAGATTTGTTCAAACCACACTGAATTAGAGAAAGGTAGTTGTTTCCTGGAACATTAGTGATGTAATGATGAGGGGTTGGGGGTATTTCCCCCAGTCCAAAAGCGTTCTAGAAAATACACTGCGGAGACATGGTCAAAGGGAAATTCAGCAAGAGTATTTTGATCTACTCAGCTTTGAGCCAGTACTTATCACCATCTGCTTTGATTGCTGACGGAGACTCATCCCTCCCACTCTCCCATTTCCCCTAGCTCTGCATCTCTTACTCAGGAAAACTTTCAAATAAATTGATGAACCAATGTCATGCCTTGGGAAAAATAAACCATTGGCTAAGCAACATTTGACAGCAGGAGTCACGAGGAAACAGATGTCAACTTTGGGTTCCTACCAGAAGGAGTGGTTCAGCAGAAAACGGTGCTCTTAGATAGCCACAAGAGGAGAGATGAGCCCCAGGCAGGAAAGATTCCTGCTGTGTGCAATGAATACAGAAGATGCTCTCTCCATTCCTCCAGAGCTTCGGCCTATGCCATCTAGTATAGTACTATGTCTTTGTGGGCAATCCCCATTTTCTTCTCTTAAAAGGAGGCCAGACCTTTTTTTTAAAAAAAAAAAAAAAAAAAAATCCAGAGCACTGTGCCCGCCAGGCAAGTATTCTCTCATTGAGTTACTTGTGACAACTTCATAGGACTAAGGCAAAAGCATGTACCCTGACTTCTAAGAAGCCACAGAACAAAGGGGCAGTCATACTCCTAACTAATTCTTTAACAAAGCATAGTCAATTCTTGCTTATTGTCCATTAGAGCAATTACCTTATTATCTGTCGGTAGTTTGCCTGTCTGTCGCTTCCTTGTTAAAAAGCCATTGCCTTTGTTGCTAAAGAATTTTTCTCAACATCTGGGACAATGTTTTCTTGTCTTAGTTTGCCCTGAAAACAGCCTGAAATAAAGTAAATGCTTGCAAAAACACTTACAGAGCATTGCATGGGTATGTAACGTCAATCATAATCTTTAGCTATCAGCTTTATGCAAATGACTCCCAAGCCGACAGCTGCCACCTCTCTCTTCTGATGTTGCTGGTAGCTACTATCTTTGTGTGTTATTTAAGCGTTTTTTGTGTGTGTTTCTTCCTACTTTCTCTTCATGATCGTCAGACTGAGCTCCTACTCTAACTCAGGATCCCAGGGTGTCTCTTATAAACATTTTAAAAATCCCTCTAACTGGCCTTCCCATCACTAGTTGTCCCCACCGGCACCACTAGCCATGTCTCTTCACATCTACCTTACACTCGGTAGTCTCTTTCAACATGGAAATATGCATCCGATCTTATAACTGTCTCCATTCCATAATCATTGCATCCTGAGGGTAGGGGAGGAGTGAGGTCCCCACTCCTGACACAGGTTTGATGCCCTTCTGGATATCCTTCTAACTTCGTTGGTTTTGTTTACCACACATGGCCCATGCCTCAGAGAACGGTGTTCACCATCCCCTAAGTCTGTCTGCTGGGGGGCAGCCACACCCGTCTCCTCTATCCCTCACTGCATTCTGAACACTTTCCACTTCTTACCTCCACAAGAAGTGTAGCTATTACAGTTTGGTGTCAGGTAACATGAGCTCCTTAAGAAAAATAATTTTATAGATGCAAAACTCCCTCTTTCCGGGGAGTACAGAGATAAGTAGAGATTTGTTGCACACAGAGATTGAAACGTAGTAAGAACTTGGAGAAAGGACTGAAGGAGCTGAGGGAGTGTGCAGCCCCAGGGAGGCAGCAACAGTGGCAAATGACCTGACCTCCAATACTCCTGGAGACTGATCCACCAACCAAAGAATACACATGGAGGGACTCATGGTGCTGGCCACAAACGCTGCAGAAGAGGGTCTTGTTATCCATGGGGGGGGGGGGGGGGGCCCTTGGGCCCGGGGGGGTTTTGTCCCCCGAATAGGGGAAAGAGAAGGGGGGGGGAGGGGAGGGGGGGGGGGGGGGGGGGGGGTTGGGAAAATATCCCCATAGTGGCAGGAGGGAGGGCGGAGGGAATGGGGAGGTTCCAAAGGGGAGATCTGGAAAAGGGGAAATATTTGAAATGTAAATAAAATATGAAAATACATAAATAAATAAATAAAGTGGAAAAAAGTTAAAAAAAAAAAAAAGATTCTAAATTAAAGTCCTTGGAAAATTCCCAGGCAGGGGGTTGGTAAAGATGAATGTAAAGAGTCATTCACCTCTAAAAGCCTAATAAAACAGCAGGAGAAAAGGAGGGGTAGTCTGTCGACAGCTATGATGTGGGACAAGATGTACTCATTAAGAACAGGTTCAAGAACTAGGTTATGAGAGCACATAGAAGAGACACTGCTGTCTTTCTGATAAAGAGACACTTGTTGGTTGCAATAGCTTTTGCTGAAGAATGACAATCAGACGTTGCAGGTAGAAAGGTCAGGGGTTTGAGTGCAGGGAACAGTTTAAGGAACAAGACACAGTATTCCACAACCGCAGATCCAGTGTGGGGACCCATCACCTGGATGAGACTACCAGAATGGCTGTGCTTAGTTCCACATCCTGTAACAAAGACAAAACCACAGTGGCTTTTAAAGCAGGGCCACTCACTCCTCTCTTGAATTCTTGATTGATGATACAAGGATACCAAGGTACTTGGTGATATTAGGAGCTGAACTTGCTTCCTTCTTGTTCCTTTGCCGAGTGTGGTCTTGACTCCAAGCTCAAAGATGAGAGGATTGGTGCTGAGACAGTAGGATGAAGATAATAAGAATATGCAAAGCATGGCCTTTACATGCATGTGAAGGCCAATCTTGTTACATGCATGTGAAGGCCAATC
>JADRCH010000065.1:11599280-11643375 GCA_019843965.1 Rhynchomys soricoides | reverse complement strand
GCATGTGAAGGCCAATCTTGTTACATGCATGTGAAGGCCAATCTTGTTTGTTGGCTTGACTGCATGTGGAATCAACTAAAACTAAGCACCTGGGCACACCTGTGAACATCTTTTCCTTGGTTGAATCACTTAATGTGGAAGTCCTGCCCTAAATCTGACTCTTTTGAAGTTAGAAGACCCACCCTAAATCTGGGACACAGGTTCTGTTGATGGCTGCTCACATCAAAGGGTATGGAAGGAATGGGGTTTTACTTTGCCTATTTTCCTTACTTTCACTGGCAAGTTCATCTACTCTGCTGTTGAAGTTCATCAACTCTTCACTGGTACTAGAAACTACTCTTTTAGGACTCCAGCATAAACTGAAGAGCAGCTGAGATGGCGAGCCTCGGGAACTAAATAATTACTAGGAACATGGCTTTTCCAATGGGAGGCAGCCATTTTGGGATTGGCTGAGCCACTCGTGGACTGTAAGCCATTCTACTAAATCCTACTTTAATATACGTGTTCATTATATCAGTTTTGTTCCTCTGGAGAGCCCTAACTAGCTGTTTGGGAAGCTCTTCGTTTCAAAGATAAGCTTGACAATATTCTTTTTTAAAATGCAACTTTGATATCCTTTATATTGAAAGGTGGGGTCATTGACTCCTCTCTTTTAAATGGGCCATTTTTATTATGCCTCTTCTCATTAGTGGTCTTAGTTAGGGTTTTAATGCTGTGAAGAGAAAGCATGACCACAGTAATTCTTACAAAAGGAAATATTTAATTGGGGCTGACTTACACTTTCAGAGGTTTATTCCGTTATTATTATGATGGGGAGCATGGTAGGCAGACAAGGTGCAGGAGAAGGCGCTGAGAGTTCTACATCTTGATTTGCAGGTATCAGGAGGAGACTGTGCGTCACACTGGGCATGTCTGGAGCATCAAAGACCTCAAAGCCTACCCACTGTGACGTACTTTCTCCAACAAGACCACACCTACTCTAAGAAGGCCACACCTCCTAATAGTGCCACTTGCTACGGGCGTTAAACCACCACATAGGGTATATTAGGAAAGCTACCAGGTTGTTTCTGAGCTACAGCATTAGAGAAATGTGAGTCACCTGCTCCTTCCTGAAGCCTCCAGCACTAACATAACTGCAGTGAGGAAGCACAGTGGCCCACAAAGGTTACTCTCTCAGCTACATTAAGGAAGCGATTACCCAGGCTGGCTTGATGTTACAGGGTCAACAGCTATACCATGAAAGCTCTGAATTCGAAGCATGTTCATATTGTTCTAATATACAAGGGGAAAGAATGGTTGCTGTATTTTACCTCACTAAATGCTGGAAGGATTTACCACTGGATAATCTAGATGCTAGATTATCCCATCTCCCCAAACTTTTTGCCTATAACTTCTGTGCAATTTATTTCTGATGGTCAAAACTTAGTCATATAACTAAACTGAGCAGCAAAGGAATCTGGGAAAAATAACCAGTGATATGCAAGGCCACATAACCAGCTACAATCCTATGACAGTGAGAAATGGGACAATAGCCTGCCATAGCAAAAACCAAAAACCAAAACCAAAACCAAACAAATAAAAAATCAAACATCCTTTTACTTTTTTATATCTATGTGCATGTGCTTGCATGAGTTTATGTATCACATTCATGCAGTGCCAGAGGAGAACCAAAAAGTGTGAGTTCCCTTAAACTGGAGTTACAAGTGTCTGTAACCAGACATATGGGTGCTAGAAAGAACTCTGCAAGAGCAGACAGTGTTCTTAACCTTTCCAGCCCCCAGCAAGGAAACTCTTTCCTAAAGGTAAATGAACTCAGAATACCACTATTTAATTATTTAAGTATCACCTGACACACTTAAATCTATCAGTTTTTTAATAACTACCTTGTTTTAACAAGATTGAAATTTGTTTCTAGAGGTAGATCTTTTAATGCAAACCAAAAGTAGTAACTTGGATTAAAAATGACAAACATACCCCACCTGTGTACTTCCAAGCCTTTCAAATTCCTTATCGACACAATCAAAGAAACACAAAGAGATACAAAGAACTGCAAAGAAAAGCAGAGAGATATTTGTAGTTTGGGGGGAGGGAGAACCACGAAAGTCAGAGTTTGTCAAACACTGAAAAATAGACGTCATACTGGCAGCCACAATAATACTGGGTAAAGGACAATTTGAGGGCTTCCATATGTAAAGGAAATAGCATCCTAACTCGAGGAAGAAAAGACTGTTTCCCCATGGACCGCAGAGCAGTTCCGGAGCTTGGATTGTCCAGTTGTGATGTCATATTTGCTCTTCTCCTTCATCTTCTGGCATCCATCTTCTAATGCCCTTGACATCCGAAGTTGGAAATGTCTTCTGCCTGTGACTTGAATAACTTGTGGCTGGAGGGCCCCCTAAATTGTTGAAGGCTAGCTTTGATAGCACAGGGTAAACTGAGGAGGGCCAAGTGTGGAGTCAGTGATTGATCACTCAGCAGATTTTTCTCTGAAGGAATATAGCTTAATTGCCAGTCTTTGTGACTGGCAAGAGACTCTCTGAATGTTTGAAATTCTTTGGGGGCAATCAAGAAGGAGAGAAAGGGGCGGGAAATCACACACACACACACACACACACACACACACTCACGCACACTGAGTGGATAAAGCAAGACAAGCTCTAACAACTTCACACAAGCAGACAGACAGACAGAAATATTGAATGGATGTAGCAAAGCTGCAATGAGCAGGTTCCAACCAAGTTCACATATACATATTTGGTGTTGACACCAACTTTTTTTTTCCTCTTATCTTTTTTACACCAGCTAAGACAGAGTTCTCTATGTAAGAAAAAGATTGCCTCATAGCCATATTCTCTAAAAATAATCACCCCAAAAATATATTCTTCAAAAAAATTTAAAATCATTACACCAAAGGAAATTACAACAGGATTACTGGTTATGTATTCTTCTTTTGAAATTCATACCTGGCTAAACATTTCCCATCTATCTTTCTCTCCACATGTTCGTCGCAACCCCAAAGCAATAATTTTTTGTCACTGATTTACAAAGTTTAAGCAAGCCAGTCTATAGTAGCAAATTTTTCCTATGCTTAGCTGACAGAAATTTGTATTTACCAAGAAACAGATCATCATCTATATTACGTTTTATTTTTGAAGTCTTGTTCAGCTAAAGTGGATAATCATTTATTCTCCGTTCTTATACTCAGAATTATTTACTCTTTATTTCTAACCCTATCTTTTCATGGTGCACTCCAAAACCTGTGGCCACACCCATAGATCACAAGATCCAGGAGCTCAGACCCAAGCTAGAATGAATGGTTTTTCTTTTGTTTTTTGTTTTGTTTGTTTGTTTTTTGATCATTAACTTTTCCCCTACTATTTTCCTCCCTAGTATAATTATGTGCTTGCAATGAATGAAAACTCACTGTACTTCTTCCCTAATTTCTGTAACCATCACTACAAGGAGGGGACATCTTCTATTCTTAATTCTAACTGTATTATATCTTTCTGGCAAGACAACTTAAACAATCTCCTTAAACTTTCTACCAACTACTTTAACATTTGAAAACTGTTTCAAACAAATCATGAAACCTATTAAAAAAATCAATTCATCTAAACAATATGATTTTATGAAAGTTACTTTTCATGCGGATGTACAGGAAAATTGCCCAACACAGTGGGCTACGAATCAGGAAGTAATCACATGGGACTGTAGGCAGTGAGGGTCTACCATGCCCAATCACACCAAGCCTGACATCTGAGGAATATAGCAATGATAAGCATGAGCAGACGCATCAGTAGCAAGACACAATCCTGGGATGAAGCTCCTGGGTCTTTACACCCATTACAGTTGTATAAAATGGTGGTCCATCTCCATCAAGCCCACTTGCCCACTGATCCTCCTCCTGCATGGTGTCTGCCACTAAATAGCTTCAATATGAAGGCTGATCTCAAAGAAAGCCAAGGCATAGTTAGATGGTTGAGACTTTCAACTCCATATTCTATCTTCCGGGGAGGGAGGGGCTAAAGGTTGAACAATAATATCTATATAATGAAACTTACAAGAAAATAACAAGTGGGCAGAATTCATAGAGATTCTAGCTAACTCGGTACATAGGCTGAAAGGGTTACAAAATATCAGAAGGCTTGAAAACCATTCTCGCGTGCCTATGCACCTCACCTCTTCTCTATAGGTATTTATCTATATCCTTTGAGTGATTCTTGTAATGAATAGGCAATCATAATTAAAGTATCTCCCTGATGCTTCATTATCAAATAAATTGATCCCAGTGAGTGGTTTATAGCAATCCCAGTTTATATCTCGTCCACCAGAAGTCCTTTTTGGTGGTTTGAATAGGAATGGTCCCCATAGATTCATGTGTTTGACGGCGTGGCTGTCGGGAATGGCACTATTAGGAGGTGTGGCCTTGTTGGAGAAGTAAGTCACTGTGGAGGTGGATTTGAGGTCTTATATGCTCAAGTTATGCCCACTGTGGAGCACAGTCCTTCTCTGCTGCCTGTGGATCAAGGTGTAGAATAATCAGGTCCTTCCTCAACACCATGTCTGCCTAGATACTGCCATATTTCCCACCGTGGTGGGACTGAAACTCTGAAGCTGCAAGCCAGCCCCAGTTAAATGTTTTCCTTTATAAGAGTTGCCTGTGGTCATGATGTCTCTTTATGGTAATTAAACTCTAAGACATCCTTGATCTATTTGAATTAGACAATCTCAAGCTGGTACCCACCAGAGGTTATGCTAAAGAATGTTAGAGAATTAATACTTATTTACAGGAAGAAATCTTAGTGATTTTTACTTACCATAAATCACATATGTTATGAGATAGAAGTGTGGTGTTGTATTGAGAATGAAGAATAGGGAAACAATATTGATTTTTCACCCCTATATCCTCAGACAAATTCTGGAGACGAATCTTTGGGGGGGGGGGACAAAACTTGATCCTTATTCTGGAACTATAATGGGGTCCCACACAGAGAACATGAAAAACAGTAAGTACTTTACCATGTTTTCATATCCATCTATGGAGATACATCACAGTAAGGACCTTCTTTACCTCAAGCATGTCCTAGTAAAGATACTTTGACAAAGGGAATGGGATCAAGGAATGGCTCAGAGATGAAGGTGCTTGCAGTCAAGTCTAATGGCCAGAGTTCAGTCCCCAGAACTCCACAGAAAAATGGAGACAACTCTCACAAGTTGTCTCTGAGCTTCACACAAGTACCGTGACACATGCACACACATGAACACACATGCACACAATTCATTACTAAAATTCTGATGAACCAAGACATCATCCTTCTCTTTTTCTGAGGCCAGATGATTTGAAGAAGTCTACTACAACATGAAAGTGAATTCTTCGATGTCTCTGCTATAAGAATCAACAGAGAAAAGTCATTAAACAGACGAAAAGCTAAGACCCAGGAACCTAAAACAATATAAAGACTTGGAGTCAACAGCCACTTCTCCCATACATCTACAAACAAAAGCTCTACAAGGAGCAATAAAACAGGGCATTTATAATCTCTCTAGTTTATATTCCCAAGGAAGCCTGGGAGGCTACTGAATCGATAAGTTTTTTTGTTTTTTTTTTTAATGTTATATCAGGCAATATATAAGGGAGGTATGATAGACACTTTATCTGTTAGGTAGATAATATTTCTTGGTCAGTGAAAACTCCAGAGAACACTGTAGTAACACCTGATTTTGAGAAAGGGAGGATTAAAAACTGTTGTCCGAACACCTTGGCCAAGCTATTTGTTACAGACAGAAACAACAAAAGGAGTATTCACAGAGGCATCCCATCCACACTCTTTGTCTGAATTACTAAAGTCCTCCAAATGAAAGAGAGAAAATAAGTCCAAATAAAGAGCGTAAGAGTGGATTGGGCTGGTGTGAAATTGATGAAGTCAAAGAAACATATAAAATTTAAAAATTATTTCCTTAACTTCTTATTGCTGTTATGAACAGGAGTGAATCCCTGAGGGCCAGCAGAATGAATGGAAACAGGCAGCCTTGGGAGGTGGGAGGTGGGGGACCCTCTAGAATGTACCAGAAACCTGGGAGGTGAGAGAATCTCAGGACTCAAAGGGAGGGACCTTAGATGAAATGGCCAACAGTGAGGAGAGGAAACTTGTAGAGTCCACCTCCACTAGAAAGACATCAAGTGGAGGGATGGGGTTGCTATCCCACAGTCAAAAACTCTGACCCAGAATTGTTCTTGTCTAAAAGAACTGAAGAGATAAAAATAGAGAAGATACTGAGAGAAAGGATGTTCAGTGACAAGCCCAAATTGGGATCCATCTCAAGGGGAGGCTCCAAGGCCTGACACTATTACTGATGCTATGATGTGCTTACAGACAGGAGCCTAGCATGTCTGCCCAAGGTCCAACAAGCAGCTGGCCGCCAGTATATTTTAGTAAGTTTCCACTACACTAGGTTTCCATCCCACCTCTCAAATGCCCCCCAATTCCATCTGTCTCTCTCCCGAGTGGATTCCCTCCCTCACTCTATCTCTTCTCCCCCTCCTGGGGGAGGATGGGTACACCTGATCCTGCACCCATCCTCTACCTGCTATCAGTCTACCCATAAAATCTACTCTATCTCCCCCTCATAGGGAGATCCACATGTCTGCTCCAGTTTCTTCCTGTATCCTTTCTGGGCCTAGAGATTGTAGGTTTGCTGTTGTGTATTTAATGACTAATATCCACATATAAGGGAATGAATGCACACCACATTTAATTTTCTGGGTCTGTGTCACCTCACGCAGGATGATTTTTTTCTAGTTCTATTCATTTGCCTGAAAATTTTATGATGTCAGAAGAACAAATGATTTTTACCAACTCCATATTCTGTAGAGGACTAATAGCCTGCATATATATATATATATATATATATATATATATATATATATATATATATACACACACACACATATGTGTGTGTATGTATATGTAAGTATATATGTATATATATTCAAGAAACTAGAAATCAAAAGAACTAAATAATACAAAATTTTAAATGAGGTACAAATTTAAACAGAATTATCAATAGAGGAAACTCAAATGGCTGAGAAACACTTCAAGAAATGCCCAACATTCTGAGCCATTAGGGAAATGCAAATCAAAACTCCTTTGAGATTCCAACTTACACTGTCAGAATGCCTAAGATCAATAACACAAGCAACAGCTCATGATGACGAGGATGTGGAATAAGAGGAACACTCCTCCATTGCTGGTGGGAGTGCAAACTTGTACAAACACTACGGAAATCAGTCTGGTCTTCTTCAGAGAGTTGGGAATTGATCTACGTCAAGGTCCAGCTATATAACTCTTGGACATATATCCAAAGGATGCTCCAAACTACCACAAGGGCACATGCTCCACTATGTTCATAGCAGCCATATTTATAATAGCCAGAAGCTGGAAACAACCCAGATGTCCCGCAACAGAGGAATGGATATAGAAAACATGGTGCATTTACACAATAGACTACTACTCACTGTTAAAAAATGACATCATAAAATTTCAAGCTAAAAATATGTTTTTATGCCTTTGGCAAGGTTTTCTTCTTCCTATGTGCCCACAATTCATAAATCCTGTATTTTCCTAGTATCCCACAGACTTTGTATATTCTATTGATACTTTTTTATCGTTGACTGTAACTGGATGGTCCAGTTCCTCTATCTTGTCCTCAAGCTCTGATAATCTGCCCTCCACATGGTCCACTCTATTGATGAAGATTTACATTTGACTAACTGAATAGTTCATCTCCAGTATCATTTCAGTTTGGATTTTTTTAAGTATTCCTACCTCTTTGTTGAAGTCTTTTTTGCACATCTTGCATTGCTTCCCTAATTTTATTCATTTATTTATATGTTCTTGGATTAATCCAGGTTTTTATCCTCTTTGAATTTATTCACATATTTATTCATATCTTTTATGTATTCTTTGAATATATTAGGTGTCTTTCTTTTGAATGGCTGGGATTTCATCTAAGTCACTCTGATTGGTAGCCATTGCTGTGGGATTTGTAATTTTGGGAAGAGATCATTTGTCTTGCCTTTTTGGTTCTTGTGTCTTTATCTTGGGATCTGCACATCAGGTAGTTTGTTAGTTAGATTTTCTGGTGTGCTTGTGTTGATGAACATATGGCTCCATACATGATATTCCCTGTTTGGTGGGCCTTGGCTAGGCTCAGTGTTGCTTTAAGTTCAGTCGTACAGATACTCAGTGTTAACTTGTTCATAAGTAATTGAGTTGATTTAGCCTGGTGTGAGGGAGCCATGGTTTCTGATCTCCTGAATCAGAATCAGTGCAGCATGGTTTCATGCACCAGGCACAGTGGTTTTTATGCAACCTTTTGCCTCATGAGCCAGGATTTGCATAGCTTTGTGGAAATGTGCTTAAAAGTAGGGTAAGCCTGTGACCTCTAACCTCAAAGTAGGGGTACATGCAAAACACTGTGCATGTGCAGGGGTGTGAGTGGGTCATCAAATACATGTTTTCTCAGTTGTGATGCATGCAGGCTGCTGACAGTGTGTTCTGGGGCAAGGGTGAAGGGGAAGGTCATGTTCCTCCTATGTCACTAGCCAAGGGAAATGTATGAATTGTGAGTAGGAGAGCCACAAATCACTTGTTCAGTCAGGTAAGTATCCAGAGTGGTGGCAGAGGCAGGAGTTGGAGACAGCCACACAATTATATGGCATAAGTAAAGGTCCCCAAGATATCTAACCTGTCTGCTGAGAACAGAGCAGACTGGCAGAAGCTGATATACACATTTTATAAGAAAAGTGATATAAAATCTAACAATATTATAAAGTCACTTTTAAAAATTATTTTTCAAAAATTTTTATGAAGCATATAATTTTATGTCTGTCTTTTCTCCTTAATTTCTAAATAAGCATAAAAAATATTTTATTTTTAATCCTGAGATCAAATGAGGTTTTCAAATTTCCAAATATATATATATATATATATATGTATTTGTTGTTGTCGTCGTTGTTTTGTTTTGTTTTTGTTTTTCGAGACAGGGTTTCTCTGTAGAGCCCTGGCTGTCCTGGAGTTCACTCTGTAGACCAGGTTGGCCTCGAACTCAGAAATCTGCCTGCCTCTGCCTCCCGAGTACTGGGATTAAAGGTGTGCTCCACCACTGCCCGGCCCAAATATATTTTATAATATTCCAGATATTTTTATTTTTTCTCAGTTCTATTTTTGTTTAGTTATGTTTAATTTCACTGAGCTGTCAAAGCCTCCCGGACACTGGAAGAAGAGAGGTATCTCTTGGTCAGTTCCATCAGACAAAACCCATGAGAAACACACCTGTCCTTGAATGAATGCGGGGATTCGTTGCAAAGAGCCAAGCATGCATATGAGAGCCACAGCAAGGTTCTCCCGGAGAAGGAACTGTAGCATTTACAACTGTGTAGGAGATTTGGACAAGTGTTTCTCTAAATGGGGGTTTGCTCTGAGTTGGATGCTACCAGAAGGTGAGGACCGCAGTGGGTCTACTCTACAAACCACAAAGAGGCTGAAGCTGAAACATGATCAACAAAGAAATGGCAGCTATACTCTTGTCCAGGATGTGGGAAAGGGGCACTTTCATGGTTTAAATCACATTCATGCTTCTGTCTGTGTTGGGTTCAGATATAATTTTGGAGTAGCTTTGACCTTATCTTGGTGGCTCACCATCCCATCATGGCTGTAAATCAGAATGATACTCTCTGGGATTATTTGTGCTTGAAAGAGGAGCGTCATAGCCTGGCTGTGAGTGCCAGACCAGCTCCCAAACAAAAAGGGCTGTCTTCCGTTTTCTGATCTTCTGCAGACACATTTTGACAAACACGTAGAAGGAGACACATAATCAGTAAAAAGCTAATAGTCTACAGGGTGTGCTCATTAAAACTGGAACTCTAGCCCTCAGGAGCCAAGGTAGGATCGTAAGTTTCAGGCCTGTCTGAGTCACATGGTGAAACTTTGTGTCAAAAGTTCCCATTAAGAAAGAGCTGTTGTCACTCATTAGTTAATTGTTTATTGTGAGATGGTTGAAGGAGAAGGATTTAATGTGCTGATGAAATGACAAAAGTTAACAGTTATTTATACATTATTTGTCCTGAATGTATGATCCTCAGTACACACATGAACCAAAATATCACATCACATCATACCTCATTATAGGTGTACAGACTATGAGCATTTCATTCTTCTTAATATCTCATATATATATATATTATATATATATATATATGATATAGGCAAATATCTTTAAAGCTTTTTTTTTACATTTTCTATTGTAAAACAATAACAACAACAACAACAAAACAGCCAATGCACAGGGACTGTCATTCAGAGTTGTTCTAGTTGAATTCAGCAGGCATGAATGATTGGCACCAGAAAGAACATGTACTGATTATTACATTCATTATTTGTATGAAGTTATTTAACTTAATCCCGGTCATTCAAGAGTCCCCATGGTATCGTGTTATTTACAGTTCAGAGTATTATTGCACTCAGAGAATCTGAAGACAGTGTTCACCACTTTGGCTAAAGGTGAGAACTGAGACTGCTCCCTGCTACCTGAGGAAGACAGCGGGAGGAAGGGGGTGCTTCTTTGAATGGGTGCATGAGTACCTAGACACCAACAGGCAGGGAGACTGGCTGGAGATGTGAGGGCAGAGCTGCTGTCCAGCGCTCTGGTTTGCTTGTTTTGTTTTTAAAGAAAACCCTGACAATAAAATGTCTAACAAAAAATCAAAATAGCCTTCCTCCCGCAGAACTTTACCCATTGCTTGAGCCAAGGATGTTCCTATCACCTACACTCATCCAGCCTACCGTGCTTTCTTACCCAGTTCTAACCATATTCCTAGGCCTCAAAGCTCCCTTTCTTCTTCCTCGGTCCTCTTGGCTTGTTCTGGTGCCTGGGTGCTCCCCTTGACTGTGTGGCTCCTTTCTTCACACGGCTTGGGATCCACTCATTACCCTCTTAGCCCAGCCAAGCCTTCTAGATCTCCCCCGACACATCCTACGAAGCACGCACGTCTGTTACTCTCTTTGTAGAAAGTCCCTGGCACC
This sequence comes from Rhynchomys soricoides, assembly GCA_019843965.1. NCBI lineage: Eukaryota > Metazoa > Chordata > Mammalia > Rodentia > Muridae > Rhynchomys > Rhynchomys soricoides. The sequence goes on along the minus strand of JADRCH010000065.1, from coordinate 11,632,291 downwards.
TCATCCCTGGGTATGATCACATCTCTCCACTCCTAGGAGAACATTGCCTAGTGCGCACTGGACTGTCATTGGAGGCCGTCCCAGCTGGGGACATCTGAAATTATCTTTGCGATTCTAGAACTTTTGGAGAAGTGAAAAATCAACAAACTGGAAGGATGTAAGTGTTGAACGGTGAGTGGAAGTATATTAAAGAACCACAGTAGTATTGCTCAGGAGACTTCAGGCTTTGTTTCTCCATGGGTGACAACAGTCTGTCATGATTCCTTTGACTGTCTTGTCTGAATAGTGTGAGATTTCTGGAGCCCTAGCATAACGTTCCTTTACTTGCCTTCTGTCCTCTTTGTCAAGTAGTCTGTAAGCATATGCCAAGCAGCAATCAAGAAAGAACATACTTACTCAACCGTGCGAAATAAGCAGAAAGAATCACAAGACATTTAAATAGCCATGCCTCTACTAACACATAGAGCACAGAGGCGGCTACAGAGTAGACACAAACAAGCCGAAGTGACATGGGTCTACTAACAGAGCTGGGAACGCGTTTGCATGAACACCGTGTTCATGTCCCACCAACAGTCCACTAGGATTCTTGCCTAAGAGTGTTTATTTTTTCTCTCGTTATTAGCTCTTTTAATATTTAGTACAATTGGCTTTAATCACATTTACAAACTCTTCTAGGAAGTAAAGAATGAAACAAAAGGAAGAGGTCATGACTCCTAAAGTATGGAGAAGGTTTTCAGATGTAAAGGAAAAAGCAGAGAAGGGGACAGGGAGGGAGGGGGGAGAAGGACAAGGGAGGGGGAGGGAGGGAGGGAGGGAAGGAGGGGGGTTGGGAGAGGTTTGGGATAGGAGGCAGGGTGAAGAGTGCTGGGCGGTGCCACAGCTATAGAATGATCCTAGGAATGCTGGGAGGAGCAACAGGCACTGAGTGATTGATACTGGGAGAGCTGGGAGGGGCCATAGGTACTGAGTGATTGATACTGGGAGAGCTGGGCGGAGCCATAGGTACTGAGGGATGCTAGGAGAGCTGGGAGGAACCACAGGGACTGAGTGAGGCTTAAGATCTTATATTTTAGCCTATTATTGATGATAAAACCTAAATTCTTCTATAGCTATTTTTTTTTTTTTCAGAAATTGAAGCACCGTTGTTGGGGAATCCAAGAAGGCTGCGGGACATCTGTTATACTCACTTCCCAGGTTTTGTGGGACCACCTGGGGATAGGGAAATACAGGCAGCCTTAAAGCCCTCTGGGAGGCTGGAATGTTGCAGGCAGTTTGGAGCAGCCCATAGTGGATCGGAAATCTGCTTGTACAGATATAGATTAGAGACAGAAGGTAAAGTTAAAGACCTTAGGGGAAATTTTTAAATTTTTTGTTTATTTTTGATGTATATTTGCAGGATCTTGGTGTGGTAGTTGGGTGTGGGGAGAAATCACAAGATTTGAGAGGGGGAATGTTACCCCCAAAATCAGGAGAAGGAGACTGTCACCCCTAAGCAGGTGGGCAAACCCAGGAGTTCTTATCTGGAGCCCATTTGACCTGAGAGGGAGAGATCCCAGTATACTCCCTGAAGGGTACATTTTTTTTTTTTTTTTAAATAAAAAGAGACTTAAAAATTTAGTTATATTAATATACTGAGATACACATTGAAGAAAAGGCAGTAGACTCACACCTTTGAATCACAGTAAAAGCTTAGGAACCCCAAAACGATTCTGGGTCAAAAGAATTAACTTTTTTTTTCCGGAGAGCTGGATATAGTGATTGGACAAAGATGTTTTTAGCATGATTGAGAAGCATTTTTAAGTTTATTTAGAAGAAAGCCAAAGGAAATTCAAATTTTTAGGCTTCTGACTGTAAGAGTCTTTATCAGCAGTGCCTTACCAGGACTAGATTAATGGCTTATCAGAGATTCATTTGTTAATGTTAAAACTCTGAACTTTTGAAGTCTTAGTACAGCAGTAATGTAGATAGGAGAAGAAATGTGAAAAATGTTTAAGCCTATTTTGTGAGTTTTTCTTTCATAGTGAAGCCTATCAGCAAGGTGGCCTATGTCTGCCTTTCTCAGCAGGAGCCTGTCAGCAAGGTGACCTATGTCTGCCTTTCTCAGCAGGAGGCCTAGTAGCTCTAGAAAAGTGAGACCTGATTTGCCACCTGAACTGAACTGAACAGGCCTCTGCTGTGGTCTTGGGTGGTGGAACATAAACCTATAGTTTGCCATCAGTATCATCAGAAATCTGAGAAGGATGAATTATAGCAGGAAAAATAATCCAAATGGCCTATGTATCAATTAAAATGACAAAGACTTACTGCCTGGGAGGTTACCCTAGGCTTCTGTGGTCGCAGTGGCTTTGTTTGGGGGCAGAAGTCCTCAGGTAATGTCAGGCTTCAGCTACCAGACCCAAAAGATCTGAGAGACTTTCCTATGGAGGAAGAACTTGGGAGACTGACCTATCTAGACTTAGGCAGAGTAGAGCAGTCTGTCCAACAATGTCCACTGTTTGGGCAGAGCCCTGGAGCAGGCACATTTGTCCTGTGGCTGTTGCTAATCAAGGTGGAAAGTTATGGCCCATCTGTCCTCTTTAGGGACCTTATGGGTGCCATTAGGAGCTGACTCTTCCATCTGTTATGGGGAGATTTCTCATTAAACAGTTTAAATGCCATATTCAGTAGGTCTCTGAAGAGTCCGAGGAACATCTATTAAGTATACCTGAGTTAATTACTTGCTTTAGGCGGAACTTTGAAAACACGTTAATGTGCATGTCTTAATTATCTTTAACAGCTTATAAGAAGTTAGTAGCTTATATAAGATGAGGATTTTATAGCTTTATCCCTGTTCAGTTTGCATTTAAAAATTGGAGTTGAAGATTTAACTGAAGATCCTTTAGCATCAAAATAAAAGTTTAAGCCATAAATGCAGTTCAAAGAGAGACTTTCTTGATTTTTTTCTATATTGCACTAACGTAGAATATTATAGTTCCTTGCATGACTCAGTTTGTCAAAATATCTAGAGTTTAACAAAGTGAGCAAAGATGAAGAGGCTAGACCTATATTACTGGGCAAATATCTATTTTTTCTTGTTTAAATCTAGAAGTCTGGTATTGAACAAAGTTAGCAAAGACTTAAGTAGTTAGAGGTAGATCTCTAAGTCAGGTTCTGTAAACCTGAGTGTGTCTTTATAATCTTAGGAATGTATCAACCCTGATTATATTTAATCATAAAATCCATCCAAATCCAAGATTATTTTTAAGATCTGTTGTCTCCCTAATCTAAAAAGGAGATACAATAATAAGCAGAAGGCCCAGTAGGACTAAGAAGTTGTATAATTGTTGTTTTAGTTGCTTTATACCACATGACCATCTTTACCAAGATGGTAATGAAGTTACATGGCATGTATCCTTCAACCTTAGTAAAGATGGCTGCCAGTCATGTGATTACTTCCATCATCAGACAAGGTGGAAGAGAGTGGCATACATAATTGTCATTTAAAATATCTATTTTCCTAAACAAGAGTTGAATTCAAGTTACATATACAGTAAGTAGATAGTTGAATCACAGATAACAAATTACGACTCAACCTTTTATTACAAGCTGTAAGTAATTTTTTTACAGATGTTTTTAGCCATATCCAATGAATTTGTGAATCCTGAGATAAAGACTCATTACAACAAAGTCTTACAAGTTTCTTGGAAGCAGAGTGCAGGGAAATCATGGAGATAAAAGATTTAACAGTGGAAAGTCCTGCAGGTTGTGGCTGGCAGCTCTTACACAGAGATGAGAACAGGGTTAATGTCTTGGGCTCATGTGGTGGGTGTCCAAGGGCATAACAGGAAGATATCCATGTGGCAGTTACCCTCAAGGGCATAGTAGGGAGATGCTCATGTGGCAGGTGCCCTGGAGGACACAACAGGGAGATGCCCATGTGATAGGTGCCATGGAAGTTATGGTAAGGAGATGCCCACATGATAGGCACCTTGGAGAGCACAGCAAGGTCCAGAAGACAAAGAGACAGGAGATGGCCAAGGAGTGGATGCCCAGGAGGGCATACTAGGTTCCAGGAGGAAGAGAGGGGACACTTAGCAAATAGAGAAGGAGAGACAGATGGCTATAACAGGTGGAGAAAAAGAGGTTGAAGAATTTGGAATCAAATAGAATGTGTGGCAGAAGCCAGCAAAAACAAATGATCCTTACAAACCTTAGGTGAGCCAAATCAGCAGCTTGGTTCAGAGAGGCCAAGTCCCTTAGAAGAGAGCTCATTTATGCCACTCCTATAATTTCTGCACCAAATGAATGAAAAAATAAATAAAAGAGAAGGACATGACTACCCCTAAAGTATGGAGAAGATTTTTATTGTAGGTATAAGGGAGAAAGCAGGCGAAGGGAAGAGTCCAGGTTGAACATAGCTGGCAGACTAAAGCCAACCATGAGAGGAGAGGGTGAAGGAAGAGAAGAGAGGAGCCTCTGACCAATAGAAGCAGCCCAAGCAGAGGCCACAAGGCCATGAGGCCATGAGGCCAAGAGGCCAAGAGGCCAAGAGACTGGCATAGCCAAAATGTCTGAGTTATATAAGGATCAGGCTAGGGGATGGGAAGCATAAGCTCAGGGACTGAAAGGGAAGGATTTAGGGTAGAGTCAGGGTAAGGAGAGCTGAGAGGAGCCACAGAAACTAAGGGGTGCTGTGAGGGCTGGGAAAAGCCACAGGTACTGAGTGAGACTTGTCCTGGGTTTGAGACCTAACAGCCTCCACTCCTCCCAGATCCATATATCCTTCCCTACCCATCCAACTTTGTGGTTTTTTTTTTTTTTTAAATCATGGATGGTTTGTGCTCTTCACATAATCTCAGATGTGGCCTTTACTGGAAGATGTTCAACTCTAAAGAAAACTAACTCTCCCTTCCCCCAAGTAACTAACAGCTCCATAACTCGTTAGCTAGGACTTCATGCCCACCTCTCTATGCTTGAATTTTATCTGGCCTGAGCCTGTGGAGGTCTTGTCATGCTGCCTCAACATCCGTGAATTCATATGTCCAACTACTGTGTCTAGAAAAGTTTCCCTATAATAAAATCTATGACTATTACAGTCTTTCTGCCCCCTTCTCTTTTTTTAAGTGTAATTTTGTTCTTTTACTTATTCCCTTTACATCCCACTCACTGCCCCCTCCCGAAATCCTTCCCCTATCCTCCATCCCCTTCTCCTCTGAGCAGGTGGAGGCCCCATGGGTATTCCCCAACCCTGGCACTTCAAGTCTCTGCGAGGCTAATTGCTTCCTCTCCCACTGAGGCTAGGCAAGGCAGCCCAGCTAGAAGAACACATCCCACAGACAGGCAACAGCTTTTGGGATAGCCCTCATTCCAGTTGTTTGGAACCCACATGAAGACCAAACTGCACATCTGCCAGATGCTTGTGAACAGGCATCTGTTCACAGCCTGTTATGTTCTATAGTTGGTGGTTCAGTCTCTGAGAGCCTCAAGAGTCCAGGTGAGTTGACTTTGTTGGTCTTCCTATGGAGTTCCTGTCCCCTTTGGGGCCCACAATCCTTCCTCCTATTCTTCCATAAGAGTCCCCAGGCTCCATCAACTGTTTGGCTGTGAGTGTCTGTATCTGTGTGAGTCAGCTGCTGGGCAAAGCCTCCCAGAGGACAACATGCTCCTGTCTGCAAGCATAACAGAGTATCATTAATAATGCCAGGGTTGCCCATGGGATGGGTCTCAAGTTAGGTCAGTTATTGGTTGGCCTTTCTCTCAGTCTCTGCTCCCTGCCCAGTGCCTGCACTTCTTGTAGACAGGATAAACTTTAGGTTGAAAGTTTTGTTGGTGGGTTGGTGTCTCTATCACTCCACTGGCCTCTTCAGGTTCCATATTCCCAATGTTGTGGGTCACAGTTAATGTCACCACCACTGTTTTTTGCTGCTCCCTTTTCTTCAAGGATTCCTGAGCCTTGAAGGGAGGTGTGTGATATAGATATTCCATCTAGAGCTGAGTATTCTGTAGCCTCTTATTCTTGGCACCATGGCCAGTTTTGGTTCTCTATATTAAATGCTATCTATTGCAAAAAGGCGCTTCATCAATGAGGGTTGTTTATGTACTAATCCATGCACTGTGTCCACTTAGCAGAAATAGTAGTAGATAGGTTCTTCTCTCTTGACAAAGGGTCATGATCCTTGCAATGGCCTTTGCACTGACCCTCATTGTATCTATTGTCTTAGTTAAGGTTTCTATTGCTGTGATGAAACACTTTGAACAAAAGCAACTTGGGGAGGAAAGGGCTCACAGTTTCATTCAATAGCTCATCATTGACAGCAGTGAGGGCAGGAATTCATGTAGAGCAGGAATCTGGAGACAGGAGCTGATGCAGCGGTCTTGGAGGGTTGTTTACTGGTTTGTTCAATGTGGTTTATTCAGCCTGCTTTCTTTGAGACCCTAGGACCACCATTCTAGGGATGGCACCACTTACAATTGACTGGGACCTCTCCCATGAGTTACCTCTCCCATGAATTACAAAAATGCTCTACAGCTTCCCCTGTAGCCATATCATATCTAGGCATTTTCTCAACTGAAGTTCCCTCAGATGACTTTAGTTTATGTCAAGCTAACACAAAACTAGCCAGCAGAAGTGATCCTTGTCAACTTGACACATAAACTCATCACTTTGCAATTAAGACCTTTTGATTCTCATTTATCCCAAGATAGAACATTAATATTAATATCACAATATAAAACATAAATAACTTCATATATCTCCATCTTTGAAAACTTCAAACACATTTAAAAGTTCAGTTAAAAATTCAGAATCCCTTTTAAATGATCAAAGTCTCTCCATTATGGGGTCCTATAAAAATCAAAATTAAGCTAAATACTATCTTAATTCGAGAGGAAAGGATTAAGATACAGTCACAATCCAAACAAAGCAAAACCAAACTCCAACAGTGTAAATAACTCGATGTCCAATATCTGGGATCCACTCACAATCTTTTGGGCTCCTCCAAGGCGCTTGACTCACTTCTCTGGCTCCAGCCTCATACAACCACCATGACATGGGAGATGGTGGTCAAGTTTGTCTTTTGCACTTCTAATCACTCCATTCCACTGCTGCTTCTGTTCTTGGTGGTCATCCCATGGTTCTTACATCTCCAAAATGTGGGGGCTTCTGCTGCAACTTGGCTGCACTTTCACTAAAATCCTTTCCTAGGCTCTGTTCATGGAGCCAAGCCTCAACTTCTTTGCATGATCTTTTCAGTCCTAGGACTTCAACTGCCACCAAGGCTGCACCTTCACCAATGGCTTCTCTTGTCCTCTAACAATGCCAAGTCTCAACTACTACCCATGATCCTCTCATGCCTTCAAAACCAATACCACCTGGATGAGTCTTAGAATACCAAGTTCAGCTGCCAGCACAAGGTATAATCTTGGCTGCCTCTGGAACACTGCTTCTGTGTGATCTACAGGAAACACTTCACCTCAATGATACTGGTCTCCTAATCACTGCTAATTTTTCAGCTCCAACTGACCAGTATTGATTATCCCAGCAACTCAAAGATTTCACTTCAGTGGTGCTGGTCTCCTGTCAATCACAGCTGACTCTTCAACCCTAGTTGACCAGACACCACAGATCTCTTGCAATAAATCTCCAACCCCAATAAGCCAGTGCAAAAATCACACAACTCAGTTATTATAATTATAAGTTATACGCCTAGATTGGGAAAATCTGCCACTACACTAATCTATTCCCCAGCTATGAGATCCCTTGCTACTTGCCGATTCTCTAAGCCATGTGGTTCTGCTCCATCTTCCTTCCTCCTCAGTCACCCTTTCCTTCCTCTCTAAGACCTCCAGCCCCACCTTACCTTTCTACCACCCCATCACAGGCTCTAGCCTTTTTTGACCAGTTAGAGTGAGGAGAAGGGTGACATGAAATCACCTTGTGATTCACTCCTCTTCAAGGAAGCCCCTCTTGGGAAGCAGAATTAACATCAGCATACAAACAACCCACAGCACAGATCCTTCACACAAATGTCACAAAAGAGTCTTTGCTTCCCTCTGAAATTTTACCTCCATTGTCTGTCTTGGTCTCTACAGTCCAAGCTACTACAGAGCAACTCAGCAAGCATTAAACACTCAGTGGCCTTCCCTGCACAGTTTCAAAGTCCTTCTACAGTCCCCAAACAACATGGTCAGGTCTGCTATAGCAGTACCCTACAATCCTGGTATCAACTTATCTTAGAGTTTCTATTGCTGTGATGAAACACCATGACCATAGCAACTTGAGGAGAAAGGGGTTTATTTGTCTTACACTTCTACAGCACTATTTATCTTCAGAGGAAGTCAGGACAGGAACTCAGGGACCTGGAAGCAGGAGCTGATGTGGAGGCCATGGAGGAGTGTTGCTTACTAGCTTATTCAACAATGGCTTGCTCAGCCTGCTTTCTTATAGAACCTAGGATCACCAGCCCAGAGATGGCAATACCCGTAATGGGTTGAGCCCTCCCCAATCAGTCATTAATTAAGAAAATATTCTACAAGCTTACCTGTAGCCTATTCTTATGTAGAAAGATTCAATGGAGGTTCCCTCCTCTCAGATGACTTCTGCTTGTGGTGAATTGATATCAAACTAGCCATCATGTGATACAGCTCTGAGAGGCTTAATTCTTCATTTACAAGGCTTAGAATACAAGGCCTCTCACTAAGCTTCAGTTTTCTGTGTCTTCCATCTTAGCTCCTTAGAATCCTGTCGTTACTGGCTTTCAAAGGTTTTTCTTCAGTCTAAGTGTGAGCACTAGCTTCCAGTGAAGCCAGTCACAACCTCAGATAGAAGTAGGATTTTTATCACCTTGAGGCCACCTTTGGTACTTCCTTTGGTACTCATGGAGTACCATGGTGCTGCTTACTGGCTTGCTCCCCGTGGCTTGCTCAACCTGCTTTCTTATAGAACCCAGGACCACCAACCCAGGGATGACACCACCACTCATAATTTCTTTTGTCATTGATTGCTTACAGGCACATCACTGTAAGCTGCTCCTCATTTTCCTGTTTCCAATACCCAATATAAAGTTACTGTTTAATAGGCATCATTCACTGACTAATTCTTGTCTTGTTGCATGCAATATTCCTATGTTACCTTCTTTTCCTCCAAGAACAAATTTCATGGATTATGATTCTTCTAGTTCAAAGGAAATGAAAATCTTGACTCCTGTTTAATCTCTTCCTAATAACTGATGGCTTAGATGCTGTAGTTACCAACACAGATAGGAAATGGAGGCAGTGAGGAGTTCAGTCTTGTAAGTTATTTGTAATTGGCTGAAACTTAGTACAGGGTTCCAGAATGCACAAGAAATGAAGAATTAAACCTGGTGGGTAGAGATATTCAGATTGGGGAAGGGGGTGCAGTTCTAAAGGTAACATACAGCAAACACTGTGCATGGGTGTGCTAGTCAGGGTTCTCCAGAGTCACAGAACTTATGGAATGTCTCTCTATATTAGGGAATTTATGGTAACGACTTAACAATCTGCAGTCCAACTAACTCAACAATGGACAGCTATGAATGGGAAGTCCAAAAATCTAGTAGTTGCTCAGTCCCACAAGGCTAGTTGTTTCACCTGGTCTTCTGTATAAGCTGGAATCCTGAAGAAGTAGGTCCTTACAGATGTGCTGGCAAGTAAGTGAAAGCAGACAAAGAAGAATGAGTCTTCCTTCTTCCATTGTCCTTATGTAGGCCTCCAGTAGAAGGTATGTACTGGATTAAAGGCCCAGATTAAAGGTATGTACCACCATGCCTGGATTTGAAATGTCCAGGCTGGCCTTGAACTTAGAGATCTGCTTGCTCCAGTCTTCTGGGACTAAAGCATGCACTACCTTGCCTGGGCCTAAGATTTTCATGGTCACTATGCCTCAAGATCTGGATCAAATGGGTGTGTCATCCCATGTCAAGATCCAGGTCAGAAGCCTATGTCTTCCAGCCTCAAGATCTAGATCATAGTTATGCCCTCCATTTCTGAATTGGAGTTCATTCCAGATGTAGTCAAGTTGACAACAAGGAATAGCCATCACAATGGGACACAGATGAGGTGAGATGGAACAGTGAAGGAGACATCCTATATGACATAGATAGTGATGTCCAAGTAGTGTGAGGTGGGGTAGGATCGTGAGGGAGAATAGAAGACAACATACAACCACCATGACATGGGAGATGGTGATTAAGTAGTGTGAGGTGGGGTAAGGCACTGAAGGGGGATGAGAAGACCACGCTCAACATGACATGGGACATGGGACATGATAGGAAACTACCATGAGTAGGCCAGGGAGGACAAGAGGGACAGACAACATAGACAACACTAGATTTCTAAGAAGCCAAGGACTAGGTTTGGCCAGGCTGCTATGGAAGAGAACTCCTGGTGGTCAGGTAACTTGGTCTATGTGTCTGGAGCTCTGTATGAAAGCTTAGAAAGCCATAAAGACTGAGAGTATAAATGTCTTAAAAAACCGAAGTTGTGAGAAGAAATGAACAAAGGAGAATCTGGGGCATCCTGCAAATGAAAGGGCTGAAGGAAAGTGTCCACAAAGACTATTGTGATTGAGAGAAAAAAATCCAAATATGAAGAGCAGGTGCTGTCCAGTCACTCTGTAGGTTCCTGGGGGAATGGAAGGAATCAAGACTATAGTTGAGCACATACTCTAAAGAACATAAGTCAGCAAACCACAGAGGTACCTACACATCCGCATTTATTATTACACTACTCACAAAGCCATGTTATGAAATCAGATGACATACCCATTAACAGATCAATGGGCGAAAAAATATGCAGCATGTACAGAGTGGGATATGTTCAGTTATAAAGAAAAATGAAATGCCCCTTACTGGGAAATGAGTGGGACTGGAGATCATGTTAAGAAAAATAAAGTTAGACCAAAAGAGAAAAATATCACGTGTGTTCCCTCATGTGCAAAATGGAGATTTTTTTAAAACACAGATACAAAAGCAGGAAGGGGATCGTTTGGGGAAGAAAGGACCAGTTGTTGGAGAGGCAAGAAGTGATAGATAATAGAATATGTTCAGAATACCTGTAAGGGAAATATTAGAGTGACAGCCACTTTTTCAATTAACAGAACAATTACAGAAAAAGGGGACTATAAAATGCGGCAGACACATGAGGTACACACAAACAGAAAGGCAGCCATTGTTTTGATAGTGAAGTATGGAGCGCTGGCTCTAGGGACATAGAAATGAGATTCCCATGAATTAAAGAGGAAACAAGTCTTAGAAACAAATCTAATCTACTCCCTCTGTCCTGAGGAGATAAAATCATTGCAGCAGGTGGGGAAGGGGTGCCAAGTCAGGGACCAGTCACTCCAATTTAACATGAAAATGCAGAAATCATTGTTTGCTGAGAAACAGGAACTTGTGGAAATGTTCCCGACCTCGTTTCTCTTCACCTATTCTAGCTCCCTTCCCCTCACATCCATTCTCAGCCACATTTCCTCCCTCTGATGCAGTGGTCAGACACCCTGGCTTTATTGACCCTCTGAGACATGACCTATTTTCTTGACAGAATTTTGGCAAACTATTTCTAGTCACAAAACGAGATTTTAGCAAGAGATGCAGGCTGGCGCCTCTTTTTTCCTGCCCTGTTGCTCAGTGTTGCCTAGGGGTTCCCAGGGTAGACAAAACAGAGGGTAGAAGTCCTCTGGGGAGTGCTTGACATTCTTCATGTTCATCTTCCTAGAAGTCACCCTTGTCTGACATTGAGCAATGGCCCCTATGGAGACAAATTCTGTATAAGCTCAACTGAGTTTGGAACTACTAAGAAACAAGTTTTATTTCATTTTAATTAATCTAATGGAGCATCCACATATGGCCAATAACTAACCCATTGGACAATGTGCCCTTGACCATTGCACCCCCTAACCCACCCCTACTTCCACCTCCTCCACCTCCACCCTCATCCCAGCCCTAGCGCCAGAAGTGAAATCCTCAGTGGTTCAGAATGGTAGGAGCAGGATTGGGTGGCTGTCCCTGTGTATTCTCTGGAAGGCTGGAGGTGGCGCTGTTCCCTCCGAGGGGAACCGTGAAGGGCAATTAGAGAAAGCTAAAAGCAAACATGAGGATGTGACAGGGTCCAGAGGAGACCTAAGGCTAGGAACATAAAGTAAAAGGCTGGAGGTGGCGGCTGTAGATTTCAGACGCACACACTAAACTCCAGCAAGTTTCCAAATCCCCGTTCCTTCCACCTCCCCTCCGTTGCTATCAAATTAGTGGAAGGACCACTAAGTTTCTCCTAGTGCAGACTAGTGAGCAGTGTGCAGATGACCAGAGCCATAGATTGAACCTGTAGCAGACTCAGGAGGAGACCAAATCCTTTTCACTCTCAACCCCATGTGTCCTTTCTCCCCACTCTTACCCAATTCCACTAAAGGAAGCCAGAGCGGCCTCGGAAGAAATGCAAGTAGACAATGACCAAGCAGAGGGCGCCCCAGAACAGGCACCAGCGAAATGAGAAGAAGTTGGAGAGAAAACCAGCCTGGCCCTTCCTCTTGGAGGCATCAGCATAGGCGGCGTCTTCCTCCAGCAGCTTCTCGCTGGGCTTCCAGTGCACAATGCCCTCCTGGCAGGCCTCGCAGAACTCGCTGCGGTGCAATCCGCTGTCCGGCCGGCTGGCCACATGGATGCGGTACTGGCCACCATCCTCGTCGTAGCACTGCTCTCGCAGACTGGTGATGAGGTTGTCCACCAGGCCCTCGATGTTCTCCTCCAGCATGCTGGACTCGTCCAGCCGTGAGGTGCCGCACTGGTAGCAAAGCTGCTTGAACACGCGCATGCGCACTGAGCCGACACGCTGGGCACGGTCCAGGTGCATATGGAAGAGGATGACCACATTGGCAGACTGCCAGGTGTGCCAGCACCAGGAACAGTGGAACCTGCCAGGGAAAGGAAGGAGGAATGGAGCGGGTGAGACCCTGAGGGACAGCCCCGCCCTGGAGAGCACAGGAAAGAAAAGGCCATCCTGTTAGACGGAAGATGAAAATGGAAGGGCCTTGTTGATCAGTCTATGGGTTTCTTAGCACGAGGGGCCACCAGTAACCACCTCCTGCTGGATACCCCAGAGCCTCACAATGAAGCCATTGAACAAACAGTGGTGTTCTGGTAGCCGCCTCCTGTGTGCTTTCCCACCGCTTGTGGCCCACTCCCAGCCTATTGTAGAGTTGTGCCTGGTCGACCCCCAAACCGAGCGTGGCTACCCTTCTCTGCAACTCGTTTCTCATCCGTGAGATGCAGTATGATGGTGTCCATGCTGGACTTTGTGCTCAGACCTCTCGTGCCTCTGCTACAGACGGTAACGTCACCATCTGACTCCTGTATCTTGCTTGCTTTGAGGAGATGACATGCAAGCTCATATCCTGGCATACTGTTGACAGACTGCAGTGGACTACATAGGGAAGAATGCCGTTTGGTTCTTAGGACTTCACTCCCTTGACCAGTCATCCCTGTGCACCAGAGCAGTGCAGTGTAAGAATGGGCAAAGTAGGCTTTGTTCTCCAATGCGCTTACCCGCAGTCCAACCACTACATGGGCTGCTTTGTCTAATCTGGACTCCTGAAGCCTGGGCCTCAGAAAGCATGGAGAGAGGTGGCCTGGTGCTCACCTGCCAAGCCTGGCTCCTCCTGGTCTCCCAGTAGTACATACTCACATACCTTCTATGATGGAGCACTCCTTTAAACTCCAGGGAGGCTCCGTATGCCCCTGAAATGACCTCTTCTGAGCCCTGTCACAAAGGCTTCAGAGGTATTTGCATGTCCAATACCTGCCCCTATTCCTGGCTCTGTCTAAGTCCATTGCACAAATGGCTGTGAAAGACCTCTGATGAAGAACTTGATTCAACCCCAACAGGCACCAACTGTATTTTAAACACTATTCAGTCACTGTGGAAGAGCAGCAAAACCAAGCCAGCTTCTGACCTCTGGAAGTCACTGACAATATGAGCACAGAATAATACCCAACAACACCTAACACATGGTCAAAAGGGCAGAGGTGTCTAATAGGTCCTGGATAGGGAAGATTCCACTCCTTTTCCCTATACTGAGCCAGTACTCAGACCCAAGATTTAGTACAACTGAGAGACTAAAATCAAACAAGCATATGCACAGAATGACTGGGACAGCTACTCTCAGCCATTTCTGTGGCCGGCTGGGACTAAGGTCAAGATGAGAGGACCTGTGAACCTTTGGAGATGTCTCTAAACTCCAGACACACACACACACACACACACACACACACACACACACACACACACCAGCCAACTTTCTGCACTTTATTCCCCAGGAGGCTCAAACGCTTCCTAATTTACTCTCCTAGGCCTTTTTAAATAAGCCAGTCCAGAATTATTTCCCCCTCCCGCAAAACAAACCCTGTATCTCCAAAAGTCTCCTGCATGGGTGAGCATTTGGGGGAAGATGAAACTGAAGCATAGAAAATAAGAGAGCACGCAGCTACTTAGAGAGATTTCCACTGCCCAGCATTGGTAACAGGAGCCAACACAAACCAACAGACCTCTGTGCCTTGCCTATGTTAATACATGCTCCATCTACTTGTTTGCAAGGCCTGTGGTAAGAGTCCAGATGTCCACTCCCCACTCATAGCCTGCCTTTTCTGCTCCCACCCGCATGCTGTTCGCTACTCAAGAAGCCTCACACCCGTACAATAAGGACAATCCAGCCATAATTTGTCCACACATCCACAACACCAGCTGGTCTCCTGTGGAGGATTGGGGGACTCCACCGCTGCAGGTGGGCTGGAGGTTGTCTGAGCAGGAAACTGTGGCTCCCATCCACCAAATCATCTGTCTGTAAGAGGAAATGATTTTAGAAAAGCCCCCAGGACACTCTGCATGATGGAGATTGAGGAACACTTACGAAGATCTAGGGCAAGTGCCACCTGAGGTCAGCATTTTATCACCCACAGACAGGAGAGATGGAAGAGATTGGAGTAATGTTTTAAGATTTTTAAGATGAGCTAAGATAAGCTCCTTTGCTTTGTAAATATGAAAACTGAGACCCAGAGAAAGAAGGGGACATGCCCAAGTTCACAAAGCCTACAGAACCAGGTTCTCGAACAGACCATGTGATCAATAACTTACTCTGTCTTCGAGTCTAGTTGCATTTGATTGAGCAGACAGACACACCACAACCCCCAAGCTCAAATACTGCTACGTTGAGACTTCTGCGGATCCCCACTGTATCCCCTCTCCACTTCAACTACACTAGGCATCTGAATTTGCAGGGCACTGTAGCACTGCCCGTCCTAATTTTCTATGGAAAACTGGGAGTCAAATGCAGGGCACAATTTGAGTAACCAAGGAATCTGAACAGCTGTGGTTAAAAGCAGAGCCTAAGTGGTCCTTCTGGTGGTCCATTGTCTGCTTGTCACCTGAGCCGACATGGTGACACCTACCAGAGGCCCAGACTTGCAAAGTTTGTGACAGACCCCTCCATGAGGGGGGAGGAGCTTTCTGCACCACCCTCCCATGAGTCTCTCACCTGCCTGAGGCATGCTGCTCCAGATACTGCTTCCAGCCAGGGCCCAGCTCATTGGGCTTGAGGTTTGGGTCTATGATGAGCTCCCAGCTGTCCGCTGGCTTCGCCACCTCCATCTTCTCATAGAAGACCTTCTTCCATTCACAAGTGGTCAGGCTGGTGGACATGGTCCTGTCGGCTGGGGTGGAAGGGTGAGCTCCGCCAGAGGAAGAATACAGAAAGCTTGGATAGATGCAGCCCAGGCAGTCTCTGTGGTCCAAAAAGCCTTACCCACAAGACCCAGCTTCCTCTTTTGTCACCCTGGAACCTGTTACTATGACAGCCAGGCAGGTACCTGGAGCCAGAGCTAGGGAGGAGGAAAGCCTCAAGGGAGAGTTCCAGGGTCCTGAGCTAGATTGCAGAGGCAAACTGAGTAGTGATACTGACCAAGTGGAGAAAGCAGATAAGGGTTGAGTCCATGTACTGCCATGGACTGACAGAGGTTCCCCCAGAAGACAAGGGCTATGTGGTAGCCCTGTTTCATCCCACTGCTCTTCCTTGTTTTCTCTAGCCGTGTGCCATGGCAACCGTAATACCCTAAGGAGCACAGTGGAAACAGGATAGAGATGTGGGACCTGATGCTCCCATACTCCTGATGTACTGTGGCCATTGTTTGCCATGTGCTACCCACAGTTACTTGACCTGTGCATGAGCCAAGGCAGACCAGGAAACAGGTTTATATAACCTCCAAGTACGCTTCCACAATTCAGATCCAGACCTTCCTAAAGGATATCTAGTCCTTTAATTATTGCAAGAGTATTAAGCTCCTAACACCATGATTAAGAGAGAAGTGACAAGTGACATGTAGCCCTTCACTGGAGAATTCTCAGTCCGGCTGGTGAGACAGAAGTAATTTAATGGACTGTGAAAAGCGCAGTGATAACAATTTGCACTACAGGGTTGAAACAGTCACTCCTTGCTCCCAGGGCTCACTGATGCTGCTGGTGGGGGATCTATTTCCTTCTGAGCTGCAGGCTGCTGCTGCCTCAGCTGCTGCATAGCGGACCACAGAGAGCCAGGGCTGCCTGATGCCCAAGTTCAATTCTTTAGAGACCAGAGGTGCTATACCTGGTTCTTCCCAGGACACTGTGAGGTTTCTGTGATGTCTGTAGTCTATCAACTGTCACTTCTTTAACCTGAAGCTCTGGTTCCCTAGTGCTGTGGAGACAACAAATGTGGGCAGAACCAAAAAGGGTAGCTAGGTGCCAGAAGTTATCAGTGCTGGGTTCTGGCTTTGTCACGTGCCTCCATATGGTCTCTGTGTGGGGTAGGGTTAGGAGGACAGACACTGGACACCCTTCAGCTCAGAGAAGTGTTCTTCTACTACATTTGCATTAACTTATAGAAAGGACGAATCAAGGACTACTGATTTCTTGTTTCTTTATTGGCCTCAACTCAAATGCTCTGACCCCAGCCCTCTTTCCCTTTTTCTTTTTCTTAATTTTTTATTTATTTGCTTTTTTTGAAAGGGTTTCAGTAGGTAGTCTTGGCTAGCATGGAACTCACAGAGATCTGTCTGCCTTTGCCTTCCAAGTGCAGAGATCAAAGGCTTAGAGCACCACACCCAACCCAAATTTTTTTAACTCAGACCTAGAAATGGAAAACTGCTACCAAAAGAAACCCTGGATTAGATGGCTCACTGGAGACTCTCCTATAATCAACCTCAAAACAGGTGACTTGCAGGACCCACGAATGCCCAGGAAGCCGAGAGATTTGGCCTGACCTAGAGCTAAGTGCTGTGGTCCAGTTCCGAGATGTACTATACCATTGTTCCCAGATCAGATAGCAGTGAAGGAAAACTTAAAGGACAGTGGGAATTGCCGGGGTTCATCTGTTTTACTTTGTTGTGTTCTCTCTCAGATGATGCAATCCCCTTGGGCATAGGATCATACTTAAATTGGAATGGAATCCTCTATGCAGAAACTGGTGTTGTTCTTCTTTCTGTTCATTAGCATGGTTTGCACTGGAAATTCTTTCCTGGGATACCACCAAAGAGTACAGCAATTACTACACAATGAGGTGACAATTGCTACCTCAGTCTTTCTCAGGGTGGCACTGGACGTGGGCACATTGCTCACTGGCAGCTCAGAGCTGCCTCATGCTCACTCTGGGTGATAATGCTTTAAATGAACTAATTTTAGCCTTAATAAAATAATACTATCTATATCCCACAAGCAAAATGAGCCACACTTATCCTCTACTATGGAGTGTCAAGTAATAAATACTTTTGCAAAATGTTCATTATTTAAAATTTATTTATTAGAATACTCTATGATGACGGAGTCTGGAGAAATGGCTCAGTGGTTCAGAGCACTGACTGCTCTTCCAGAGGACCTGGGTTCAATTCCCAGCACCCACATATCAGCTCAAAACTATCTGTAACTTCAGTTCCAGGAGATCTGACACCCTCATACTAATAGATATAAAAAATTTAAGTAAATTTTTTTTTATAAAAAGAATACTATATGACACAATTAATATGGAACCTAACAAGAAAAGGCAATGAAGAATTGGGACGTATGTAATTCAGAACCACTTGGGAACTGTCTCAAGAGATTTTAGCACATGTTCTTCAGGGAACATAAACATGTTCCACCAGCTCCGTGCTGTGCTGAATCCCATCACAGCCAGCCAGTGTTACTGATGGGCATGTGCTAACTCTCAGGCTACCAAAGGTTCAAGTAAATAACTTAGTGCCTCATGATATTTTGGAACAAATCCATGGGGGAAGAAAGCTATGTTATACCTTCTTGTCTCCAAGTTCAAAGAATCTTTGATGGTGTTGCTGACAAACTCAAGATCCTTGGTAAATCCTTTGCAAGATATTTTGAAAAGCTTCACCATCTATAGATCACAGCACTCGGTTCATTCTTTGGCTGGAAGTGAACTTTTGAGTCTCAGGATAGTTCACCTGGTCAGAACAACTCACAAGTATCCACCAGGGATGCCTGGCAGAGTCCACATTGCCCTTTTATCAGGGAGGAGTAACCAGAGCAGCGGTGAGCCAGCCCCACTCTCTCATCACTCATCACTAGTATTCCAGGATCTGAGCTCTCCCTGCCTCTTCCAGCCCCCAGATTCCCACAAGAAGAAGAAGAAGGAGTCCTGGTGTACATCACACACAGGAAGCTAAGGATAATGATAACATTCTATGTAGTGCCAAATGTTAGAGAAATTATTTTGAATATTCTCACCACATTTACATAATAAATACTTGAGGAAATAGATGTTTGTCTTAATTTTAACATTACATAATGAATACATGTATCTGCACATCACGTAACGTCCTCAAATAATTTTTAATTTCCATGTGTTTATTTAAATCAATTTAAGTAAAAAAATCCAGACTATCTGGTCTATGACTATGTCTTAGTGGCAGAACACTTGTCTAGATAAATAAGGCCCTGAGCCTGAGCTGCAGGATCCTTACAAAAAAGACAGAATGGTCACAATCTAATTAGACTGCATTGGGTAGTTTTCTATTGCTGTTATAAAACACCATACATTTACAAAAGGAAGGGTTTCTTTGGTATTACAGTTCCAAAGAGTCAGAGTTCGTGATTGTCACTTGAAGGCACTGCAGCAGGAGGAGGAAGCTAAGAGCTCACATCTGGAACCTCAAGCATGAAACCCAGAAAGAATTATAAATGGAAGTAACACACTTCCTCCAGCAAGGCCACATCCCCTAAGCCTCCAAAATAGGACCATTAATTGGGGACCAAGTATTCAAATACCAGAGACTATGGGTGACAGCTCATTCAAACCGTGACATATACCTAGCAGAGACCCAGTGACAGATTACCTCACTACTTATGGATGCTAAGTAAGCAGATTAGGGAGGAGGTAAAGGAAGCTCTATGCAAGGACTAGGGGCAGGAGCTGAATAGACAGCGAGGGACACTTTGAGCAGGTACTGCTGGTTCCAAGTTGAGGGGCTCCATTAAATTTCCTTGGCTGTATGCAGACACTGCTAGTTGAACTGGATAGAACACACACACATAACTATGATTCCACTCGGGGACATTCCCAGGCATCATGGCCTAGGGAAAGGAAAACAAGGAGTGGCTTGTGCTAGCTTTCAAAGTATCCATTGTGAAATGATACCAGCCATTTTCTGTGGTGATTTGAGTAGTAAATGACCCCTGTAGGTTCATGTATTTGAATCCTTGGTCCCTAGTTGGTAAAACTGTTTGGGAGATTATGGAACTTTTGGAAAATGCAGCCTTACTAGAGGAAGTATGTCACCATCACCAGGGAAGGGCTTTAAATGTTTCCAAGGAACCCTTAAGTTTCCACTTCAAACTTCTGAAAGTTGGAACCACAAAGGGCCATACCCAGTTTAGGTGTGAGCAGAAAGCAATTTAGGCCTGGTTATCACTCCCAAAGGATGCAAGAACATCACTTTCTTGGTGAAGAAGATACTTGTGACTAAAAGGGGAAACTACTGAGTAAGTGGGAGCACAATACACACAACTTTCAAACAAGTAACGTAACTGCTAGAGTACATATAGCCCCCTGAACACAAGAAAAACTAAGTTATTCAAAATTCAATGTTATAAAAAAGAAAAAAAATCAGATACTAGCTACAAATTAAAATGTATGCATAGATATGCTAAATATAAACAAATAAATTCCACATTTTCGTAAAGCAGAGATCAAATGACTTAATAAGCACACTAAGACAAATTACAATTTCAATGAGCTATTGTTAGACACCCACCAGATGGGCAAAAAAGAAGTCTGATAACGTCAGGGCTCCAGCAAGAGTATGGATCAACATAAACTGTCATACATGCATAGAGGAATTTTATAAAGACCTTTAGGAACAATTGACTAGTGGTTTGCAAGCTGGACTAGTCAGAAGAATGGTATAGTGAGGCAGTTACACCCAAGGTGTGTAGCCCATAAACATTTTCGCAGAGCTCCTGAACCTGAAGCATTACCATGCATACCCATCCACTATTCCACTCTTGTCTAACCCATGGCTTTCTACATGTCTCCTTCTTCTCCACATATGGACACGCACACTGCATTCTACAGGACTGAGACAAGAAGTCACTCTGCTCACACCAACATGATAAGAATCCCACACTGTTGAGCAAAAGAAATACATATGCGTGTGTAAAAACATAAAAAACTTGGATACAGACTGCAAAGATAGTCAACACCCCCTTACAAGCCCAGTCTGACAAGAACCCTTAGCTCTGGGTGTGAAAGTAGCAGACCAAAGCCAGGAGGAGTCTGAGTCTCAAACTGAGCAAATGCTGCTTCGAGTGAGCTTAGAGGTCTTTGAAGTTTTTCCATTCATTTCATCCATTGTTAAAGAAAGTGAGTCTACGAAGTACAAAAATGCTTTCCCACCACCCAAAGATAATCCAATTGAATTTTTACAATAAAGATTTGAGGTAAACGTTTTGTAACTTTTCTATATTTCTTCATAAATTGGCTTTCCCTAATCCACATAGTATAGATACTATAGTGTAAAAATTACTGTCTTTGTCCACTTTTATTACTATAAAAAGTTGCTACAGACCAGACGAATCATAAATAAAGAAAGTATCTTCCACCAGTGTAGAGGCTGGGAAGTTCATTATCAAGGAGCCAGCATCTAGGTCAACCTTTCTTGCTGGTTAGCTCACAGTGGAGCCCAGAGGTCAAAAGAACATGTGAAAGCAAGCTCAAACAGGTCTTAGATGTTGTCAGAGGAAGACCAACACAATCAACTAACCTGGGCCCACGGGGCTCTCAGAGACTGAACCACCAACTAACCTAGGCCCATGGGGGCTCTCAGAGACTGAACCATCAACCAAAGAGCATACACAGGCTGGACCTAGGCCTCTCTACACATATGTAGCAGATGCGTAGTCCAGTGTCCATGTGGGTCCCAAACAACTGGAGCAGGGAGCTGTCTCTAAAGCTGTTGCCCGTCTTGAGAACCCATTCCCATAACTGGGCTGCCTTGATTGGTTTCAGTGGGAGAGGGTGTGCCTAGTCCTGCAGAGACTTGATGTGCCAGAGGGGAGGGACATACCTAAAGAGGTCCTCCATCCTCTCAGAGGAGAATGGGAGGAGCTTGGGGGAGGCACTGTGTGATGGGGGTATTGGGATGGGGGCAGCAATTACGATATAAAGTGAATTTTTAAAAAGATATCTTACAGGTGATGCGGAGTCTCTGAATTACTCTGAACTCCATGATCATATCTGTCTGTTGGTGACAGGCTACACTAGTTCACCATTCCCTCTGGTTTCCCACTTTGCCTGGAGCTTATCCATGTTCCCTTGGCTCGTTTGCCCTGGTTTCTGGTCTAATTCCTTGAAACCCAAGGCTCCTATGAAGGAGACAGGTTTATCAGACACTTCATTCCATTGGCCAATAAAACTCCATGGGATGTTCTTTGTTCACTCCTAGTTAAAACGAGTGACATTAAGTGTCACAGGGAAATGGAGAAATAGTTGATCAGGTTTATATTGGAAAGTAATTGAAGTTACTTTTTGGTCAGAATGTTAAATTTCTTAATGAGGTTTTACAAGATTTTATGGCCTATACCCCAGTGGAGCTCATATGAACCAGAAATAGATCCAGTCTGCTTGTGAGTCTGTGTTAGTATATCAATCAAACTTATAAAATGAACAAAAACAGTCTGGTCTGAACCTGTCCCTCAAAAGTCATATCTTGGGACGTTTATCCCTGATGCAAGAATGTTGGGGTGTGGGGTCTAATCAGAGATGGTTAGGTGATCATTTGTCTTTGCTCTCTTGAGGGAACTGATTTTATGAGTATAGAGTGGATTAATTATGAGTATAACATTGTTATTGAACGTTCAGAGTGTGGAGAGATTGCTCAGTGGTCAAGAAAATGCACTGCTCTTACCAGGGATAGAAGTTCAATTCCTAGCACCCAGAACAAGGCACCTTGTTCATCATAGCCTATAAGTCCAGATCCTGTGTCTTCTTCTGGCCTTTGTGGTCACTGCAGTCACATGCACATGCCCACCTACCCTCCGTACAAAAGAAACGAATTTATCTGCTTATGGTGGCATGTGTTTGCAATTCCAGCACTCAGAAAGGCAGTAGGATCACAGAGTTCAAGGCTAGCCTCAAATGTGTAGTGAGCATCTACCTCAACAAAGCAAGACACCAGATTCAGGTCCCTCTTGCTCTCTGGCTCTCACTCTCTCTAACCCTTCTGACTTTCACTTTGGGATGTGGTAGAACAAAGTCTCTTCCCAAATATAGTATCTTGCCTGGGACTTCCCATCTCCTAGAATCGTGAGACAAAAAGATTTGTACTGTCTATAAGTTACCTGTGGCAATCTTTTATCGCATCAGACTAAGACAGAAATCTGCAGGGTATATCTTTCACATTGCCTTTGATCTTTTAACTAGTTTTAGAAAAGAATGTTAAAGACTAAGAGCAGGACAATCTTTCATTTTTTAAATTTTTATTTCAAGTAGTATGTGTGTGCATGTGTGTGATGCCTACACATATTTATGAGCATCACTTGTGTACCTGGTGCTCACAGAGGCCAGAAGACAGCATCAGATCCTCTGGAACTACAGTGGTAGATCATTGTGAGTCAGTAGCCTTATGGGTCCTGGGAATCAATTTTGGATGCTCTAAAAGAACAGTAAGTGCTCTTAACAGCTGAGCCTTCTCTCTAGCTGTGACCAGGACAATATCAAGGTAGATTTATCCTAGATATAAGGGTAATTAGAATCTAGATGACGGTAAACTAGAAGACCAAGTCAATTTGGTGACCATAAAATATAACCTTCAGTTGCAAGAGCCACCACAATGATCTAATCTGTCTGTGAGGTGCCCTGAAAGGTGCGTAAGAACAGTCCAAGTGGATGAGAGTACTAGGTTCAATCTGGAATGGCCTCAATGTCCTATGCATGGAAACTGGTCAGGAGAAGCCTGGGTAGTTGCAATTCCCAACCAGGGAATCCAGGTTATTCTTCCAAAACAGTTGGTATGATGTAAGAAATAAAAGAAGCTATAACCTGAGACCAGGAGCCAGACAAGAAAATGGTAGACCCTTCATCCAAATACCCAACATGTGTAGGGGAGGACATAGGCGTCAAGAGTAAAAATTAATGATGCCATGTTATCCAGGCACCATTTTATCCAATAGACATGAACCTTTTGAGGCGGTGTGAACTGTAATGGCTTTCTCCACTTTCTGTATGAGAAAACTGGGGCTCTAAAGGTTAGCTAGTGTACGAGAGGTCACAGAGGGGTTGGTCATTCTAGGGGTTGGAGTTATGTCATATGCTCATGACCTGTGTGCATTTCAGCATGGAGACACCTTGGTCATTATAAAATTAAAGTTCAAAATATATTTAATGGTAGAACTCAATTTATTCTTAAAAGCTGTCATGTTATTTTATATTATATACAATGTTTAGAAATACTTTAATTGATGCCTTCCCAGTTAAGTATGGGAACCTTGTGAGCCTGGGTCCACTAACTTATAATGTTAATATGACTGTCAGCTTGACAGGATCTACAATTGTGTAGAAGATAAGCCTGAAAGCATGACTTTAAGATATTATTTAGAATGAAAATAGATCTATATTTATCACCTTGCATAAAGCTCAACTCCAAGTAGATCAAGGACCTCAACAAAAACCAGATAAACTGAATCTAGTAGAAGAGAAAGTGGGAAAGAGCCTTGAACTCATTGGTACAGGGAGAAATGACCTGAACAGAACTCCAATGGCTCAGGCTCTAAGATCAACAATTGATAAGCTATTGCAAGGTAAAAGACACTGTCAATAGGACAAATTGGCAACCTACAGATTGGAGAAAAAGTTCACTAACCCTACATCCAGTAGAGGGCTAATATTCAAAATATATATGGAGCTCAAGAAGTTAGTCTCCAAAAAAAAAAAAAAAAAAAAAAAAAAAAACTAAGTAACCCAATTAAAAAATGGGGCACAGAGATAAACAAAGAATTTACAAGAGAAGAATCTCAAATAGGCAAGAAGCACTTAAAGAAATGTTCTAAGTCCTTAGTCATTAGGAAATGCAACTAAAAATGATCTTGAGATTCCACCTTACACCAATCAGAATAGCTAAGATCAAAAACTCAAGTGACAGCACATTCTGGCAAGGATGTGGCGAACACTCCTCCATTGCTGGTGGGATTGCAAGCTGGTACAACCACTCTGGAAATCAATCTGGTGGTTGCTCAGATAATTGGAAATAGTTCTGTCTGAAGAATCAGCTATACTACTTCTGGTCATATACCCAAAAGATGGCCCACCATACCACAAGGACACTTGCTCCACTGTGTTCATAGCAGCCTTTTTTGTAATAGCCAGAAGCTAGAAACAACCCAGATGTCCCTCAACCAAAGAATGGATACAGAAAGTGTGGTTCATTTACACAATGGAGTATCATTCAGCCATTAAAAATGAGATATCTTGAATTGTGCAGCCAAATGGATGAAACTAGGAAATAGTATCCCGAGTGAAGTAACTCAGACATAAAAGCACATGCATAGTGTGTACTTACTGATGAGTGGATATTAGCCAAAAAGTACAGAACACCTAGGATGCAACCCATGAACCATAAGAAGTGTAACAAGCAGAAAGGCCCAAGTGAGGATGCTTCAATCCCACTTAGAAGGGGGAAGAAAATAATCATGGGAGGCAGAGGGAGGGAGGAATCTGGGTGCGAGAGAGGAAGGGGAAGGGGAGAGGGAAAGGGAACCAGGATCAGGTATGGGGGTGTGGACAGGAGAGAAGCCCAGAGGGCCAGGAGAATGAACAAAAATATGCAGTCTCTGGGTGTGGTAGGTGGGGTGTGGACCCTCTAGAAAGTACCAGAGACCTGGGAGGTGAGAGACTCAAAGACTGTGACCTTAGTCAAAATGCCCAACACTGGGCAGAGGGAAGTCAAAGAATCCACCTTCAGTAAACAGGGCTTCAAGTGGAGGGACAGGGTTACCAACACACAGTCAAAATTTCTGACCCAGAATTGTTCCTGTCTAAAAGAACTGCAGGTACAAAAATGGAGAAGAGACTGAAGGAAAGGTGGTCCAATGACCAGCTGAACTTGGGACTCATCTCATGGCGGGCGATGGGAGGAGTACCAAGGCCTGCCACTATCACTGATGCTATGATGTGCTTACAGACCGGAGCCTAACATGGCTGTCCTCTGAGAGGCCCAACAAGCACTGACTAAGACAAACACAGATACTTATACCCAACCATTGGACTGAGGATGGGGACCTCTATGGTTGAATTAGGGGGAGGATTGAAGGAGCTGAAGGGGAGGGCGACCACACAGGAAAAACAGCAGTCTCAACTAACCCAGACCCCAGGAAGCTTCCAGAAACTGAGCCACCAAACAGGCAGCATACACAGGCTGGTCTGAGGACCACGCACTTACGTAGCAGAGGACTGCCTGGTCTGGCCTCAGTGGGAGAAGGTGAGCCTAATCCTAGAGAATAGTGAGAGCCGAGGGAAGGGAGAGGCCTGGTGGAGGGGGAGCAAGGGGGAGGAGCAATGGAATGAGAAACTATGAGAGGGGGTGACAATGGCTGGAATGTAAATAAATACAATAATTTTTAAAAATTTAAAAAGAGATTATTTAGACTGGGTTAACTGAGGTGAGAAGACTCACCATCATACTAAGCACCAACATCCCACGAACAGGTGACCTGGACTGCGTAAACAGAAAAAAAGGGAACTGCGTACCCACGGATTCTCAGGATTCTCTCCTCTCTGGCGCACTGGGCAAATGTGGCCAGCTACCTCAGGATGCTCAATACAACTCCTCCATCACGGTGGAATGCACCCTTGAATTCTGAGACAACATGAACCGGTTGTCCCTTAGGTAGGACCTACGGTTGTCCCTTAGCACCTGCTTCTTGTCAGATCCTTTGTCAAGGCAATGAGATGAGTAACATCAGGCGCCCTCTGCTGGAAGCTGCCATCAATGCCTTGATTTCAACACCGCTGGAGGCTTGGATAGTCTACAGTCTGGGTCATACCTTGTGAAGTTAGAGAATATCGCTTCTCCACTCCAATTGCATGGCAATAGTTAACCTGTAGGATGAGGACACACCTTGGTATCCATATGTGATAATTAATTTTATGTCAACCTGGTAGACTCAAGACATTGACTGGCAGGGTACTTCTGGAAGAGGTTAGCATTGAACCAGTGGTCTGAGTAGATTAGATGGCCCTTTCTAATGAGGTGAGCATCCAATCCACTGGGCCTAAGGAGAACAAATGGCACTGTAGGAGGGTTGAGCTCACTGTGCCTGACTGCTTGGCTGGGCTGTTATCTCTCTCTTGTCTTTTCTCCTTAGCTAATCAGCCTGCATAGTACAGTCCAACTTCCTTGGCTCTCCACCTTGCTGAAGATTGTTGGACTTTTCACCTGTTTGATACTCTGCCACTATGATAAAGACCATGATCAAAAGCAACCTCAGAAGCAGAGAGTTCATTTGGTTTCCATGTCTTGGTCACAATCCATTATAGAAGGAAGCCAAGGCAGTAACTCAAGCAGGGTAGAAACCTGGAGGTGGGAACTAAGACAGAGCCCATGAGCTCTTTTGTAGCATGATCAGCTTTCGTTGTGTGTGTGTGTGTGTGTGTGTGTGTGTGTGTGTGTGTATGTGTGAGTGTGTGTGTGTGTGAGAGAGTGTGTGTGTGTGAGTGTGTGTGTGTTGTCAGATAGGATCTACATAGCCCTGGCTTTCCTGGAAGTAACTGTGTAGAACAGGCTGGCCTTGAACTCACATCGATCCACATGGCTGTTTCCCTAGTGCTGAGATTAAAAGCACCACACCCTGTTCAGCTTGATTTCTTATATCTCGCACTGGCCCAAATACACCATCACCCACAGTGGGCTGAGCACTCCCACATCAATCATCAGTAAAAATGTGCCTACAGGCCAATCTGATGGGGGATATTTTCTGAGTGGGGGGTCTCCACATAACTGTGGTTTATGTGAAGTCGACAAAACACTACTCAGGACACCACCCTCCATAATCACATGAGCCAGTTCTTTCTCCTCCCATTGGTTTGGTTTCTCTAGAGAACCACAGGCTATATAGGAATCATATGACATGCATATATGTGTACATAAGATATCACCACATATATCCTCTCAACAAAGAATTCATATATTGCAGTCATCAGCACAAAATCAGAGCTCTCATCTCAAGGGAAATAAGCTAGTTTATCCCGGAGCCGAATGTGAGTAGTCATGACCCAGAAACACAGATTCAGGTGACCCCAAATGCTATGTTCCCATATCAATACAGGCTGACTTTCACCAGCCCCTGAAACCAACAGCCTCTTGGATCTGTGAGCCTGTGTGGGATGCAGCCCTGAGAATATGGAGACCCAGGAACACAGTGCCTGCTCTCAGGGATGTGGTCTAGGACAGAGCCAGTGGCACATCCATCACCACAGTCTGGGAATGTAGGGTATTTAGTATACTGTGCCATGAGTGAGCCTAAGACTGTCTGGATGAAGATAAATGCCCTGCTTATTTCTGACCTGTGAATTTTTCGTAAGGTAAAAAGTTTTGAGTTAAAAAACAAATGAACAATATTTTTATTGTTTCTTTTTTTTAAAAAAAAAATAAATGTTTTATTGTTCTTAGAGAATGTACTTTGTGGTACTAATCCATGGAAATGTTCTGAGGCTACTGTTGACCTCTTAGAATTATAATGTTCTGTGTTTAATTTTGTTTTGGTTTTTTTTTTGTTTTTTGAGACAGGGTTTCTCTGTGGAGGTCCAGTCCTGGAACTTACTTCATAACCCAGTCTGGCCTCGAACTCACAGAGATCCACCTACCTCTGCTTCTTGAGTGCTCATATGACAGGCATGTGGTCAGCTGAATTTTAAATCTACATTGTGTCTTTTAAGAGAGCTTGTATTTTCTAATTAAAGCTCCAGACTGTAGAGGCAGATCTAGAGGTGACTCCCAGCTGTGTCAGCTGTTGACCACATCAGTTGGGTGAGAAGCTAAGCCTTCAAGTCTGTAAACCATGAAGATTAATGGAGACTAGGGCAGCAAACTAGGGACAGAACCAAATGTGCTCTCACCAGCTCCTGACACACAGCAAGTGCTCAATAAACGACACACTAACATGTCACTGACAACATTCTCAAACACACCAGCTACAGAAATGGGGAACAAACCGGTGACTGCAGAAATTCAGGGGTGGAGGCGAAAGGCAGAGGGAACAAACAAGACCTTAGAGAGGATGGATCATCCGTGTACTGTGATTGCAGTGGAAAGCTCTAGAGAGGAAAATGCATTAAAACTCACATCCCTCATAGACACACAGATACGCACACACATATACCCTCACACATGAACAGACACTTCCACATCCACATCGACACACCATACAAATACAGATATGTACATATGTACACATTCCCACATACCCAGTTATAGCCATACATATAGAGATGCCCATACACACATGAGCACACAAATTCATACACAAAACACATGCATGCACACATATATGCAAACATACAAGATCTACCCAGACACATACACACATGCATACACAAGCATACACTCAAACACACACACAAGCACAGGTAAAACTGGTAAAAGCCTTGGTTAGGTCTCTGAAAGGTACCATGTGAGTGTCACTTTGATACCATGCAGTAGACATCTACCATATTACCACTGAGATGGGGAGACAAGAATTCTGGCCTTCTCTGCACTCTTTCTGTAACTTCCCTGTACTTGCAAATCACCTTAGGATTTCAAAGCTATTTAAATGTCCCTGGCACATGCTGAGTGCTCCATTCATATTCTTTAGCACTCTTGTCTATGTCATAGCTTTTTCAGTGTTCAGTATATATTAATTTTAAAGTTAAAGAAATATTAGGTTGTTGATTTTGAAACAAAATTCTATTTTACAGATTGTTGCCCATACAGGGATTTTGAGATGTGGATAGCTAGTGGTATACATAAATTCTATCTGAGGTTCAGTGGTATCAGGAGCCATGGCAGGAGAAGAATCCAGTTCTGAGTAGTTGAGTGGGCAAGACCAGGAGCAGGAGATGAGACAGCTGTCTTTCAGCAGCTAGAGCTCTGTGGTCTTGTGAGCGATTGACATTCCTAGAGCACTCCAGTGAGTGAGCACAGTCCCTTGTCTCAGAGTCCACACACTTAGATGGGGCACCAGAGTCACTGTGATGAGGTTGTCAACCTCACAGAACCTAGAATCACCTAGGAGATTGACCTTCAGGCATGCCTGTGGGTGAATGTCTTCATTTCATTAACTGCAATGAGGATACCCTTTACACACACACACACACACACACTGCAGGTAGTATCATTCACACACACCCACACGCACGCACTGTAGGTGGCACCATTCTCTCTCTCTCTCTCTCTCTCTCTCTCTCTCTCTCTCTCTCTCTCACACACACACACACACACACACACACACACACACACACTGCAGGTAGTACCATTCACACACACACATGAACACACTCACTGTAGGTGGCGTCATTCCCTAGCAGCATGCATTCATGGACACCTTTGATTCCTGGATGTGATTTTACCAGCTGCTTCAAGCTCTTGCCACAATGGACTGTACCCCGAAAATGTGAGAAAGAACAAACTTCTTGGTTTTTTTTGGGGGGGGAGGGGTTTGAGACAGGGTTTCTCTGTGTAGCCCTGGCTGTCCCGGAACTCACTCCATAGACTAGGCTGGTCTCGAACTCAGAAATCCGCCTGCCTCTGCCTCCCAGGTGCTGGGACTAAAGGTGTGAGCCACCACTGCCTTGCAAACTTCTTGTTCTTTAAGTTCCTGTATTTCATTACAGCAACCGAAAAGAGAAATGGAGCCAGAGTTTGGGAGTGGGAGGTTGTCCTGGAAATAGTCTTTTCTACTGCTGCTAGGAACGTCCCCAGCAGTGGACCCTGCAGTGATTTGCTGTCTCCACAGTCACCCAGTCTCGGAGCATGAACTTAACAATGCTTGGGGCACCTCTGGCCTATCACTGAAGGGTAGCTGTAGGGAGTAGGGGTGCCAGTTCCACAGCCTTGGTAACAGGAAAGTTGGTGAATTCTGGGTGTCCCTGGTGGCTTCCTCTCTGACACCATGCAGAATTTGCAGTATCACTCCTGCAAACCTTCCAGTTCTGAGAGGTTCCATTGTCTTCGTAAGCTATGCTATGCAATAGAAAAGCCATGCACAGGGCTGTGCGGGAACAGGGGCATGGTGTTTCTACCACTGACTCTGCCCCCTGGGACCTAGCCTGGCCATCTACCAGCCCAGCTTACTTAGTTCCTTCCAATCTCCATTTGCTCCTGTCAAATAAGGTGGGGTTTTCTCGTTTTGCTTTCCTTTAGTCATCAAGATTGTGATGAAGATCAAAGCTCTTAGAGCCTACAGTGCTTTGCTGACCTAGAAAGCGCACTGTGCTCATTAGCAGTACTATTTGAAGGACTCTAGTAGAAACTGGCCTCCTTTGGCTGAGAATTGGGACAGGACTTCCATATTTTTCAAGGAAAACTGGAAACCTACAATCCAAAGGAAAGCCAGAGTGGGAATTTACGCTCTCAAGTAGGACCTTAAGTCACACCCCGTGGACCACTAGTCACTTGGGGTGAATGAGTTACAAGAAGGGAAAAGGGTTCAAGGAAGAACAGTTCCAAAAGACAGGGTGGGGCGGGGGTGGGGGTGGGGGACTAATAGCCACTGCTTGTCCTACGCTGCCACCTTGTGGCCATTTTCCAGACTACACAAGTAAAGCTAGTCTCAAAATGAGAAGCGAAAAGAGTTACTGTGACAGAAAAATCAGCCTGGGATGAGTTGATGATCCCAATTGGTTATCCTATGCCAAGTTATCAGACCTAAAAACATACACGAGAACAACACTGCTGTGTTTATACATTTGCGTGTGTGCGTGTACATGTAAGAATGATAAAGGAAATAAGAGGTTATGAATTTGAAAGTGTTAGGGCGCAGGACGGAGGAGAGGAAAGAGGAAACGTTGTAAATACAGCACACACCTATGAGAGTATAAAAACCAAATAAATACAAGTAAAGACCAAGCGGAGAGTTGGGAGTGGTGTTACGTGCCTGTAATATCAGCACTGGGGAGCTGAAGCCCAAGTATTACTGTGAGTTTGAGGGCAGGATAGGCTACAAAGTGATATCTAGCCTCAAAAATAAATGGATGAAGGAACACACTGCCATTGCTTGGTCCACACTGGGCTAGATCTTTGGTGAGGTTAGGAGGGGTAAGCAGAGAACAGTTCGAGCCAGGCAGCATGCAGGATGATCAGATGCTGTACTCCTGAGTTACACATTGTGCATCTTTCCATGTGACTATGGGTCACATGCCAGGTAAAAATAGTAGCAACATTGGCAGGTGGGGCATTGAATTGTCTCACTGCCAATAAAATAAGAAAATAAAATGAATGTTATCAGGGCTGAGTTGGTGGGAGTCTCATCCGGTAGGGGTATCTGCTCTGAAAGCATGAGGTTCAACTTGAGTTCAAATCCCCAGCACCCATGTAAAAAGCCTGGCATGGACTACTATCCCTTTAATCCTGGTGTTCTATGAGGTGGAATCTGGAGGATGGCTGGGGTTCTCTGGCTGCTAGCCTCCATGTTCAGCGACAGGATCAAGGTGAAGAGTGATAGGGGCCGGACCTCATGTCCTCCACATGTGCAGATATGTACACAATTCAACTCTCTACCCCAAAGGGGCTGAGACTCTCATGGTGATGGCCCTTCTCTCTTATGACTCATGGCAGCAGATCTGCACTCCGATTGCTGCACTCCCGCTGTCAACACTAGTTTCATGCATGCCACTGCAGGCTCAAAGCAAGGGCCCAGTGATCACAGATGGATCCTTGATCACAGGGCACCAAAAGAGCCCTCATCAGAAGTCGATCGTCTTGGGTATTTATTTCAGTACCACAAGGCGTCACCCACAGCCCATTCCATCTTTAGACACTCTCTGGAAAACTTTCCAGCCTGGCTGACTTTTGTTTTTGTGTCTCTCCACCCATTGGCCATAGCTTCACTCCCTGTCAGTTTCACCAAAGAAGCAGTCAGGCAAAGAGGCTACTTGAAGGAGACAACCTTTGGGGCAGTAGCTCTCAACCTTTCTGACACTGCGAACCTTTAATACAGTTGCTCATGTTGTGGTGACCCCCAACTACAAAATGACAAAAATTACCTTTGCTGCTACTTCATAGCTGGAGTTTTGTTACTGTTGTGAATCGTAAGGTAAATGGTGGTGCTTTCTGATCGTCTTAGGCAACGCTGTGAGGAGACTGTTGAACCTCAAAGGGGTTTCAACCCACAGGTTGAGAACCGCTGCTTTAGGGGATGGGTAAGATTTCTGGAGACAGCTGATCGTGGCAGTGTAAGGCTGTGGTTATAATTGAAATATCTACCACAGGGGTCTGGAAATATCTACCACAGGGGTCTGG
>JADRCH010000065.1:11525913-11599270 GCA_019843965.1 Rhynchomys soricoides | reverse complement strand
TATCTACCACAGGGGTCTGGAAATATCTACCACAGGGGTCTGGAAATCAGTCCCGGGCCTTCGGGACTATGACTGCTCTCTGACATTTAGTGTTCTTTTCTAAATGATAAAGGAACTGAATTGCAGATTCCTCTCTGCCAGATTCCACCTTACAAAACTTACAATAACAAGTAGCAGTATCTTTGGAGTCAAGCTCTCCTGGCTGTGATGACTGGTAAACCCAAGATTGCCTTCACACGTTTAAATGCACTGAGCTATCATAGTCTCCAGTGAAAGCAATTTTCACTGATCTTGAAATGGTCTATCCTATAAAATTCTGATGGTCTCTACTTCATAGATACTAACATAACCTGTTCTCATGACTGTATGACCCAAGGACCTGCTCACCAAACACTATTTTGTTCACTGGTGTTTATTTGTGAGACCCACCAAAGGTAGAAAAGACAAAACTAGTCAGAATGGTAAAGAAGTATCTACTGGGTTGGGGCCAGCACCAACCTTCTCTGAGGCAGGAAGCAAGGTCAAGTCTCCTGGTGAGCTGTTAGGAGGTCTCTGACCACGTGTCTGACCCCAGAAGGAATTCAAATCTCAAATCCCTGGACCTCTAGTGGGTGGGAGAACACAAGAGAGACAGATGTGATGCTGGGGCTGTTTGTGAGAACTTACAAGCAGTCTGCATTCTGAGTTTAATTGTGTCCCCTTTCAAAATTCATAGGTTGAGATCTTAATCCCGAGTATCTGATAATGTGCCACTGTTTCCAAACAGGTTTGTTGCATAGCAATTAGTGTCACGCTTACTTTTCTTATTGCTGTGACAAACATACCTAATAAGCTACCTAGGAAAGGAAGGAATGATTGATTGATTGATTTGATCTAGAACTACAGATACTCATACTTAGAGTGAGACTTCCTGTCTTATTTAACATAATCTAGATAATTCCTCATAGTCACACCTTGAAATTTGTCTCCTGGATGATTCTAGATATTGTCAAGTTGATAATAAATACTAGCTCTTTCAAGTCCACCCTTCATCAACTTGACACCCAAGTATGTTATGTGTAAGTCACAACCTTCCATTTCTTGTCCCTGAAGGCTCAAGGGCATTTCCTAGTGCAAAAGGCATTCAGTTCAAATTTAAAAGTTCCCATAGCCTTTAGCAGTTCCAACACTGTTTAAAAGTCCAAAGTTTGAGTCTCTTCTGAGATTGAAGGCAATCTCTTAGCTGTAAATCCCCCCCTTTGAAAAAAAAAAAAAGCCTATTTGCATAGTTCTGATGTGTAATGGTACAGAGTAAGCATTCCCATTCCAAAATGGAGAAATGAAGACATAACTAAGTTGTACCAGTCCACATCAAGACCGAAGCTTCATGAAGTTCTATGTTCAGGACCAAACGTTTCTGAGTTGAGCAGCTCTGCATACAGCTGTGCCACCTGTAGCACACACAGACTCTCTCCTGGGTTGAACCCAATCCAATCTGCAGCTTCTCTCAGCAGAAGGACTGAGGTCCCGGCATCTCCATCATTCTGGGTCCCCAGGATAACGTTAGCTTCTTCTTCCCGGTGTCATGTAATGGCTTCTCTGGTCGTCTGGCCACACACTGTCTGGCCCAACTGGATTTTAGAGACCTTGGTACAAGCTTCCATGCCTGCGAAAAACAGCATCATGTAAAGTATGTTGCCAAGCTCTGCTGCAAGGAAGATGGCGCCTCAGGCCCTTGACCAAAGCTGTAGCTGCCTCTGAGTGCCTCCATCTGAGAAAACGTCTGCCTAGGCAGTCATGTTGAGTGAGAAACTTCTTACGGAGCATTCTTAGTTCAGCCTGCCATCTTCCAAATGACAGTTGTACTTTCACAGGAAGAAGCCTGTGATGGGCGGGCTCTTGCCCTCAAGATGTTTTTCTAATGAACTGATGCAGGGTAGAAGCCTTCCCTTTAGTGTTCCTGTCTCTTTAACAACTACAGCTGCTGTCTCCACGTGCACCTTACCTACACCTCTAAACTCTCTTTTCTCACGCTAGACAATACATTTTTCATATTTGTTTGCTCCCTTACTGCTTTCGTTTGCTGTAGACACAGATCACAGGAGCAGTGAGCCTCAGTGCTACTCTCTCAAGATTTTTCTCCACCAACACATTAGTCCATTCCTTTTTAATTCAGCCCCAGTCACACTCTCAAGACAAAAGGCAGTCAGCTTCTGCCAGAGTAGAACAAGAATGGCCTCTATCTGACTTCCTCAAAAAAAAAAAAAAAAATTCCTTGTTCGTCCAGAAAAACTCATGAGCTGGGTCCTTACTGTCCACATGACTCTCAGCATTCTGGTCTTCTGATCTCCCACCAGTGTGGCCCTTTACATTCTGCTTATAGGATCTAGGGCCCCAAGCCAAAGTTCCAGACTTTCCACATTCCTCCCACAAACCAGTAATAACATGTCATGACCACATGGTCAGGTTTGTTGCGGTCACAGCAAGGACTACTTCTTGACACCAATATTCTATAGTAGTTACTTTTCTCCTTGCTGTGACCAAATACTCAACAAAAAGAAAGATAGAGGTGAGTTTTATTTCAGATCACAGTTCGAGGGAGTATAAACTGTCATGGTGGTAAAGCCAGTGGCTGGAGAAGAAGGTGTCTAATCACATTGTATCCAGTTAGAATACAAAGATACATGAGGGCTGCTTGCCCCGTTGACTTTCACCTTTCTTCCCCCCCCTTCTCCCCTTTGTGTGTGTGTGTATGAGAGAGAGACAGACAGACAGACAGACAGACACACAGACACACACACACAGACAGACACACAGACACACACACACACACACACACACACACACACACACACACACACAGATGCTCTTAGGGATCAAACCCAGGCCTTCAACATCAGACCACAATTTAGGATAGGTATTTCCACCCTCACCAACATGCCCAGAGGTTTGCCTCCTCGGTGAGTCTAATCGCTGTCACATAGAAATCAATACTGATCAGCACAAGATCATTAAGATCACAGGTATTAGCCAATGTGGTGGATGTGCCTTTGTGTTTTCATTGTGGTTTTTCTTTAGCATTTACATTTTTCTTTTTTCTTTTAGTTTTAAGATTTATTTATTTCATGTATATGAGTACACTGTAGCTGTCTTCAGAAACACCAGAAGAGGGCGCCAGATCCTATCCCAGATGGTTGTGAGCCACTGTGTGCTTGCTGGGAATTGAACTCAGGATCTGTGGAAGAGCAGTCAGTGTTCTTAACCGCTGAGCCATCTCTCCAGCCCCTAAAAATTTTTTTTTTTTTTTCGAAACAGGGTTTCTCTGTGTAGCCCTGGCTGTCCTGGAACTCACTCTGTAGACCAGGCCGTCCTCCAACTCAGAAATCCACCTGCCTCTGCCTCCCAAGGGCTGGGATTAAAGGCGTGCGCCACAACTGCCCAGCTTCCAGCCCCTAAATTTTTCTTTTATACAATAGTTCTGCACATTTGTTGATATATGAGTGCTTTTGCCTTTAAAGGCTTTTAATAGTCAAATCTATATGTCCCTAACTTGTGTATAGCTTCTTTATAGTAAAATTATGCAACATACTTTCTTTTATCTACTTTTGAAATATTTGATGCAATGTTGTTGGTAATAGTTATTGCTCTGTGCACTAGAATGCCACAAGCCATTCTTCTTTAAAAATTCAGTCTCAGGAAATGGTTCCATTACGTTTAGGGCAGGTCTCCCACCTCAACTAACCAAACCTAGAAACTCCCTCATAAACATACCCAGGGGTCTGTGTCCTATGTGAGTCTACATCTGGTCGAGTTGTGGCTGTTGGTCATCATTTCCTAGCAGAGTGAGCTCCAGGTTCTGTTGCAGCCATTCAACTACAGACAGTAGGCCCTTTTGATAACAACTGTTCTAATAGAGTAAGAGCTCACTGTGATGTTAGTTGTATTTCTCTAATGAGTACTGAGCACTTTTTCTTGTTTCCCTTGCTCGTTTAAATGTCTGGCTAAATGTCCATTCCTGTTTACACCATGTTATATCATCATCATCATCACCATCATCATCATCTTCATCATCACCACCATCATCTTCATCATCATCGTCATCATCATCTTCATCATCACCATCATCATCATCATCACCATCATTGTCTTCTTCATCTTCATCTTCATCCTCAATAGTAGTATTAGCAGCAGCAGTATATCTGCATGTGCAGGCACACGGGCCACGGTATGCCTGTGACGATCAGAGGACAGCTCTCCTTCCATCTTTAAATGAATTCCTGGGATCAAACTCAGGTCACCAGGCTTGTGCGGCAAATGCCTTCACACACTGAGCTGTCTCACCAAATCCCATACCAATTTTGTGTCTGATCTCTTCTGGCTCCTGAGTAGCTTGAACCTCATATATATATAATCTAGCCATTATTCTTTCGCTGAAGCTCTTTGGTTGGTGTGATATAAAAGAAGTTGATTACACATGTACATGAGAGTGTGCACACATACATGCATGCATAATAAAAAATAGAGACAGGGATGGTGTTTTCATAAGCTAGAAGAGAATCAAAGATTGCCAGGAAGCCACCAGAGGCTATGAGACAATCTTGGAACAGACTCCCACACTGCAGTGAGGAGAAACCACCCTGCTGACTCCTGGTCTCAGAAAGCCAGCCTCCAGGACTTGTAAGAAGCCCCTCAGATTGTCATACTTTGATATAGCAGCCCAGAAAAACTTCAGAGACAGTCACATCAGGAAAGATAGCTCTTTCCTAACAGAGGAGACCCCACCCTTCCATGGAGAAGCCCGAGGCTCTTGAAACTCAGGATACTTATCCCTAGCTTAACTGTTCAGCAAGGTTGGTCATCACGTAGTGAGTGCCCTGAGAGAGCAATGTGTCATTCCACCCATGTCCTTCTCAAGGTCCCAGGATTCTCAGGGTCATCATTTATTAGGCATCATTTTAATGCCTTTTGGTATTTTTCTACATCATACATGTTATAGTTTTCCAGCTTAACTGCAAATATTCTGACAGCCTGGGTCATGGTAAAAACCTAACTCCGGAGTTAAGTGATCTCTCTGATCAAAATTCTTGCTCTGACTCTTGAAGTGATGTCTTCCTGTTCTTGGTTTGGTTTTCTTGACTATGTGAAATTATTATAATCCCTAAAGAGCCCCAGTTACAATAGTCAACGGTTCTGACTCTGTATATGCTTGCTACTTAACCAAACCTGCCTACTTAGGGTATAAGACAGATGATGCTTTGTATGATGTCACACACTTTGTATGATGTCACACACTTTATATAATGTCACACACTTTCAATCCCAGTCCTGGGAAGGCTGAGACAAGATGACAGCAAATTCAAGGACAGCTTGAGTATGCAGTGAGTTTGAGACAGGCGTGGGCTACATAGTAAGACTCTCTTCAGGCCTGGCTCATGTGATAAATGACCTAAGCAACCATTTATCTATGGTGGTCAGCTGTACTGGCTAGTTTTGTGTGTCAACTTGACACAAGCTGGAGTTATCACAGAGAAAGGAGCTTCAGTTGAGAAAATGCCTCTATGAGATCCAGGTGTAAAGCATTTTCTCAATTAGTGATCAAGGGGGGGGAGGGTCCCTTGTGGGTGGTACCATCTCTGGGCTGGTAGTCCTGGGTTCTATAAGAAAGGCTGAGCAAGCCAGGATAAGCAAGCCAGTAAGAAACATTCCTCCCTGGCCTCTGCATCAGCTCCTGCTTCCTGACCTGCTTGAGTTCCACTCCTGACTTCCTCTGGTGATGAACAGCAGTGTGGATGTGTAAGCTGAATAAACCCTTTCCTCCCCAACTTGCTTCTTGGTCATGATGTTTGTAAGGTATAGAAACCCTGTCTAAGACATCAGCCACCAAAGGTGGATACTACAGTGGTCCTCCAAGCATCTCAAGTTCCCATCTGAGACTCGAGGCCTTTTCTGACTTGACATTCCTCTACATAGGAGTCTGCTTTCCTAGTGCCCATGGACAAGTTCTCCCCTTTCCATGAAAGTGCCCCTGATCACTACATTGGTTGTGTTGGGTCTCATGACCCTAGCAGGATAGAAACACCCTCTCTATTCTTTAGGGATTAGAGGAATTTGGTCTTCTCTATTGGTCACAGTATTTTTGGTAAACCACAGTTTGTATTTTTCCTTGGAGGAATCCAGAAAATGTCTGCCACCATTCATTGTGGCGCACGCCTTTAATCCCAGCACTCAGGAGGCAGAGGCAGGCGGATTTCTGAGTTCGAGGCCAGCCTGGTTTACAGAGTGAGTTCCAGGACAGCCAGGGCTACACGGAGAAACCCTGTCTCATAAAACAACAAAACAAAACAAAACAAAACAAAAAACAAAAAACAAAAACAGAAAAAGAAAGAAAGAAAGAAAAAAGTAATTTAGACATGCAGCCAAGGAGATGGCTCAGTTGCTTTGCGAGGTTGGCAAAGTAAGTTTAGATCGCCAGAAACCACAGAAATGTTAGGTTGCCTTAGAAGCTGCCTGTAATCCTGTTATTTGGAAGGTGGAGATCGGGGGGTGGGGGGGAGCAGCTGGCTAGGTAGACTGACCAAATCAGGGAGCTCTGGATTCAAGTGAGAGGCCTTGCCTATAAATAAGATGGAGAAAGACTGAGGAAGATAAACCATATAGCCTCCACTCACATAACTATGGGTCCCCACACATAGGTGAACACACACACACACACACACACACACACACACACACACACCCCACAGCCTCCAACAGCGGTATCTGTTTTGCTAATTAGAACCAGTTACAAATTTTGCTTTAGTTTGATACTAAATTGAATTTTACTCCAAAGACTATGAGTGTGGGAAAGTGTCAGTGATGTGTGTATTCCTTATGGAAGTCACAAAGTTGTCATCAACACAGCCATCCACTGGGAAGTGCAGTGTATGGACCGGGCAACATTTTATTGTAGTACCCCCGATTAAAAGTGAAACTGGTAAGTTAACTATTGTAAACCAGTCTCCAAAGCCTGATGTTACCTTTCATAGTAGTCTTTATTTTCTAACCCCTGGAGCTGGAGTCACTAACTGTTGTGAGCTGCCTCATGTGGGTGCTGATAACTGAACTCAGAGCTTCTGCAAGAACCGCAAGCTTTCTCTGCTGAGCTGCCTCTGGAGCCCCCGGCGATGTTCCTTATAGCCAGTAATGCAAAGTGATCAAGTGGCTATGAACAAATGTGTTTTGATTTCCTACTTTTTTAGGGAGCACTGCAAAAGTTTCATTACTTAACAATTTTGTACTTGATTTTAGCCAAAAGAGGGAGCAGTGCTAATACTTAGTAACTTTCAATCATCTCAACTTATAGTTTGACTGTAGATATTTTTCCCTTTGCCACTTCTGAGATTGGTATAAATACATATATATGTGTGTGTGTGTGTGTATATATATATATATATATATATATATATATATATATATATAATTTATTTAATTTTAAAGTCATCATATTGTTAATAAATTTGTAAATAAATAACTTAAAACCCAAAGTTATATTTATATATAATATGAAATGTAAATATGTATGAAGTATGGTTGTCAGCATAAACTGTGCTCTTGTTCCAAGAAATAGGAACCTACACAAACTAGCCCATGTAAAGAGAAGGTGCTGGGCACCGGTACCCTGTTGTAAGTAGATATAAGAGATATTAAATCTCATAGAAATGTAAGTCCAGAACCCTCCAGATGATAACAGGTTCCACAGAACCCAGTACTGGAAGATCATCTTGTTCTGAGGTGATGGCTTGGGGGCTTTGCCATTGACATGGCCTGGCTGTCGCCCAGGGGTCAGCTTTTCCCTGTTTCCTTCCCCACTTCAGTTCTCTTAATGCTTTCTCAAGTATGCCTCTGGGAGAATTCGAGACAATTTGTT
Organism: Rhynchomys soricoides; assembly: GCA_019843965.1. Taxonomy (NCBI): domain Eukaryota; kingdom Metazoa; phylum Chordata; class Mammalia; order Rodentia; family Muridae; genus Rhynchomys; species Rhynchomys soricoides. Next base: position 11,591,385 of record JADRCH010000065.1, on the reverse strand, counting down.
ATCAATTACTACTGTGATTGAAGCAAAGAAATTAAGAATCCTAGGTCCTAAGCATTGACAGAACTGTAAAATCGACAAAGATCTTGGTGTGCTGTGTGAACTTGAGCAAGCTGGACACTTGGCTGTGTGACCTCGGACAGGCCCTATTTATTTCATCATTGCTAAATCAGAGCACACACCTGTTCCTTCCTAGGGTTGGGGTAAGGGGGAGCCTGGTCTCCACATTTGCTCAGACACTAGATGGCAGCAGACTGTTTCCCTCAGTCAGAGAGTTCTTGCCACTCTGTGTCTCTCAGCTCCTTAACACCCAGCTCTCTTTGCTCACCCAGTTTACAGGCCTGCTGCTGTGGTTTGGGTATTCAGTCAAGCCCCCAACCCTTCAAAAAGCTATTGTTTTAAAACGATTGTCCTCTGTTGGTGGAACTATTTTAGAAGGTTCTGGAAACTTTAGAACGTGAGTCCTATATGGAGTGACCTATAGGTCACTCAGTGCATGCCCTTGAGACAATGTCTTCTCCTTCTTCCTCTCTCTTTGCATCCTGTCTGCCTGTCTCATCCTAATCCCAGAGTTAGCAGAGCCAAGGACAATGGACAGAAACATCTGAGGCTGTGACCTTAAAGACATTAAAACCATAAGCTTAAAGACATGAACCCTTCCTTGCTGGGATGGGAGTTCTGTCACACCGGAATGAAACCCACACTGCTCAGTTGTCAACTCCACTCTAGTTAGAGTCATCTGGAAGGTAGGGACCGTAACTGAGAGAATGCTGAGCTCAGACTGGCCTGTAGACAGTTCTGGGGGCAGTTTCCTGATTTATGGATGTAGGAGGGTCCTGAGCAGATGGGCCAGGATTGTATCAGAAACTGAGCAAGCCACGGGGAACAAGTAAGCAGCGTTCCTCCCGGGTCTCTGCTTCAGTTCCTGGCACCAGGTTCCTGCCTTGAGTTCCTGCCCTGATTTCCTACTGTGGTGGACTGTGATCAGGAAATGTAAGCCCAATAAATCTTTTCTTGCCCAAATTGCCTTTGGTCTGTGTTTCATTACAGCAACAGAAAGTGAACTGAAGCCAAAGCTAATACACATACCTCAAAACACACCTCAACATGAGGTCTTAATATACCTTTACCTCAAAAACCTTCCAGGATGCGGAGAATATTAAACATATCCTGTTTTGTTTTGGTTTTTTTTTGAGATACATGTGTGCGTGCGTGCGTGCATGCGTGCGTGTGTGTGAAAATGTATTCACTTCACGCTTTTGTAATAAAATTCTCTCTTCCCCTTGCTCTGGGCTATACTCTTAATTACTCTGTTTAGAGATGTTTTCCTTTTACTTATTATTAATCATCGGCTGACTGCAGTAGCTCAGTCTTTGATCTCCCTTTTGTTGGAACACCACCCTCCCTGTCTGCTCCTCTGTCTTCCTCATAAATAGTAATGAAACGAAAACAGACTCTCAGGAGCAAAGGCAGCCTGGGGCCTGCCTCCCTCAGGCCTGTGAATTGTCATTCCTGAAGCTGTCTATTCTGTAAGTTCTTCTGCCAGGTTTCTATGGGAGCAGAGGGATCGTTTTCTCCCTTTTCAAAGAACAGGGTGAGTTGAGGCCTTGAGCTGGCAAGTTCTTTAAAGTCATTTTCAAAGGAAACCTGAGCTGCAAGGCCGTGCGGTTGGCAGAAGGTGGCGTGACTTTCTGAAGCTCTCTCTGGGGCTTTGGGTGGGTGGCGCCGCTAGCTTCTCAACACGTGCCCAGAGACTGCGGCAAGGCCACTGCCAGGAGCTGACCAGTAGGCACGTGTTCCTTCCCCACTGCCACCCAGGAACAGGAAGGGGATACAGGCTTTCTCTTCTGGGCCCATTACCAGAACCACACTTGTCTTCCCAGTTCTCAGATCCTGTCAATCACACTTGGTCCTTGGGGTTTTCTGAGGTAAAAGACAAACGGGTGCCAAAGCAGGCTGTGAACTTACATCTGAATCATGGATTCATAAATGGTCTCGTTAATCCAGTCTACTCTTGGATGGGCTGGGACAGAGACCCACTGCAAAAATAGTAATCTGACGCACACAGGAGGAGAAGGCCGAGCTCCAGCACTGGGGTAGAGGTTCGCTTAGTCTCTGGCCAATCATAAAGCTTTTGAGTCTGTGTCTGTCGGTCACCCAGGAGATCACAAATGTATGGATGCTGAGAGATCTGTGTAGCTTCACACAGATGCCTTTGCTCTGCCCGGGGCAGCCAAGTAAAGAGAACTTGTTTCTAAAGCCAGGGCCAAGATGGGACTTCTCACTTTAGAAAAGAACAGCCAACTAAGGCCCAGAGGCGGGAGAGGCTATGACACGTTAGCGGTAGGAAAGGCTATGACATGTTTGTGTCTAAAGAGCCAGGACTGGAGGAGCTATTAAAAGTGAAGTTCAGAGCTGGGGAAGAGTCCATTCAGATACTCTACTTGACCTTTAGGCCCAGTGTCTGGGCTCTGCAGCTGATCCTGGTGTTCAGGATCAAAATAGACAGGAAGCTGCCTGGACAAACCCCATCTGGCCCTCAAGCCAAGCTCCTCTCCCACATCTCCCTGGCGGGGGCCCCTCCTCCTCCTAGAACATTTCCCACGTGAGCAAAGAGGCGGGATCCACTCCGATCTCCATGCAAAGACAGATCCTCAGAAAAAGCCGGCTCAGCTTTTCAATGTTTTATTCTTATGTTTTGTACAGCTATATTTTACAACGCACTAATGCAGTTTAGACACAGCCAAACCCTGTCTCCGGAGTAATTATAAAGACAAGCATGACGCAGAATGTGGGAGGAGTCAAACATTCCCAAAGAGAGTTTAGTTAGTGACAACTTCAAGTCCTTGTGTCTGCCTACACTTCAAATAGGGATGGCGCACACCCGTCCATCATTTGAAAACTCCCGTGTAAAAAGGCACCGTGAGTACACGTTACAGGTATGTACAAACTGAAAACTAGAACAAAAGTATACATTTCTCCTTCTGCAGCTTTTTTTGTTCTTTTTGTTTTTAATACACACTTTGTAAATTGTAAACCTTCACTTGCAAAAAAATACAAATACACGGAGGCATTTTAGACAAAATATTTTCTTACTTATACAGACGCAATACTTAAAATAGTCTCTTAAGTGCTCTTTCTCAATAAAGATTCTCAGATCCGTGTCTGCCTGCAGATACAAAATCGAGCCTTTAACACAGTTTTATATTTTCAATATATCTTTTTAAGTATATTTATATTATATATATATATATATTTATATATTTACAACTCTGCCATATATTCCTTCACCTTTGGTTAAAAAAATTAAAGCCCTCTCTTTGACAACATACTGAAGTCTTGTCTTTGAAAACAATACACATTTACATACAAAAGAGATCTCTGTTCCCCACAGAACATGTGCATTCCTCATGTTGCAACCTGTCAAATCAGAACTTCTGCATTCTCCCCTACTTTGATATAGAAAATGATTTTGCTTTTTGCTGATGTGGTTTGCCTTACACATAGGAGAAGAAGCAATACTATTTTCTTAATGTTTTATGGCAGTTTGGGAAGGAGAGCAGCCTTGGCTCCCGGTCCCGAAAACCCCACCCCCACCCCCACCCCAACTATGATTTGCACTAGTGGATGAGAGAGGCACTACATCATGGGATGACCTTTGTAAAGTGTTACAGCATCCTTTGGGTAGATTCTGAGAAGGGGCTGGAGAGGAAAGAGTCAACACTCCATGCTTCAGCAGGCTTTGGGGAGCTCCGGAGGCAGGTCAGCAGCCGACACTCGGTATTGCACCTTGGTGTTGGTGATGGCACCATGCTTCTGGCGCAAGTGAAGTCGAAGTTGGCTTTTGTGACGAAAGTGCAGGTTACACTTCTCACACTGAAAAGATACCAGGAGCAAAGTGTTAGCTGTCATCCACTCAAGAAACATGTCAGTGCTCAAAAGCCCAGAGGAGAGACATCTCTGTGAGGTTGGGTGGAGGCAGCTCTTTCCTCTCAAAGGGCAGATTTACAATATACACACGCCTTGGCTTCCACTGGAGGTTAGGTATACGTCGTGCAAATGTCTTAGCCTTCCCTTCAACTCACGTGTCCCTCGGGCTTGAGATGTCCTTCTCTGACTTAACTGTGTGACTACAAGTCTTATCCGAAAGATAAGTTCAGATGCATACAACCCTAATTAGTAACATTTCTGAATCTAAGATAAAATAATCCATCTCTTTGTAGTTCTCAGATTTTCAGCCTTGCTTCACAACTGTCCTGGTGTATTAATGTCTTCACCATAATACACAAAGTGGCTAATACTTGGAAGTATTTCTTATCCAAGCCTTGTAATGTCCCCTATGACCTAGCAGAATCCCCCTTCAGAAAACTGTGAAATCAATCTGATTGCAACAGCACAAATGAACTAAATAGCATAAATCCATGGAGAGTCTTGAGGCTGGGAGATGGTTTTCACTTTATCCCCAATGCCTCCCAGCTGTGCCACCCACTGCTGTGGTTCCCGGCCATATCATCTATGTAAGGGATCCCTTCTGTAAGGGATTGGGTCAATAAAATCCAAACTTCACTTTCAACTCTTACTGCCCCTGAGACTAAAATTCTAACAGTTCATGATGCTGCTATGTGCTTGAAAAACTCAGAGCACCAAATGAATTAGTTCCCTAAATATGGCCCCTTTATGACGTAGGCACTGTTTTCAAAATCAATGTACAGGTGAGAAGTAGAAGGCCCTAAGGGTGAAAATAGCTAATTTGCCAAGAAACAAATAGAAAGTACAAAGATCTTCATTCAAAGCCTTAGAAGCAAGTCAACAAAAGAAGGCACACATTGAACCTTACCATCTGGGTGCCAGTGAACCATTCAATGATTCGCTTTTGTGCCTGGCAGCCCCTGAAGTGCTGCCATTGTCGCTTCAAAGCATCTTTATATAATTCGTAAAGGTATGAGTGTGCCTGCATTCCAGTTGTATTTTATTTATGTCCTGTTCTTAGCATGACATAAATAAACACTGAACTAAACATGCCGGTACCTGCTCTTTCTTTTGAATTTATTTTTATTTATACACATGCATGCCGGTATCTGGGGAGGCTGCAAGAGGGAGATGAATCCCCTAGATGACTTGTACGTGGTTGTGAATCACCCAATTCAAGTGCTGGGAACCGAGTAGTCTTCAGTAACTTCAGCAAGTGCTCTTAACTGCTGAGTCACTCGCCAGTCCAGCCAGCCCTCTCTTAAAACAGGACTTTTGTATATATTGGCTCTGGTTTGGTTTGGTTTTTTTTTTTCCTTTGCCATATTTCTCTGGTTGCTCTCCAACTCCTACCTCCCTTCAACACCTTCAGTGCCCTCACATACATATCTAGTGTAGAGGTATACCGGAGATGCTCAGAAAACATTTGTGGAATGAATGACTAACCCAATTCTATGCTACCTTTCCTAAGACCCAGGACACCCAGACCAATGCCTCCACATCAGAGATGAACACCCTGAGACCTGGGATTGTTGAAGAAGGGAACTTGGACAATCAAGCCTAGATCTAGATCTCCTGACCATTGGTCCACTTGTGCACTCCAGGTTGGAAAAAGCAGCTCTGCTGTCCACGTGCTCCACCTCTCCCCCTCCCAGGCCAGCCAGAAGCCAAAGGTTGACGTACATGGTAAGGTTTCTCTCCTGTGTGGATGCGCAGGTGGCTCTTTAGAGTCTGAAGATGCCTGAAGCGGGTGCCGCAGATTTCACAGGGGTACGGCTTCTCTCCGGTGTGGATGAGCACGTGAGCACGGAGATGCGCCACCTAAAGGAGGACCACAGCCTGAGAGGTGCTGCCAGGGTACACTGCCTGCCTAGAACAGGTTCCCATCCACCGCAGGCTCCCTTCGTCATTCTGCCCTGCTCACCTGCACAAATCTGGCTCCACAGGTTTCACATTTATAGGGCTTTTCTCCAGAGTGAATTCGAGTGTGGGTCTTCAGGTTGGCTGGCCGATTGAACTGCGCGCCACAAATGTTACAGCGATAGGGTTTCTCACCTATTGACAAGACAAAAGGAAAAAGGAAATCATCTTTAACGGCAGGTGCTACACTGACCCTTAATTTCAAGGCAACGGTTTCCATTCGAGGCCACGTATGCCTTCCCTTCCCTCCAGGGAGGTCAGATAGAGAATCTAGGGCAGTGGCTCTCAACTTCCTAATGCTGTGACCCTTTAATACAGTTCCTCATGCTGTGGTGACCCCACCCTCCCGATTCCAAAATTATTTTCGTTGCTACTTCATAACTGTAATTTTGCTACTGTTATGAATTGTACTGAATCATATTTGAAATCTCTGTGTTTTCTGATGGCCTTTGATGAGCCCTGTAAAAAGGTCATTCAACCCCCAGAAGGTCTCCATCCACAGGTTGAGAACCACTGACCTAGGTGCCTGCCACACACACCAACACACCTAGCAAGGGACAAGGCCAAGAAACAAGCAGCTGGGCACAGAGGGGTGGAAACTCTATACATAGGAGACAGTGGGGGAAGTTTCAAGAAGTCCAACCTGCAGAGCTTCCATTGTCATTAGGGTCATCTGCCTGTAGGGCTTGGGCAAGACACAGCCCTTCTCGGGGCCTCAGTCTCCCTTTCTCAATGGGCATGGCTGATTTAGACAACCTGGGAGGATTCTTCTGGCTCTTTCCTTGGCCAGACTGATGTAATAATCCACTCACTCACCAGAGAGATACAATCTGAATGATCTAGTTTCTCTCTCAGAACATACTTTTATGCTTGTGGCAACTACCTCTGTATTCCATTTGCTAGCAAGGCAGGGTGTGGGGCTGAGCAGATGCTGGGCGGAGGAAACCAATCTACAGCTGAGCCTTCCACCATGGAAAATTTTAGGGAGAATGGGGCCACCGAAAGGTCTGAGAGCTAGTTAACACTCACAACAAGGAGGCTGTGAGAAGCATCCTGGGGAAGGAATGTAAGTAGGTGGATAAGTCCTTGACATCGAGAAGCTTTTATTTTTAGCTGGCTTTACCCAAACCCCAGTCCATGTTGCCTCTATCAGCACTGTCTCTTCACTCAAGCAGGGGGATTAATACTTCAAATCCCAGCAAAGGTGGAGAAGCAGGGCAAAAACCACAGAGGAAATGCGAACAATAAGGAGTTAGACAGAGACAAGACAGGGTTAATCCTCTGGTTCAGTGGTTCTCAACCTTCCTCATGCTGTGAGTCTTTAAGACAGTTTCTCATGTTGTGGTGACCCTCAACCATAAAATTATACTCATTGCTAATCCATAACTGTAATTTTGCTAGTTATGAAACATGACCTAAATATCTGATATGAGGAATATCTGATATGTGTGACCCCTGAGAAAGGGTTGTTTGACCCCCACAAAGAGGTCAAGACCCACAGGTTGAGGACTGCTGCCCTAGTTGAAGCCAGAGTGGGGCATGCATCATGTCTCACTCCATCCAGGTCTGTCCTAAGATCTATTGTCTGTAACCAATAATGGAGCACTCAGTGTGGGACAAGGCCATACCTGTGTGGACAGTCTTGTGGCTGGCGAGGTTGCCTTTGTAGCGGAAGGAGGCCTGACAGCGGTCACATTTGTATGGTTTGTCGCTGTGTGTCTGCAGTGTGTGCCTCTTGAGCGAGGCCTCCTCTGAAAAACGGCAGTCACATTCATTGCAGAAGAAGGCCCCATTCTCTGCAGGACATGGAGGGATGCCATGTTAGCATGAGAAGACAGGGCAGAGCTCAAAAGCCTCCTTCCTCTGAAACTCTGCCAATGTTTCACTGGACCCTGGGCTCCTCAACATTTATGGGAACCCATAGGACCAATGGGGACTTTTATTTTTTCTTAGCATTGAGAGTCTCAGTCAGAGAAGAGCAGAGCGGGGACAGGTGACAGATTGACTCTTAAGGTCAACACATTTCATTCCTGAGAATCTCCTTAGGGCATGACTGCTTTGAGGAAGTGGTAGCTTTGCTCCTGTGGGAATGCCTTGCATACCAGTCCATAGTTCAACTTTTATTCATACATAGCAGCCCTGGGGCAAGACGATTTACTTCCCTAAGCCTCTCCGTGTCTCAGTCTCCAAAGCAAAGCTAATCTTCCCTGTCCTGCCGACTCATAGGAACACATTATACAGTGGAAAAGAAAAAGAATGACCAATTATGGGGCCATGGGACACAGATCTAATCCATTTGTTCTTCAAGTCCCCCCAGGAGGGATTGATGATGAAGACCCCGCCATCATCTTTGTGCATATCTGGATTTCACTCTCCAAAGCCCATCTGTAACCCTAAAACCCTAAAAGTGGCAGAAAGGCAAACAGAGGCCCAGTGACAGGAACTGGGATGCAGAATAAGAAAATCATATGGTGACAGGTGGGCACAGTCCCTATGCTCCCTGACTTGTGACCCTGTGCCAAATGGTTCACTGTAAGCCACTACTTTATTCTGTTATAATCATTTGAGAATTGTATATCAGTGTAATTTAACCCTGACTATATATTTCCTGGGTCATAAAAGATGGTAACTAGAGCTGAGTAAATAGTGAGACTTTTTACCAGGTTAAAAACTGAGACAACACGGACTTCGTGGAGATGCTAATTTAAGATTTTTAAATTTAATAATTTAGTTCAACGAACTTAATTCAGCAAACATTTTCTATGTACCTCTGCCATTCTAGGAACCAACTGAGGCCCGTGCAAGACGCATGAATGACTAAGGCCAACTGTTTCTCCACAGAGAATCTACAACCTACCAGGAAATGCTACCATGCACCCAGCTCAATAGAGTAGCTTGGGCACAGACAGGCTGAGAAAGCTTTGAAGGTTCCAGCAGTCCTGCAGGCTACCTATGCTGGAGCTTAGTTATCCTAGTTCAACACCTCAACCCATTGGCTTGATTGAATCAGCCCAGCTCCTGGGAGACAGACAGGGTAACTATTGCTGGTGATGGTAAATGCCAAAGGACTTCTAATCTGGGTCATGTTCCAGAGACAGCAGTACACAAATGCCAGGGAACAGAGGGGCCTCCCTTCCAGGCATCGACAGAGAGAGAGAGAGAGAGAGAGAGAGAGAGAGAGAGAGAGAGAGAGACTCACCACAGCTAGAATCCGAATACTCTGACTGGGTTTCTCCCATCTCCTCCGGGAACGGGGGCCCAGCAGTATGGAGGCACATCTCTGTATGCTGTGGGGACTGAGAGCCACAGGACGTGCACTTTGGGGGGTGCATATAGAGAGGCGAGTGGCTCTCACTGCTGCTTCTGGGGGAGCCTGCCAGGGACCTGTGGGCAGAAAAAAGGAGCCTCAGCACTCATCTGGGAAGAGTGGTCCACGTGGTGTCCATGCTAACCTCTCTCTGTGTATCTCTCAGGCAAGTCCAGAGACCAGAATAGCCTTCTGGTGTTCTGAGACTCAGAGCCCTCTTCTACTGGTCAACAAATGCACAACTTGCACTTCCAGGCCCAGTTGCTTTCTCCTTGGGCCTGAAGCTCAGAGTCTTTCTCAGTCTAAAAGAGGGGTTCCCTGCTCCATCAAGACCACCGGAAGTGCCTTTGGGATTGTGGAATGCTTTTCTCCCACACAAGGGAATGCTCTCTCTTGCTACGGAAAAAAGAAAAAAAGAAAAAGAAAGAAAAAGAAAAAGGAAACGGAACAAAAATACAACTTCAGTGTAATAAGGTCAGTCCTGCCTCAGGCTAACTCACTCTGGTAATAATCCCCCTCAGCATTTCAGGCAGAAGAAAAATAAAGAGCAACCTTACACTCTGCATCCACCGGAAGCTATGAGGCCTCAGAACTGTGCTCGGGTAGCCCCTGACCTTAGACCCACAGGGCCTCTGAAATCACCTGTTAACGATATTATTGAGCCTGCTGGCTTGGGGGATGGTAGAGTCCTCCCCGCTGGCACTGAGCTTGGTTGGAGACTGGAGATCAAGGTTCGCAGGCTCCATAGGCGGCTGGCAGGTTGGCGGCGGTGCAGGGTAGGCTCGAGGGGAGAGGCGACCCAGCTCTGCCTGCTCAGAGCCCTCTGGTTTGGCATTCTGATTGAGGCTGTTGAGAACGATGAACTTATATTTCTTCCAGTTACAGGCTTTCGGGTCAGTGGGGCTCTTGGCTGGAGGGGAGCCAGAGGCCTGAAGGATGCAGGCATTCTTGCTGCTGCAGGACTCTGTGGGTGAGTTGGGCTGGCAGTCGGATTTCTGGGGACTCTGGGGACTAACCAAACCCTTCCGATTCAAGGGTGCATTGGGGGGCTCGAAATGCAGGCCAATCTCATCCTCTGAAGAGGGTCTCTCTTCTTCTTTGCTGGCTTTGTCACATGGGAAGTATGGGGCATTCCGAGCAGAAGGGGCAGCAGGCTTGGGGCCCTCAGCCACACTGTAGCGTATGTCACTCCGAGCTTCCTCTGGGACTGCCTCCTTGGGAGAGTAGATGTTGCTGTGACACAAGCTGGGGGACACCTCCATGGCTGGCCTGCTATACTCATTAGGGACTGGCCTGGCACTGTCGCAGGGGAGGGCACGCTCCTTGGGAAAAGGGTTGGCCACAGGCATTCGGGGGGCATCTCGAAGTTCCTCATCAGAGAAGAGGAAGCTACTGATCGGTAGATGGCTGTACATAGGGTAAGAGGCTGGTGGTGTTGACAGGCCACTGTACAGGGGAGGGGCAAAAGCTCTGCTCTCACACCCAGGAGTATTTCTTAGTGGCATATTGTTCTCCACAACCTCACGACCTCGATAGGCCATGATGTCATGGGGCATCAGCATCCGGCTGTTCAGGAACTCTTCACGGGGAGGCTTCAGTGCAGGGGCCATTTCTGCTTCACTGTGGGGGATTTAAAAAAAAAAAGATCCAAATTAGAACTGTTAAATAGATGACCTTCCAGTGACACTATAATATAACTACATCTGGGCTTGAGTCAGCTGGACGTGCAGATGTGACTCCGGAGTAGGAAAACAGAATTAAAGGGCACTATACTAGAAGACGAGCAATCTGAGGTATGGTTGGGGAAACTGAGGAAGAAGAGCTACTCATGTAACCTGTGTTTGATTGGGCATGGTCTTGTAAATGTGAGACGCATATGTATGCATGTCTTGGAAACGGTAAGTCTTCTCAATATATAGAATTACATGTGTTAAGTAGAGCTTTTAAAGCCCTTATCTCATTTCACACATGCAAAACTCCTGCAAGGAAAAGCAGGCCATTTTATACTCACAGAAGCAAGGAGGGAAGAATGTACACAATGGTGGTACTATACATTCAGAGTGTATCCACTAAAAGACCTGCCCTGTACATTCAGCAGATTCACAGGGAGGTCGAAGGAGAGCAGGCAGTGACCAGCACAAAAGCCCTGGCGCTGGAGCAGCCTGGCTGGATTTGCAAAACCCAGCTCTGACCTGGAGCAAGTAGCTTAACTGTTCAGAGCGCAAGGCCTGGCCTGTGTAAAGTACTCCCAAATGATGGCAATGATGAGCTGGCCACCATTATCACCCACTGGAGACAAAAACACTGGCTGCAAATACTTAAAGGGACTTGTGTGGGTGAAAAAGTAGGGCAGCTTACAGGATCCCCACCAATAGGCTGGAATCAGAAAGTGAGCGTTCACAGAGCCAGGCTTCAAGAGGTTATAAAGAGATATCTGAGGTAGATGGTGTGGCTGTGAGACTGTGAGTCCTTAGATCCTGGAAGTGGTCTTGGTAAGAAAACAGACAGCTCTCCTAAAGCTGCTGAGTCACGAGGTTCTGAAGAAGGTAAGCCTCAAGTGGCTGCTCCATTAACCGAGGCTCTTCATCTCCTCAACTCTCAGGATCCTCGTCTTCTGATAATGTTCATGTCTCCTACCCCTTACATAAGGGTTAGACCCAGCAAACTCAATTCTGCTCATGAAGTGTCCTCCCAAACGTGAGTGTGATGATAGAGATGAAGTACAAACAATGTAACTCAACTGTAAACTCAAACGAAGGCACATATAGAAATAGTTACAAGTCTAAAGGAGTATTAACAATTACAGACAAATATTAGGAAAAGGAAAAGCAAAATGCTGCCTGCCAAACACAGATGAGCCTCGGATGTCAGAAAAAGCTCCATGGAAGAGGCTCTCAGTTTTGGCCTTGCAGGACAAGTGGGAGGAAACACTAAATGGAAATCGGGTGGAGGTGGGTGGGTCAGGGTACACAAGACATATACCTGAGCTGTTGCAAGGAATGGTGTCTTCCTAGAGTACATGAGTAAAGAGCAGAAAGGGAGGTATCATGTGTCTCGGGGGCTGTCACAGCGCGCATGATTTCTGATCTAGAACTATCCTTCCTGCATCTACAGCTTCTACCTAGGTAGCAGCTCACCTGGCTTTGATGAACTTCCTGCATGTGTCGACAACATGCTCCATCTGCAGGTACATGGCTGTGGTCATCACAGCCATGATGTTGCCTTCCCTCAGGTTGAGCCTAGACGTGTACATGAAGTCCAAGAGGATGCAAAACCCCTCAGGGCTGATCTCAGGATCCAGATTGATTACACTAAGGTTGCATTTCAACTGGTCGGTGAAGATGCTGTAGAACAGGCCACTGTGAAACAAACAGAGCTGCCACTGTAGTGGTCACAAAGCATCTCTGTGTCTTGTCTTCCTGGAGCCCAGAACCCAAAGCTCTGTGGCACTTAATAATAACTTTTACTTGTGGAAAGCCTAGCCGATGCCAGCAATTCCTGAAGCATTTTCCACATTTACATTAACCTTCGTCCTCCCTAATCCTGTGAGATACGTACTACCATGTTCTACCTTCACACATGGAGAAACTAAGCTAGCAGAGTATGGGAGATAGTCCTAGAGCCATGGAGCTGTTTTTTTCTTTTGTCTAATTTAGCACTCATCCGCTCCTGCTTCATGTGTTTGGTATGAGCATTTCTCTTGCTTTATCACAAGAGCCTTAGTTTTAGAAACCTACGGCGTGAGGAGCGAGTTGGGGATGGACGAAGGTGACATATGAATGTTTATACTCCACTGCCTCGGACAGCTACAAAGTCCAACGATTAGCAGAAGGTCAATTATTCCTAGAAGATTCAAGTCTAATCCCAAGCCATGCCTCCAGGTCATGTTGTCTAGTCAGTTAATATTAAAATGACTGTCATCACAATCCTTGTTCTGGGTGGGTTGCCAGAGTGAGCCAAGGTCATCCCCTGGAAGTAGCTCTTCAACTGTGGCCAACAGCCTTACCTTCTCTATGCCTTGGTTTTCTTATCTGCTAGGTAAAGGGATAATTTTGTATGTGCATAATAGGGTTGTGGTAAGGACAAAAAATGTTAGGGATCTGCACTGATGCCGAACATGGTAAATACTAAACACTAGCTATTACTTTATAGCTCTCTAAGTTCCTGTTCTCCATGTTCTACATTTTTAATGCATCTTTACACTCTCTCTCTCTCTCTCTCTCTCTCTCTCTCTCTGTGTCATGAAATATGCTATGTCATGAGAGTGCAGGTCATAGGACAACTTGTGACAGTCACTCCTCTCCTTCCACCATGTGGGTCCTGAGGTTGAACTTGCGTCATCAGGCTTAGTGGCATGTGCCTTTACCCACTGAATCATCTCACCAGCCCGTCACATTATCTTTCCAAATGCTACTGTTAGACATGGGTTGCATGGGTTAAGTTCTCTATTGCGATACAGATCCCTGCATCATTACACAGACATGTGCTTTGCTTTCATTATCTGTAAAATGGAGACGTAGTGTCAGCCACAACAGATAGCTAGTAGGAAGACCTTAGAAATGACTTAATATGCTATGGCACTGAAAACTTGAAATTCAGGAATATATGAAGAATTGGCTGGCTTACTCACTCTGTGCTTCAACAATGGAAATATAATTATGTATAAATTAAGTACAATAATCTGGGCATGGTGATTTATACCTATACTCCCAGCACTTGGGATGAGAGAATCAGAATTTAAGGCCAGCCTTAGCTAAGCATTATGTCCAAGGATAGCTTAATCTATATTAAACCCTATCTCAAAAAATTGTTTTTAGGGCAGTGGCAGCAAACACCTTTAATCCCAGCACTTGGGTGGCAGATACAGGTGGATCTCTGTGGGTTCAAGGTCAGGATCTCTGTTGATTCAACGGATCAAGTTCTAGGATAGTCAGGGCTACATACAGAGAAACCGTATCTTGAAACACCAAAAAGCAATTTTTTTCAAAAAATAAAGTACAGTCATGGCATAAAAGGTCAAATGCTTTCAAGCTTGGTTAAAGAAACTATTTAGAAACTCTTATGTTTCACCCTCATATTAGCTAACTGAAGATACCTTCCCTGCTGGCCTCAAATGCATCTTGGCTTCACTCACTATTCCTTCAGAACAGCAACCTTTCCAAAGGTGTGTTCATTAAATTGTTTCTGAGAGTCCACAATGCTAGGACATTTGCTGAGATCTGAAGACTAAGGAAAACGTCATCTCAAACATAGAGAATGGCCTATATATTCATCTCGATGGCTGCCAATCCTAGTATCCCCTTTTCTGCGGCCCCACTTCATGCCAAGACTACTCACCTGCAGGCCATGAGCACTGTCTTATGGGCTCTAAACTGCTCACGGCTCACCACTATGACAACGTCGGTCAAGATGTCCCGACTCCGGAGGCGGTTAAGGTTGAGAAGAACATCACTCGCATGGCGGGTGAACTGGATACAGCTGTCAGCTGGTGAGGCCATGTTGTGTTTGCCTGAACAGATTTTAAAACACCTATTACTCCTTGATAACCTAGTCCCTGCTTACCGGGAGTACCAAGCAGCTGGCTTAGCCTGATAAGCTGCCGAATACAACTCAGGTATATAGTGGACAATTCATAGCCCATTTCTGGACATTCCTTTTCATGGCTGTCAAATGGGAAGAATGAAAGCTAGTGTAAAAAGCTCTTTAGGGGAAAGGGGAAGGGAGGGACTGCTTGTGAAGTGCTTTTCCGCATACTAAACACTCTGCCAAGCATTGAGAGGCACCCAGTGTGTTGCAATGGAGAAAACCACTCTTGGAGAGTTACCCAGCTTGCTTTACCTTTCACCAGCTCTGTTCCTTGGAGTGTGCTGTTACTGTTTCTGGGTTTTCATTTTCCAAAATAGGAACAGCAATACCTATGTGGTTTTTAAAATTAGAAATATGTGCCTACACCATAATAAGTTCTTTTTTTTAAAAAAAAAAAAGAAAAAAAAGTGCAGCTATTTTTATCAGTATGTCATTTCACTAGTCATCCCATGCTCTGAGATTGTGAGTTGGTTCGTTCAATAATAGTTTGAGTACTTAGCACTCGTATAATCCTGGCAGTGTAGGCAACCAGGTTAGCCTGAACTGAGAACGAATACGGGAATGAATAATACCATACATAAATGGTATGAAGTCAGTTAGTGAAGGGTCGGAGGGTGAAACCTGAGATCTGTATGGAGAGAATTCATTATCCTTTGTTCATCAAGTCAAAGGTAGCAAACTTCATTCACACGCGCACGGTGAGCATACACACGCACACGCGTGCGCGCACACACACACACACACACATGTGCATGCGTAACAGTAAAGAGAAAAATTCACCTACAAATTTTATAGCATATAATTTGATTTACTCACCCAATGCCTTGCTTCACAGTCCAAAATTTTGCTTTAAAACTGCAGAGAAGAGAGCAAGCAGAGATTGACTAAATGAGTGTAAGATTGTCCACTCCAGTCTTATTTTAGGACACACGTAGCTAGCTTTGCTTTGATAGCTGCAGCCTGCCAGCTGGTGCAGTTTCCCCACAAGCTTGCAAGCATACTCCAGCTAAGTTCTTACAGAAACAATGGCCACTCAAAACCATTTGGTAACAATGCCTTATCTTTAGTGCTAGGCGTATCACTGCATAAGTTAATTACATATACCTGTATCTGTATATTTCTTTTGTTAGGGTAAAAGAAAATATACCAAAAAGGCCATTGGAGTTTATGAGAAAGAAAAAAGTCATAGTTCTTTCAATATTAATGATAAAGATTCTTCAGGGACCTAAAAACACTGGATGCTATTCAAACCCTTGCTAAAAATATTATCTTTCAAGTCTTAGAATGATTCCACAAGGCTGATAGGGCCAATATCTTTATCCTTATTTCTCTGGTGATGAAATTGAGACTCAGGGTTCAAATGACCTGTTCAGGACAAACAGCCAGGCAGTATTTCCTGATTCTCTGGAACGCTTCAGACTGAATACCAACTCTAGAATAAAACCTGAGACACCATGTTTATGCATTCCTTAGGTATCTTTGCCCTTTTTTTCAAGGTTTCCTCTCCCTCTGGTTCCATGTCTAAAACTAGACAGAGGGGCTGCCCATAGCTGCCCAGTTTGAGCTTCTTCCGGCTGGTGAAAGATTTAACTGTGTGGTTTATCTGAGAACTGGCCAGGGAGCCTTCAAGAGATTTAATGAAATATGTACTCTCTCCAACTTGGTTTTTCTAAAACAAAAGCCATTAGAAGCAAAGGTGTAAGACTTTCCTTTATGGTCTAATGTGGGCTGCAAAAGCTGACCCATAATACATTGTTACTCTGTCCTGCCATTTAAATAGCACAGCCCTTTGGAGCTGCTTTCCCGGTAAAGGGGCCTAAGGCCAGTGAGGTCATGTTGGGCCACATAGATAGTTGATGGCCTGGCCCTAGGTCTTCTGGCTCAGATTCCTGTCCTCTTTCCAAGTCAGCCTACGTGCTGTAGAACACGCAGGACGGCAGCACCCTGAGGTGGGTGAATCTCAGTCTTAAGCTCCTTTCCCCACACAAACTTTGCCCCATTCCATGCTGCTGAGTCTCTAAAATGTGAGGTTTCTTTGAGTCTGTAACCAAACACTCAGATAGTTCTCTGTGGTCCCAAATGCCTGTCACTCAATCTCTTCAGCTTCAAGGTTAATAAGTGTGTGCCAGTGAGTGGGTCTGGGGTAGGAAGTGGGAGAAGAGGCCAGAAAACAACAAAAAAAGAACCTATTTCTTCCTGAATCTATCCTAATCCTGAGTGAGTAAAGAGTTCACAATTTCCCTTGGTCCTCACCCAAGTCCAATGACTGTCTCTTTTGAAAATAAATGCTGAAGGCACGTGAAGTTTATTTTCTAACTTTCTCCTTGCTTCCCCGTGGAAGAGAGCCGCCAGCCCTTCTGGAATACCTGGGCTGAGCCTCAACCACCAGCTCACTTGTGGATTTCCAGTCACAGACTTTTGGAACCACAGGAAGCCCAGATTTGCCGTTTCACCAGGACAAGTGGTAATGACTCACTCCAGATGAGGAACAAAGCAAACAAATAACAACAACCAAAAAAAAAAAAAAGAAGAAGTAGGCAGACCTTCTATGGCCTCTGACAGGCTGCCCTTGGGCTCTTTACCTTAAGCCCGTCTCCATCAACAAAGCACATGCACACAGACAGGCAGGCTGTGCTCTATGGAATCACCCCTCTCAACAGATTGACTTCTCCTCAGCCAACTGGTCTCAGCAGGTTCCACAACTCCCCGGGGTGGGGGCTAATGTTGGAGCTGAATGCCACGTCCCTCCAGACGCTGCAGATAGGAAAGCTCCACCAGCATCTAGCTTGCTTGTTGGACAATCTCTCCCACTCATCATTGGATCACATGTTTATAACGGCCAGGATTCACTATAAAAGAAACTGAGGCTTCCAGAACAAGCCCTTGCCCAAGATCTCAAAACCGTTCTCCAACAAAGTTCTATGCAAACAACCCCAAGGAGAATCAGGCTGGCAAGGACAACCTAACCAGAGTTAAGTCTCTGCTCTAACGCCGCCGCCGGGTCCAGCCTCAGTAATCCCCAACTAAGAATTAAACTAACCTAACCACACACCCTTTCCCTCCCTGGGCACTTTCCAAGTGGGCTTTGAATGAGGCAGCTTCCCTTAAGGAGATTCCAGTGCAGGGGGGGGGAGGGGAGGGAAGGGGGAGAGAGAGAGAGAGAGAGAAAGAATGAATTTGAGAATGATAATCTGAGAGTCGAGGGGAAGCGAGCGCAAGAGCCAATGCGAAAGACTACATCCTTTCCCTTTTGGGGGGGGGGGGATATGGAGTGGCAGCCGCACTTGCCTGTTCACACACACCCGCACAAACCCCAGCCCTGCCGCCTGGCAAGCTTGCGCAGACTCGCTCACCGCACCTAGCTGTACCTGTCTTCCTGGGACCGCCCACCCCTTGGCGATCGGCTGGCACTGCTGCCCATCTGCCTCGAAGCCGGCGAAGGTTCGGCCTGGGCCGAGTGGTAGGACTGTAACAGCTAATTTGGTTACATTCAAATAAACGTTTTCGTGCACCTCGGTAGCTAGCATTGTGTGTGTGTGTGTGTGTGTGTGTGTGTGTGTGTGTGTTTTTCCTGTTACTCTGTCAAAGCAGGGGGCCACGAGGGGAATGGTACAGCCCTCTCATTCCCGGAACGTAGTCGATCTCAGCTCTAAGGATTTCACAGAACACTCCTGCCCAGCGCGGTCTCCAACGAGAAGTAACTTTCCAGGAAGCCGTGGCCTGACAGCCCAGCCGGGGATCGCTGGTTGCGCAGCGCTGGCCCGGGACAGAGCACCCTTCTCCCTTAAATCCGTCATCCACACGGGTTCCGGGTTCCAGGTCTACTCCACCGGGTCCCCATTCCTGTCCCCCCACCCCCAACCCCCAGCAAGCTAAAAGCCAAGAGTCTGGAGACAGTTCGAGGCTCGCTTCATGATTTCTGTTTTGCCCTATTCTGGCAACTGCGTGCGCCGCCGGGGTTCATTTGCTTTTGTTTTGTTGTTGTTTGTCTTAGGGTCTTGATGTTATTTCTTGAGTTTTCTTTTTGTCTTCCCGCTTACTACCGCCTTCCCTGCTTTAGAAGGGAATGGGTAGGTGATAAATTAAAGCCAAAAAGATTGAGTCCCGGACTAAGGACCCTTTGGCCAAATTTGGGGGCGGGAGGGGACTAAACCTGGAAGAAAAGTACACTGAAAGCCCCTTCTGCCTAGATTGGCAAGAAAGGGGAGGTTTCCACCCAACCTTCTTTCGATCTGGAGCTACCAGGCTGAAGCCAGACAGGCACCGGCATTTCAGTGTCTTATTTTCCTGAAATCGTGGAGACCAGTGAAAGCTGTGACACACAGCGAGATTGCCTCCCAGAAATGAGCCCCCTGTGGCCACCCCCCTAAGTGCTCTCGGTAGACTTGCGCCTTTGGGGCGGTCTGCACAACCTAGAGGGGTCCAGTCCTAAAAGTAACGGGTTGCATCAGTGGTGGAGGAGGGATAAAGCCCGCACCACAGAGATGGGGTCTCTCTTGTTCTCTGTTTCGTGGTTTCTTTGTCCCTCGGTATGAGCTAACGATGACAAAGGGAATTTTATATGGGGCAGGAATGAATATCCGAGGAGTTACCATTCGCACTTTCTGGAAGCGCAATCATAATGGTGTATTTACTTCTATCTAACGCTAGAGAGAGCCCTCCATTAAGGCTTGAAACTATAGCCGGCTGCTCGCTCCGCCCCTCCTTCCCATTGACCTAGTTTGGCTAGTTTCTAGATTTGCAGAACGCTTTTCCACTTCTCTCTATCCAGGAGGGTTGTTGGATTATTGGTAATCTAATAACTCCAATAGCTCGCCGAAAAATCTAAAGAGGATTCTTAAAACGTAAATCACTGTCCAGAGACAAGGAGTTTGGGGGTGACGGAGATGACGCCTTGAAACATGCCTCTGGGCTCCATCAGGAGCGCTCTTTCCTAACAGGGTGATCAGGTCTAGCCATCCTGTTCTGGCGATGATGGGTAGAGCCAAAGTGTTGCTTCTGTTCTGGAGGTAGGAAAGGACAATATTGGTGCTCTTGCCTCCGGGCAAGGATGACACAAAAGATAAAAAGAGAAGTAGATAGTGCTATGGACTCCGCAGCTGCTTGAGCTAACCAGAGGACTTTGTGTCCTGACTTTCATTTCTGTTATATGTCCTGCCTTGGAGCTCTTGCTAGCCTGCAAGCTTCGAGGAAATGCAATAAAATAAAGGGATGTGTTTTATCATCAAGAGCTGAAAAGCTGAAGGGACGCTGCCCGTGAGCCTGATCGAGACAGCCTCCAGAAGGCCTGCCGCCAATGCCAGCAAACCATGTCCTTCAGAAGAGATCTCTTCCCTCATCCTGACTTGACTGGGATCAGCAATGGGGTGGGTGGGGTACTGTGGGGCAGGAAAGAGAGGCAATGATCTCCCCAAGCAAACAATGCCTTTTAAAATTCGATCTAGACAGAAGTCAGCCAAGGTCTTTATTCACGTTAATGAAGATGGAAGGCACTAACTGTCCTTGGAAAGCGATGAGTCAAACTTGACCGCGCTTCAGACACGTCCCCAGATTCGTTTCCAACCCGAACAGAGGCGCATTTCTCCGAGGCAGCCTGGGACAACTCCCGCAGTGATAGAGGATGAACTGGATTCCTCCCGGCCCCGGCAGGGGAAGGGGAGGGGGGGGGGGGAAGACAACTGTGTCTCTGCGGCGAGGACGCCACTAGAGGCCGCCAGTGCGTCGGTACAAGCGGGCCATCTCCGTTAAGAGCTTTGAGAGAAAACTACGGAGGAGATGGGGTACAAATTCTTAAAGAATAAAACTCTGTTTATGCACAACCCCTACAGACACACGCGAACATACACACACCTGATTTCTCCCCAGGCCACCAAGTAAAAGATAAACTAGGTGAAAAGAGAGTAGTCCGGAGTTCGAGCTTGCAGAAAGCCGGTGCACACCCCAACTAGACTAAGTAGTTTTTCTGGCCACTCAGTTCTCAGAACAAGCATGCACCACAGGTTTGAGATGCCTTACCCTCTCAGCACCTCTGTAACCTTTCCATGTCTATTGTCAAAAACTTTTAAGACTGGGAGGGAACCGTTTCCAATGTGCACTGGAGACTCCAGTGACCAAAGGCTTAACTGCTCTCCCCTTCTCTTAGATGAACTGGAATGAACTCCCTTGACGAATTCTTTGGAACTCAGAAACTTACTGAGATTCCACAGGCCAGATTCCACAATTGCAATGAAATTTAAATCCTAAAGCTCCTGAGAGTTTGGGCGCAATCCTTCTGCTACTAACTTTCTCTGTGGAGAGGCCACAAATGTCCTCAAGGAAAGTACTGTTTTTCAGTTGAGATAAACATTGATGGCTGAACAATTGTGGATGGAGATGCCGTGGGCATATGGTTTTCATCTGTCCCGTCAAAACCTTGGAAGCTGGATGCCGTCCTCATTGGAGAATACCCTTCTTAGTCTTAGCATCTCATCAGGATCCAGAGACCACCGCTCCAGGCGCAAACCTTGACCATAACCTACCACTAGGTGGCGGACTCAGTCCGTTCAAGACTCACCCTGTTACCATAGCCTTCTCTACATTCGGCACCCATGACCAGCGCGGTTTTTGTCTCTCTTGGGGGAGGAGGTTGCTTCCAAAACTGAAGTCAGAAAACATTTAGTTGAGCAGATGTAATTCCGTTCTTCCGATACTCATGCCTCTAGCTAACACCGTCTCGGGAGTTGCTTTAAGTGTATTATTTGGCTATTTGTTCCCTTCGTCCCCTCCTCAAAGCTGGCTACACTTGCTTTCAAAAAGAACCACACCTGAAAGTATTAAGAGAGACTCTTGACCAAGAGAGAGACAGAGACAGAGGGGAGAGGGAGGGAAGAGGAGGGAAGCGGAAAGAGGAGGGAGGGTATGATCCATACCCATGGAGGAGGGGGACCAGAGGTAAGCCCTTCACCCGCTGAGCAAAGCAGGAGTGCGGAACCGAACAGAATATAGTCTTTGGAGGTGCTACTGATCCCTAATTGGGAAGCAGGAAGGGCTGGGAAGAGAGAAAAGAAGCTAACCAGCAGAGCCAGTGTGTGGAGTCGCGCGTCGCGGCTGCGGTCCCACTTGTTGCGCAGTGTAGGAAACCGGCACGCGCCACTACTGACTTTTCTACGGCTGCAACCCAGCCTACCGCTGCTCCCTGCGGTCCACAAACCTCTCCCCCATCACACTGACACAAGCCACCACGGCCCCGGGGAAACTACAACACTTTCAGTTCTATGGTTTTACACACCAAAAAACCATTCCTCTTTAGCTCAGAGTCAGGCCGTCAATAGATTGCGGGTACCTGAAGTCAAGTCTGAAGGGGAAAATAGCTAAATCAATCCAGAGAAGTCGTCAACTCTATCCCACCTCATCTCCACGCCTAAAAGTGTGTCCCTTGAATTACGGGAAGGACATCACCTGTTAGGACACCATTCTAGTTTGGAAAACCACGTGTTTCTGTCTTATTTGAGAGATTAACTACAAAGTATTGATTTTAAAAGTTTCATCTCTCATTTTTTTTTTCAATCTATCTGGGTGGGGGAAAGCACATTACGCTCATTTCACAATTAGTTTTCAAATATTTGACTTTTACCAATAGTTTTACTCACCGAGGGGTGGCGCTGCCGCACTACCTCCCCTGAAACTTAAGGTTTTTCACAACAGAGGGGGATATCCCCAGCAGGGGACAGAGGGAAGGAAAGATTTTGACATCTAGTCATGGCATTTACTCAACCCATAACCGGAACTCCTCGGGGCTCAGCAACCGACAACTTAGAAATTTAGGATGCCATTCCTGACCACCAAGGCCAGAATAAATGAGTCTTTTCAAGAAAACACTCCTGCAAATCCTTCAAAACTGAGGTGAGGAAGAGTAGTGAATACTCTGTTTCCTGGTTGTTTCTGCTCAAGCCACTTGGTTGCCGTGAACAGCATCTAGCCTTACTGTCACTACCAACAGACCTTAAAATCACCCAACGCCTGAAAGTATTAGAAAAGAAACCCTTCAGAAAGGATACTGGAAACTCTATTTATAAACCAAGGGTGGGGAGGTGTCCGTCTACAGCTATTTTGGCCTCAGGACTCAACTGCAGTCATTTTAGCAAGAGAAATGTCCATCTCTTCGTGTTTTCTCTCCAGTTCTTCTTCCCCGGGGACAAATATCTTTCCTTTTATTAAAATCGGTATATAAAGAATAATATGATTTCACCTAACTCCTTTGAGCTCATGTTTGCTACCTCCAGGAATAGCGTGTGGACTAGGGCCAGATGAACTTCAACTTGGTCTGCAGGCTTATGAGGTCCTGCTCAAGTGCCTGCCAAAGACTCTTGGTAGTAAATTGTGAGCAAAATAGATAACCTGTCTCTGGAGGGATCACGCTGCCCCCTCCCCTATTTTAAAACACACACACACACACACACACACACACCTCGCAAAGAAAAAGGGAAACCAGCGAACTGCAGAGGAAGCTAGCGGCATAGCTCAGAGCCACAAACTGTATTTCTAAACAGTCTTTTCTGAGAGGATCCCCCTTTCTTGCCTCCTCCCTTCCATTCCTTGCTCTTTTCTCTCTCTCTCTCTCTCTCTCTCTCTCTCTCTTTTTTGTGGATAGTAATACCCACTGGCATTACAATATTTTCCTATGAGAACTATACAATGTTTGAAGAAGAAGAAGAAAAAAGACAAAGATAAAATCACTTCTTAGGGGGTGGGGTGCGATGCTTGTCTCTACTGCAGTCAAGGACCCTGTAATCGCTTTGGAGTTCCAGCGCCGGGCTTGAGGTCATTTCTTACTATCCCTAGCACAAAAACTAAATCTCTATGGAAGGGAGCACAACACAGAGGTTATTTATTTTACTCTTAAAAGATTATTGTTTGGTGCTGTTGTTTTTCACAGGGGACTTTTAAAACTCATTTTTGCAACACTAGCTCCGTTTCTCGCCAGGATTCCAATAACACGGTATTATACAGGCAACGCAATCCGCAGTTCTCAAGACATTTAACGTTCACCGTTTCCGGCAGGGGTGGCCTCTAGCTCCCGCTGCCCCCCCAGGCAGCCAATTTCCTAGGTTCCAACTCCCACCCCACTCCCTCCCCGGGCCGCCGCCGCCGCTTTTCCCCATTCCTACTCCCTCGAGGAGAGCCACAGGTTGCAAATCCAACCAACCTCGCAATCTGTTTTTTGCAAAATCACTCACAAAGATCTCCCTTTTGCACCCGCTCCTCCCGTCCGGGGTCCCCCAGTCAGAATCACAAAGTGCCCCTTCTTCCCTCCCTGATCTTGCAAATCAGGAACGCGGGCTGGGGCTCTGTTTTTCTTCCTTCGCCCAAAATAAGGACCTTGGGAATCTGATGCGTGGCATCCGCTATACCCAGGGCCATAGCTGCCTTTTTTTTTTTTTTTTTTTTTTTTTTTTTTTTTTAAACACAGCTTGCACCAAGGGGGAAAAATGAAATTAAATTTAGGAAAGGGAGGGAACTACCGCTGAGAGCCAAAACAGTCACGCAGCACCCAAAATACAAACACCGAGGACGCCAGAAATCCCGCCACCTCCCCGGAGCTCTGGGCTGGCTGGCCAAGACCCCCGGGTCCCGCACGCTGAAAGCGCCGCAGGTGCAAAAAACCGCGCACCCCTCTCCCGCCCACCCCCAAAATCCCTGTCCCGCCTTCAAGCCTCCTTCCTCGGGCTGGGCAGACCGAGCGCACCCGGGTTCCCGACTGCCTCGACTCCAACCAAGAAAGAATAATTTTCAAAGTATTCAACGTCCCCGCCCCCCGTGCAAGCGAAGCCTCCCCAAAACACTGTCTCTCCTTGGGAAGACCACAGCTCTCAAAGGAAACTGCAGACACGATACTTCATCTGGCTTTATGACCAAAAAGAAAAGGGAAAATAAAACAACCAGCCGAGGAGTTGGCTTGCATTCCCCCTGCTGACTCCCGGCTCGGGTGCAAGGCAGGGACTGTGCGGGGCCGGGGCCGGTGGACGGCCGCCAACGCGGGCACCGGGAGAACTGAGCGGGGAGGGAGGCAGCGGCGGGGAAGGCAGTTTGCAAGCGAGCAGAGAAAGCAAGCCAAGCCGCGCGAAGCCGGCGGGGCCGCCGCGGTCCGCCCTCCCAGGCCGCGCAGCCCAGCGCCCGCCGCCCCGCGCCCCTGCGTCTCCAAACACCGAAACAACACCGGGCAGGGCGGCACAGCCTCCCCGAGGCGGCCGAGGCGCTCCAAGACAGCAAAAAAGAATACGTATGCGTAAAGCTAGATCCTACAGTGGGAGAGACGTGGGGCTGATCTTCGGCATTTATTTTAACACCTGACAGCTAGAATCAATAAATAGATACATTTATATCAATAGATACACATAGGAAACTTGGAGCCAAAGCATTTGGCAAAAGCGGAAAAAAAAAAAAAAGAATTAAAAGGTAAAATAATGATCATGAGCAGCGGCGGCGGCAGCGGCACCAGCGGCAACAGCGGCGGCGGCGGCAGCGGCAGCGGCAGCGGCGGCGGCAGCAACAGCAATAATCACCTGGTGTCCGGCCTTTCCTAGAAACTTCTTGCATCACCACTTCTAAGAACCCCAGTTCTAAGAATCAACAGAGCTCAATTCTCGGAATTTGAGCTGCGGGCTTTACCATTGCTCCACGGCAGGGGAGGACTCAGTGGCAGAGGCGCGCTCCGCAGCGCCCTCCCGGCCCGCAGAATGCCTCGGGGCCGCGCCGTTCGCCGCCCTAGGGTGCGGATCGGGGTTCCCGCAGCACTGACGCCCTCAACACCGGGGGTCCCGCGGCGGGCGCGCGCGGCTACAAGGCGACCCTCCCTGCCCCCGGCCGCCGATGGAACGGCCCGCTCCGCCGCCGTCACGTGGGCTCCTCCTCCGTGACGTCGGCGTCTTCGCTGTAGCAAAGCTCGGCCTCTGGAATTCTGAGAACTAATTTGCTATTCGGTGACATAAGAGGGGGAGTGCGCTTTGCTTTCCCGGGGTCTGGGGCTAATTCTTCCTCTCCTACCCATAAATTCGGCTCCTCAAGCTAAATACACAAAAGGGAGCGAGAGATTTGAGCCGTTAGTACAAGTATGTCAGAGGCAGGTTTAGAGAGGCGAGTGAGGGAGAAAACAATAAATACCACAGCTCCTTCCAGCTAGAATATTAGGCACCACGAGAAAAATATTTGCCAAGCAGTTTTCGGTGGGTTCATTTGTTTTCTTTTTATTTGGGACAAAGTATGTTGCGCGCGCGCGGCGGGAGGGGGGTCCTTTGGGGATGGTGGCTTGGGGATGCTCCTTGTTGTATTTTAATGATTTATGAGTTTTGTTCCTCCGCTTCTGATTTTTGCCTTTTGCAAGTTTGTGGTGTTATGTAAATCGTAGGAACTGTCATCCGTTGGTTTTATTGTCTCCGTGTTTCTCTCTCTCTCTTTCTCTGCCCCCCCCCCGTCTGTCTGTCTGTCTCTGAATCTCTCAGGCATTTAAAAACATTATAATGCATTTAAAATGCATTATTTCAGCCTAATACCACTGACAGAAGCTTAAATTTTTGGCCACATATGACAACCCCAACCTCCAACACCACCCCCACCCCCACCCCCAGGCGCCCTTGGTGCAGCTTCCTTTTCCTCTTGGACTTTTACTGAAGAGAAGCTTCCCCGCACTTGAAAGAGATGTAAAAGGATTTGTTTTGGTTTGGTTTGTTTCTTTCCAGGACAGCAAGTGGTGGATTTACTGTTACTGTTGACTCTTGGAAATTTCTTGATGCTAGAAATGAGTGTGTGTGTACGTGTAATGCTTGTCTGCTACAACATTCTGTGAAACAAAATACGTGTTTGTAGTTTGCTATTTTCTTAAGGTCTTGAATATCCCCCTCCTTTTTTTAATCCCCCCCTCCCTGGGTTCGTTTCAAGGTCGTCGGGGAAAGAAAAAAAAATCTCTTCAGGATGTGTTGAAGGGATCAGCCTGAGGGAATTCTAAAGGCCTGGCTGCCAGGATCACAGATACTGCGTGTATTGAGTACAGGCTGTGCTGTAACTAGGCACACTGCACAGCCGGGTCCTCTAGGCTCTGGAGCGGAGCTGGGGGGGGGGGGGGGAGGATCTTTCTTTCCCTTCTTTCTTCCTTTATTTTAAAAGGCGAATGCAGGGCAGAATCCTTTCACTGTGGGCCCTGGTTTGTTTGTTCATAGCTGCCAGTTTCCCTATTTAAATGTTGGTTGGGGTTTTTGCCCTCCTACTCATCCCTGGATGAGTGAGACTCTTGTTTCTTTTATGTCTGTCTCTTGCAAGAAGGGTGTGAGCTAAATAATATTCAGATTCCTTAAGAATTAGAATGAACCCAAAGTGTTTGTAGCAAAAGACGCTTTCAAAGGTCAGGCTGTCCTGGGCTTTAACTGTAAAAGTCCTGCAAGTGGCTCGTTAAATCACAGAGGGGTTCTTAAGCATTCGCAAAGTATCTCCACATATTAATTTCTAATGAATACTTGTGGACCACAACCCTAAACTTGGGCTTAAAAATAGAGATACAAGCAAAGTTCTGGAAGGCTGCTGGTTCGTGGGATACGGAGGAATGGTCCTATAAGAGTTTCAGCTGT
The DNA here is from genome assembly GCA_019843965.1 of Rhynchomys soricoides. Taxonomy (NCBI): domain Eukaryota; kingdom Metazoa; phylum Chordata; class Mammalia; order Rodentia; family Muridae; genus Rhynchomys; species Rhynchomys soricoides. The sequence goes on along the minus strand of JADRCH010000065.1, from coordinate 11,564,010 downwards.
GTCGTTGTTGGAGTCACACTGCCACTTCCAAAGATGATGTCACAGGTTTTAGAACGGGGGAGTCCGAAGGAGTTGATTGTTTTCTATGGGGGTTGGAACTTACAAAATCTGTTGTCTGTCCCTGAGAAATCTGAATATTTTAATACATATTGGCAGATGGATTACTGCAGTCTCGGGTGGAAAAGCCTGCCTTGTGAAGGATTTTTGAGGAATATACATAGGCCTAATCCTATCACTGTTGGGGAAATGAACGTTTTACTTCCAAAGACGCGGTGACTTTGTCAAATGGATCCACACTGCCGAGAAGCAGGGTGGTTGCCTTGAGATTTTGTATCTAGAATCCCCTCCTCTCTCATTTTAGAGTATTAAGTAAATCCCACTGGACCAAAATGACACCCTGATTTGGCTGAAGTGATTTTCTTTGTGTAGCTAGCTGTCTGATTACTACCTTTTCTGCACATTAAATACTTTGCATTTCTTAGATGCAACTTAGCTTTGGAATTGGAGTTGTATGGTCTTACTGTATTGTTTTCCTCATAAATAGAATTACTTTTACTGGTTATTTTTCTTCTTAAAGTGACCGTGTGCTTATCCCTCGACTCCTGCCACCAAGCCTTACACACACACACACACACACATACACACACACAGAGACAGAGAGAGAGAGAGAGAGACAGAGAGAGAGAGAGCGCCTGTCCGGCTTGTGTTCCCTTTGCTACTCCACTCTTAGCCCCATGGGGGCGCTGCAGAGCAAAGGGAAATGTGCTCCCTCAGGCGGTAGAGCCAGCCAGAGGGGGGCTGGGAAGGAATTTACCCTTCTCATACCTCACACCCTTTGATTCTCTGAAGAGTTTCACTGAGCAACAGCCCTCCAGCCCTGCTTTATAGGTGTTTAACCCCAGTCACTAGGACTTTCCTGGGACCATGGGCCAGAGTTTGTGTTACTGTGGTGGGATTTTTGTTGTGTTTTTTCCTCTTCTTCCGCTTTTCCCATCCCCAACCCCCAAAACAAAGTGTGTATGTTGGAAGAAAATAACCAGAGCAGAAGGAGGCACCTACTTTTAGATGAGTCTCTTTTCTCTCAACTGAATGGATGTTGAAGAAAATTATGCGCTCACCTTTCAGATTCTTCAGTTCCAGAGAAAGTAACTTAATCGAGTCTTATACCAAAGCAATCTCTTCCTCAATGGCCTTCCTTCCCTCATTGGCCTTACCCCATCACTCCCAGCCATGGAAGGCCCTTGAATTCTACAGTGCTATTGTTGGGCTAAAGAAATGACTGGAATATATTCAGGTTCTCTTAAATCATCCTTAGGGAGCCCACTGGAGTGATTCCATGCCCTGGGGTCCCAAGAACTGTTTCTGCAGACTTGAGAACAGCGTGGATCATCTAATGCCATGAGTTAGTGATGCCTGGTTGCTAATACTCAGGATAGGGGACTAGGCCAACTTCCTTGCCCTGTGGACCGAGCTTTGGAATAGATCCTTGATCACAGCTGCTGGGTAAATCTGAGCTCTATTACAAAATAACATAGCTTGATACTAATATTACATTGCTGAAGGGATGGAACACAGTTCACACCCACTTTTCTTCACAAGACCTTTCCCACAATTCAGCCGTGGTTGAAAAGGAACCTATCTATCCCTGGGGTAAGCACTGTCTGCTCTCTATGGAGGTTTGAAATGGAAGCATGTCCCACCAGCTAGGAGAGTTGAGGACAGAAGTGTGGATTCTAGAACGAGGAGCCTTACTGATAATCACTCCTCCAGGCTCCATCTTCCCAAGGCTAGACCGTCCCTTCTGAAGGGGTATGAGCCAACCTGGAGTCACAACTGAAACGAAACCCATGTGAATGAATGCCCATAGTCACTTCTGAGGATCGGGCTGACTTGACAATCTGGCCTTGAGGGGTGTGTATCCTGCTCTTGCAGAATGGAAGACAGTAAGACTGCATTAGGCCCTGTGTAAACTGTAGCTGGTTCCAAGAAGCAACCCCAGGCCATGCTTGTAGGAGCTGCGTCATTTGGATTTGTGAAGAGCTGTGTGGTTGTGTGAAGGGCCTGAACTGTAACATTTGACAGTGCTTTTGAGGAGTTGGGGGAGATGTCTGTGTGCCCCTTTATTCTGTCTCAAGTCCTTCGTTTGGAAGTGCTATACACAAGCCAGGCATATATCTGTAACAGCAGCGAGTGAAAGCCGGAGGAAAAAGGGTTAGTCGTTCAACATCTTCCTTGGCTTCATGGTGAGTTGGAGGCCAGCCTGGGCTACATGAGACCTCATCTTTGAAAAACAAACAAACAACATGCTATGAAAACTCCCTGTATATTATCCTTAGGCACAGGAGAAGGCTCTTGGTATGTTTTTAAAAATAGGTTCATGGAGGTCTGGGAGATTGAGGGACGAGGAGGAAATGGAGGAAAAATGCAGAGACACTGGGATGAGAGGACAGACCTGGACCTATTCTCAGCTGCACTGTCACCTCCTGAGGAGAGTGAGCTTTCATTTCAGTTCATCTGTTTCTCCCCCTCTTTGTCGTCTTCTTCCTCTTCTCCTCCCCTTCTCCTTTCTTGTTCTCCTCTTCTTCTTCTTCTTCTTCTTCTTCTTCTTCTTCTTCTTCTTCTTCTTCTTCTTCTTCTTCCTCCTCCTCCTCCTCCTCCTCCTCCTCCTCCTCCTCCTCCTCCTCCTCTTCCTCCTCCTCCTCCTCCTCCTCCTCCTCTTCCTCCTCCTCCTCCTCCTCCTCCTCCTCTTCCTCCTCCTCCTCCTCCTCCTCCTCCTCCTCTTTTTCCTCTTTACCACCGATGTCATCCTCTACCCCTCTTTAGCAAACCTTTTCAGCCTGGCTTACAGGCTTTTTCATCAAAGTACCAATTGCCCATGCTTTGCTCATTAATTTAAATGGCAATGACTATCTGGATTTTAAAATAGAGAAGTGCCGAGATAGAAGCACGCAATCCTTTAGCTTTTTGCGTTCCATCACTGTTTTTGAATAGCAGGGTTTTCACTTCCTATGAAACCTGAGCAGGAGGCAAGGTGGAAACTGGACCATAAAGTGAGAGGGATGAGGAGAGGGAGGGACTTCAGTATTTGTAAACTCAGGGTGGCTGGCCCAGCCTACCAGGCTGCTCTCTACCGTCTGAGGCTAGGAGTGGAAAAACTTGATTTGCGTGTTGTGCCTGCCTTTTTTTCTTCTTCTCTACACCGCCCTCTGTACACCTGACCATGCATAAGCCTATCTGAAGCTGGCTTGGTGGCAGGGAAAGCTGGAGAGCAGAAGAATGTGTGGAGGGAGGGAGGGAGGGAGGGCTGGTACTTTTCCATTCACATCTCCACAGTGGCTGTTCTTGTTTATTTCAACCTCCGCCTGCAGAAACTTTTTCAGCTGCCTGAAATTCAAGTCATTAAACCGTCCCCTGAGGTCAGGCTGCAGAGGCTGTGTGCATGTACCTTACATGCCAGTCTCTATGTAGCCTGTACACATAGGAAGATCACAAACCTGGCTCTGAGGTCTCCAGAGTGAGGGAGAGGAAATGTGGCTTGCTGCCCAACACGCTTGGTTTCTAATTACATTTTTACCTGGAACTTTTTACAAGGCAAAGCCACCATGAGGGCCCAGTTCCCTCACCTGCGTGAAGGAAGGACAGCCCAGTGACTTCTGGGCTGCCTGTGTGTCCTGATTTCTATGACTCTGTACCTAGACATACATATGTTTGTGTAACTTAAAAATAATAAAAAAGGCTGGTGTGTGTGTGTGTGTGTGTGTGTGTGTGTGTGTGTGTGTATGGGGGTGGAGCCAGAGGTTAAAATGTAAGCTTCCTAGTAAAGGAAGGCAATCCTCAAATAGTCACCTTATCAATTTTTAACCAGTTGTAGACCAAAGTCTCTGATTGTGCTGAGTGAGTCCAAAAGCCAAATGAAGGCTTGTTTGGTTTTTTTTTTTTGTTTTGTTTTTGGTTATTGTTGTTTGGTTTGGTTTGGTTTTAACGTTAAGAATTGGAAGGTGCAGAGTCTGAGACCCAGTTCCCTTTGTTGCTTTCCTTACTCGTGATCTGAGGTGGCAGCCCATGGAAGCTTTTCTGCCTTTCAGTTTTGATTTCCTGTTTTCTTCTTTCCTATTCTTCTTTTCTTTTTGTTCTGGAAAACTGCCCCAGTCAGCCATAGAAGGGAAGGGCAGTTGTAAGTTGGGTCGTCTTTACGCTGCCAGGCTTCTTGTGAATATGGGAAATATTTCAGGACATAGGGAAGGTGGCATGGGAAAGGAGAGAGAAGAGAGAAGGAAGGAAGGACCTGGAGAGAGCCCTGATAGCCATGTAGAAGTGCCTCAGGTGATCACAGCTTTCAAAGTAAACGTTTAAAATCAGAAGAAGGAAGAAGAGGAAGAGAAGGAAGAAGGCAGGGGAGAAAAAGGAGGGAAAAGAAGGAAGAACAAAGGAAGAAAGAAAGAAAAGAAAGAGAAAGAAAGAAAGAAAGGAAGAAAGAAAGAAAGGAAGGAAGGACAGACGGAAGGAAGGAAGAAAAGACAAAGACAACAAAAGAAAAGAAAGAGAAAGTTAGTTCTAGGATCTGTCAGACCAATGAACAGCAAAGGTCATAAGAGAACCCTAAGCAAGACTGAATCCATGATCACAACTGGCATTATTGTTTAGAAATTGTTACTAATTATGAAGAGTAGGGAAAGCTGGATACAGGGTTACTCTCTGGACTGTTTTCTCACTTTTCTGTTAATAAAATTTTTTTTCTTAGAAATAAAGCCTATTACTCAGAAATAGAATATTTATGTGTGACATCTTTTTCTTACCTCCAAATCATGACCTCAGCCTCCATTAAGTTCAAAATCGAATCTTAATGTATTTTTTGTAATATATATTAACTCATCCATTCACTTGGTGTTTGAGACAGGATTTCACTATGTAACCAAGGTTGGCCTCATGATCCTCCTGACTCAGCTCCCAGGGTTCTGTAGATGACTGAAGTCATCAATCATTCTTCCCAGATCTTGTGTTTGCTCCCCTAGTTCCTGAGTTGAAAGCTACTTAGTTCTTGTGGGCCACTATCTACATAGAGAGCCATCAGAACACTGGGGAGACACCAAGGTGGGTGACCCAATCCACATGCTTAATATTTCTCTATGGAAACAGAACTCTCAGCTAACCTGTCATAAATCTATATGAGACACGTAGAACATAGGGCTTTGTGCTGAAGTTGTAGGAACTCTCACCATCTTCCCTGAGTGTCTGGTCTTACTTAATAACTCCAGTGGAACTGTGGGTCAGCAGAATTGTAACTTTGGGTATGTAGAAAAGCCATGGACTGATTTTCATACAAAATGATTGCCTTACAAAGCTTGTCTTCATTAGCCTCATACAATCACACAGGCTAAATGGGGAAAGTCTCTAGCTTAATCTTTACTTGATTAAACTGAACTATATAAGGCTATTTTATACAACCATATGATATGTTTTGAACATATTTTTCCCATTCTAGTCTCATTTTTTTTCCTCACAGGTTCTATATGTGGGGAAAAATCCAAACAAGAAAATAGATTACAGCAAACTTAGCAAGTTCCTGTGGCTGTGTCCCATCGGATCTGCACTGCATCCATCAGTTATTTAGCCACAGTATCTACCTCCATCCGCTGACAGTTACTACAACATTGATGTGCATGCTGATTTAAAACGTCCCATTAATCTCTGGCTGTTTGTCAGGAATCAGTGGCCTCAAGTTCTAAAGCTTATTCAGATTGCGTGTCTCTTTTTCTCTTTCCCTTTAACTCTTCCCAATTCTACCAGCCTTTCCATCCGCTAGCAATAGTCTTTGAACCAACTCTTACATTTGTCATATATGTAACATTTAAATAATTCTTGGAGAAACGCTCTAAGACTGAGTCCTCCTGTGACTAATGTGAGTAGTCCAGAAAGCTATCTGGTCATGTGTCAACAATCAAGAGCACAGTCATGCCCTTTGACCCAGTGCTCCACTTCTAGGACTCCATTCTTTAGGTATAATGGAAGATGCAGGAAAGAAAATCTCTGAATGTTAGCATGTGAACATTAATGTTAGTATTGCATCAAATATCAAAACTTCAGTCTACATGTCTGGTCATGACCAGGTTGATAGAGCATCAGGTAGGGGAATGGATCAGTAAATTACAAAATACTAAGTCTGAAAGGTTGAAATTGAAATATATACATGGGGCTGGGTGTGATGGCCCAAGAAGCAGAGGTATCTGTTGAGTCCAGCCAACCTAATCTGTATAATAACCTCCGGGCCGGCAAGAGTTACATGGTGAGACTTGTCTCAAGCAAATAAACAAACAAAAATACAGATGGTAATATGTAAAGTAATGACACTAGATACACACATCCATATATAGCTGTTGTAGGTCCATATAATACATTTACAACTATATTTGAAAATAGTTTTAGAAAACAGACTAGATATAAACAAGAGTATACAATTAGCAAAATATGTACAGCTGTTGCTTTAAGGTAGTAGGATTATAAATTTTGCCCTCTATTCTTAGTCTTTGAAAATGTCTAATATCTACCACCTATCTCACTGACACACACACAGAAAGTCCACGTGATGTCTTTTCCCTGCAGACAAGGAGATGCTTAAACCACAATTTCGAATATTTGACTTACAGTGTCATTCACTCACATCTGTGAGGCTCACAACAGAAGTGAGAACTGCCTGTACAGTCCTGGAGAGAGAGGACCCTTTACTCTGGAGGTCCCAGCCTCCCCAACAACAAACTGCCACCCTTTCTATGGGCACTGATGGCAAAGAGATAAAACGGATCTGCAGATCTCTGATCTGTCTCCCGCCCCCTTGGTGGTGTGGGTATCTTGTCTGTTAGCATTTCACGACATTTGCAAATGTCAAAGGGTTTCCTGGGTGCTGTGCTATGAAGCCACCCATATGCTATCCTGGTAGCTAAATCTCCAAGATCCTCTTAGGTCAGCAGGTGATTTATTTTGATTATTGATAACATGTTTGGCTAGAAAATGCTGAAAAAATATAAACTATGTCAATGTTTTCTTTCAACATTCAATCAGAGAATCACAGAACAGTCAAGAACTTTGGGGAATATGTCATTATCAGAGTCACTGGCTTTCAAAGAAGGGCATGGGGGAGAGGTCAGTATCTAGTAGGTGACAGCAAGGATCATGGTTTTACTAAGACTCTCCTTTCTTAACCTACAAACTTGATTTCTCATTTTTTTCATTCATTCTAGTCACACATGTACTTCCTAGCTCAAACTTGTATATTTTATTAACCTTTTCTGAGGTAGACACTGTGCTGAATGAATGAAACATGGGCTCCTGACCACAGGCATTCACCATCAGCTGAAGACGTAAAGATCTGGAAAGGTGTTGAGACATGCTTTAGGTTACACAAAGGACAGTGCCTGTACTGAAACTTGCCCCACATGTCCTGGTTAGGAGTCCAGTAAAACTCCATGACTTCTGACTCCAAAACTCGGAAGCTCTCTGATAGCTCTCAGATTGAAGGGAGGCACTGGGTCATTCATGATGTCAGCCCTCTGAAGCGTTTGATCTAGTATTTTTTGTAAAAACTGAGTATAGCCCAGTTACCTCCATGTACCATCCAGGAAAATCAAACTCCCCATGAGGAGAGAACTCTAAAGAGCCTGTGTGAGAGCTCACAGCCTCAGCTTTCTCCACCATCATCATGATTTTGCTTAGCTTTTCAGCCATAGCAACACAACTAAGACTATCCATTATTCCAGGGAGAGTCAAGTCCCATCTTAGCTCTCACTTGCACATCTAGCCTTCCTGGAAAGCCTATTATTCTGAGCTATGTGTTCAGCATGTATGTTCTGTATCAACTAGGTTCTACCATAAGCATAGATCACCCAGTATCATGTTGTTCTAACGCACGCAACTTAAGGAACATCAACAACCTGGACTCTAGAATCCAGCAGTAGTTACTGCAGAATCTGAGTTTCGTGATGTCTATTCACCTGAGGTCAAGATCGCCATGGCTCTATGGGCATTCCAGAACTTTGGGTCATAAACTGTAGGTATTATCTCCATGTGCCAGCTCTGCAACAAGACAGGTTTCCACAGCATTCCAGTCATCAAGACCCAGCCTGCCTCAGGTTGGACCCATCAGCCAGGAGCTGTAACTATTTGTTTTCCGCAGCCAGGCAAAAATAAATTGGATATTAGAGTAGTCAGCTTTCCATTCCTATAACAAATACCAATGCACTAACATTTCAATAGAAAATGTTTATTCTGGCCAGGTTTTAGAAGTCTCAATCTAGTTCATTGGCTCTGCTGTTTGGGCCCCATGTCAAGGCCTCGTATAATGAAGGAAGAATGTGGTGCATTCATTGCAAGTCTGCAAAGCTTAAAGACGGAGATCATGCCACTGATAAACTAGGAGCCCTCCTAGTACATCTACCTCTTAGAATGTTTCACTTCCTCCTAATAGTTCTGGGGTGAAGTCCAGCCTTTAGAATTCAGGACCACTGGGGAGGGTGGTATTGTAGATTGAAACTGCACAGATACAATGGCACATACAGATTGCCTAGATGAGATTTAACAATTAATCGAAAGTCCAGCAGCTTTTGATGTTTAACAATCAAATTGTGGAGATTACCTTTGCCACGCTATAAGCCCTGACACCAAAATTTCAGTGAAAGACTCAAAACAAAATAGACAGAAAGAGATTAATAAAGGCTATAATTTAGGAAGATGAATTAAGAACAGAGGAAGCAATGCTTAATCAAAGAATGATGCCATTCGGGCTCTCTAACTTCTTTCCAATCTCACATACAGAATTTTCCACACCAGACTCCTGAGGATTCCCTAGAGAAACATGCAGTTTCCTCCACTCGGCACCCTAGCCTCTAGGCCTTGATCTCTGTCTTGAAGTATAAGCTCAAGATCATTCATTTTTGTTTTCTTAGCGTTGTGTTTGACAGCCAATGCTCACTTCAACAGTGTTAACTAAGTTGAAGAAGGAAGAACCGAAAGAGAATTCAGTGTGAAGTCTGTGAACCCACATTACAGTTCAAAGCTCCACAGTTGACTAAGTTCTCTGGATCTCAGTTTCTTGTTCTCTAAAGTTGTCATTTTCATGATGGGAGAACCTAATAGCATTTCATGAGAATTAAGGGCACCAGAGGGAAAGATGATCCAAAACCCATTGTTCAGAGTGGTTGGTGAATGATTAACCAGATAGTAAAGCACCATAGTCATAGGTATATGGCATTCCATTATTTGGTATCACCTTTTGAGACTCCCATTGTATCTAGAAAAACTGCATTTCAAGTGCCTTGTCTTGACTTTGCAACCATCCTTAAATATGATGATCTCGCTTCCTCAAATGCTTTAAGCCTTTAAGTACTGGAAGATATACATTTCAGCTAAAGATAAACACTGATCCAAAGAAAAAATTTTAAAAGATCATCAGAAAGTCTTCTTGTTCTTGAAATGCAGAATTGGAAATGAACCCTTTTCCTGTAGTGGGAACTGAAATCCAGTATTAGATCCTCCTTTCTGGTACATTCTTCCCCTTTCTTCCTCCCCCCTTTACTTTAGCTCCTCCCTATAGCTTTCCTACACTTAAATAGGAAAATAGCAGTTATTTTGAGCTAACTTTACTCTTAGAATGATGTACAGTAAAATTTCCATTGATTGGACCTGTGTTCTAAGATCAGCAAGGCAGCTGCTTACAACATTTTAAAGCAGTCGAAGTGATGAGTGAGTTATCAAAATAACGAGGCAGGATAATTATCTACCAGAAAGCCCTAAATGATAGAAAGAATCTTGGTCTAACTCCATCTCATGGTGGAGTTTAAATCTATCCTTTTTCTCTCTGCAGCAAATACAGAGCCATCCCCAGGACATTACACTAAATAAAAGAAGATCTCCATAAGGTTTAAAGAAAATGTCGGCAAAGGCGTTGAGGGAGAGAGGCAACCCCACCAATGAAGGAGGCAATGAACAAGAAAGTAAAACAGTAGGGGCTGACATCTGTTAACGTATAAAGTAAAAAGAGTAACTACTCAAAAATCCATCTCATGAGGTTACGCAGATGGCTAAGAATAAAATGCCGGATGTTTACGTGTGAAGACCCGAGTTTGGATCCCAGCAGCCATGTGAAAACAAGGTGGTGTGAATCTATAGCCTAGTGGACACGTGGGGACAGAGGAGGAAGGCAGGAAGAGTCAGGCCCATCCTCAGCCTGGCTAATTGGTGAACACTGGGTTCAGGGAGAGATCCTGTCTCTAAACATAAGTTGGAGAGCATCCAAAGAAAACACCAATTGTTGGCTTCTGGTTTCCACACCCATGTGCATGCAACACACACTCCCATGCAGATGCACATGTACCTCCCCAAATACACACACCACACACACACACACACACACACACACACACACACACACACACACACCACACAATTTTTAAAAGCCCATCTTGGCGGCCAGAGAGATGGCTCTCTTGGCAACACAAACACTAAGACCTGAATCAGAAACTCAGCATCCATATAAAAGACAGGCCTTGTGGAGTGCATCTGGTAGATGGGCTAAGTAGACCACTGGAGCTCAATGGCCAACAAACCTAAATGAATTGAACTCTGGTTTCTGTGAGAGGCACTGCCCCAAAAGATATGGAAGGAAGATACTCAATGATCAATCTCTAGCTTCCACCTGCAAGCATATACAAATGCACATACAGCCATATGCACATGTGTGTATACATCATGAACATATATGTACATATATCACACACAGAATAAAAGTAAATAAAAAAAATAAAGATTTAAAACCTTCCCTCTTTCTCTCCTTCCTTGGCCTCCTCCCCTTTCCTCTAGTCCTCTCTCTTAAAGGTTGACTCCAAACTCACCATGTAGCCTAGATTGACCTTGAAGATCTGACCTTCCTTCCTCTACCTCTCAAGTTCTGACATTAAAGGTATGTGCTACCATGTCAAGCCCATCCCGTGTTTTGCATAGTCTCCAGTAAATCCATAAATGGAACAGAAAAATCAGGCTATTCCACAAGGATGGATGGGCCACACACCTCCAAAGGGATGAAAGTGGCAGGCATGAGAATATCTACAATTTGAAGCCTGCCTGCCTACCCCTGTCACTTTGGTCAGCACCAAGGCCACAATCAATAGACCATTTATTTTTAGATTCCTGGAGGTAAAAAGTCAAGAATATTGCTGTATATGGTCTAAAAACTGAAAATGGGTGCATCACCACAAAAATCAGGATCCTGGACAATGTCCACATTGGGCAAGGGCAGTCATCCCTCATGATGTTTCAATATTTCCCCCATCCAGTCATCCTGTTCCCAAAACCTTTCACCCAACTGTACTTGTAGGTCCCTTCTTCCCCAAATGAACCTATATTGAGGCAGATCAAAGCAAGGGAACTACCATACCAAGGTATGCCCTTCTCACTGGAAACTGGGGAACTGGGATGGTCCAAGAAGAGAGTAGAATGCTGTACAATTTGAGGAGGTCAGAACACAAAGAGTTTGATTACACACTTATGAGTACTTTCTCAGCAATGGTCAACAGGGATATCTGTCAAGCAAACTTTAATATGAAATTATAAAGAGAAGTCTCGATTGGCCAGGCCAATAGTGGGAGGGAACATGTTCAGGCCAAGGAAACAGGAGTGAGCTATTATAGAGAGTAAATTCATGGTATATTCGAATGACTGGAAGGGGCCAGCATGGCAGAAAGAGAGCTAGGGAGAAGATCAGGAGGTGAATCGTACATGGCTCTTCACAGGCCACTGTTAGGACTTTACTGGTTATTCCAAGTACTCAAAATATCATGGAAGGTTTTTAGCAAGTTAGTAGACAGATCTGACTTTTTTCTTGAGACAAAATTTGCATACTATCTCTGTGATAAAGCACCATGACCAAAAGCAAGGAAGGAAAGGTCATATGTGGCTTAAAGCTTACAGTATCCTCAAGTCTTTCTCAGCCTCGTTTCTTATACAACTCAGGACCACCCACTCAAAAGAGGCACCACCCACAGTGGGTTGAGCCCTCACACACCAATCATTAATCAAGAAAATCACCCATATGCTTGCCTATAGGCCCATCTTATGGACATCCCCCTTCCTCAGTTGACATTTCATTTTCCTCAATGACCCTAGCTTGTGACAAGCAGACAAGCAGACCAAACTAGTCAGCATGTAATTCCACCATTTAGGGGAAGAAAGAGGCCAGAAGGGAATTTTTAAATATTGTAGGATCCCTGGTATGAGAAGTGCTAACATAGACTAAGGAGTTAGCCTTGTAGAAGGTGAGTCATAAAAAGATGTGAGACACTGCCAAGTGAGACTCGACGAGATTTAACAACAGATCACACTGAGCTGTGGTGAGTGCAAAGGCAGCAGAACTAGTAGTGATAAATCTCAGTTCTTTTTTTTTTTTTTTTTTTTGATTAAGCAGGTCAAGGAATAACAGAGTAAAGAAATATTTGGGGGTGGGTGGGAATTGTTCAAAACTCAGTTTTGAACATGACATATTTGTAATGTCCCTGAGGATAGATGTCTTATAAGGGAGGCAGTTGAATTTTCAGAGACCTGAATTTTTTTTAATTTAATTTAAAATTAAATTTAATTTTTTTAGTTTGGAGATACAACCATTTGGAATTTATCAATTTTCGGTAGTAATGAAAAGAATTGTTCTTTGTACCAGGTTTAACAACAAAACAACAACAAAAAAGAGCCAAGCCAAAAGTGGTGGCACTCTCCTGTGGTACCAGCCCCCAGAAGGCTGGGGAAAGATGTCTTGAGGTTAATGCTACCCTAGATTATAGGGAGTTCTCAGGTAACCTGAGCTATAGTATGAGTCCCCCTTTTACCAGAACAACACCCTCCAAGACAGTAACGATGAAATGGCCCTCAGAAATACTTACAAACATCTCCATTATAGAGAAATTGGGTCAAACTCCCCGGCAAAAATGGGTTGGTGAGAATAGCCAACTCCATTGGCTTGAGAAGACCTTTCTTCATCTCATAATGTAGACTCAAGGTCTGACGTTAAAATGATTGTCTGGGTTTAGCTCTGTAGACATGGTTCATGGCCACCATTTTTTTTTTTTCTGTGTTATAATCACATCCACTGTGTGAACCACCACAGTCTCATTACTAACTTCTCTACTTCATTTAAGTTAAGAAGGAGTCATCTTGATTCCTTACTTATCAGAACATTAGGTGTGGTCATTTGGGATGAAAATTACTGGACCGTTTGCTAGGCTGCTTCAGTGGTTCTCAACTTGGAGGTCACAACCTTTTTGGGGATCAAATGACCCTTTCACAGGAGTCACCTATCAGATATCCTGCATAGCATATTATTTACATTAAAATTCATAACAGTGGCTAATAAAGAAGTAGCAACAAAAATAATTTTATTTTGGAGGGGTCACCACAACACGAGGAACTATATTAAAGGGTTGCAGCATTAGGAAGGTTGAGAATAACTTTTGTTTTAAACCTCAGCATAATGACTGAGCCTAACGCACATTTTTTTTCTAGGTCCCTATTACTTAGCATTCAAGTTCAATTAGCATTAGCTTGTAATTGAACTCTTTCCCTTTGAATTCAAGTATATAGAGATTAAGACAGCCCTTTTCTTCTCCTTGGAAACTTAATCTAGACTGGACATGTAGATTAAGCAGTTTATCCATCTAATACATGTTTTGAATAAGAGGCAACCAGTGAATAGGAACTTCTATTAAACTTTTTGTAATATTTTGGTTTATCGTCATGTTTTTCATACAAACACATTTCCTGCAAGTATATTACATGTCAGAGGACATTTGATTGTAATGTTCTTCAGTCTTTAAAAAATGGTCGGGTTATGGTAACATAACCATCAGAATGACCCAATAACCCTAAAGGTACAGTATTGGCACAAATACCTTGGCAGTAACCAACAGATTTCTTACTGGACTTAAGGCCCACTCAATGAGAGGGAAATCATACTTGGTACTGGAAAGCTAGCCAACTATTCAGGACTGGTAAAGTTATGACGGCTGGAAGAGAAACCTACAATCACCACTTTATTAAACCAGTGTAGTCCCAAACTACATTCTAAGTATTGGCCCCTCTACCCACGGATAAGTGTAGTCCTCACCTCTCATGAAGGAAACTTCTTCGTGCAGCAGATGGAAAACATTACAGAAGCCCACAACTGACCACATATACAGAGGTTAAAAGTTAATCTCCGGACTGGAGAGATGGCTCAGCGGTTAAGAGCACTGACTGTTCTGCCAGAGGTCCTGAGTTCAATTCCCAGCAACTGCATGGTGGCTCACAACCATCTGTCATGGGATCTGATGCCCTCTTCTAGTGTGTGTTTGAAGACAGCTACAGTGTACTCATATAAATAAAAAATAAATTTAAAAAAAAATAGAAAGAAAGGAAAAAAAGGGAAAGTAACCAATACATGACCCTTATTTTGCCGGGCAGTGGTGGCGCATGCCTTTAATCCCAGCACTCGGGAGGCAGAAGCAGGCAGATTTCTGAGTTTGAGGCCAGCCTGGTCTACAGAGTGAGTTCCAGGACAGCCAGGGCTACACAGAGAAACCCTGTCTCGAAAAACCAAAAAAAAAGAAAAAGAAAAAATACGTTGGTCTCTGTTTTTTGTGCTCCAAGCTTGGTGCAAGAGGAGGGTATCAAAGACAAAAATCAATGAATATAAGTGCTTGGCTGCTTTAGACAGAAAGATCTGAGGGAGCTTGTCAGAGGTGTGAGATGTGAGCATAACATTGAAATAAAGTAAAATAGTGAACATATCCTTGAAATAACAGACACAAAGTCAGTAAGCAGCTTTGAAATAATTAGCTCATTCTTTTTATCACAGTACCTAGTTTGGACTGAGGTAAAAGTATTTTGTATTTATGGTTTATTCAGTTACCATAACGACCTGGGTGGTGGTGTTGATGTATCTGCTGGATTGGAAACAGACATACAGAAATTTGAAGGTCCAAACAGCACAGATGGGTTATGACTCCCGAAAATCTACAGCCTGCACTTAGCTGTTATTCTAGACCCCTTTTAAATAAAGTGCAGAATTACAAAACACAGGTCAAGGGAAGGGAGCATGGAGAGACAGTATTCTAATGCCACCTTCACAGTAGCCTTGCGAACGGGATGTTCTCTCCTCTCAAAGGGGAAAGAGTTCAAACCTGGATCCTCTCTGCAAAGCTGGTGACTCCTGTAAGGCATGTTAGTATTGCCATTTAGCCTCTGCTCTGACCCCAAGATCCTCAGAACCCTAATAATCCACAGCATCTCCTGTGAGTTCATTAGACGGCCTCTCTGACAATGGAAAAATCCCAATTAATATCTTTGCCAAAATTTTCCAGTCACTCTTACATTTGGCCACCTTTTTCCATGTGGTGAAAGTCAATATTTAAATATGAAACCTGGCTTTGGTGCTTTCAAAAATTTAATTCCATTATTAGAATTAGTTGAAGCTGGGCTTTGTGTCTGTTTGGAAACGGCTAGGAACAAGACTGCCAGTATTATCCCAGGCTCAGTCTATTGCTGCAGTAAGGACAACACCTTGTACTGCACACCGGGCACGGCTCAGTCAGTACCATTTCATAGGGTACAGTTTGAGAACCTCCAGGGTGTCTATAAAATTAGTGTCCAGAGAACAGGGCTGTCTCTAGCATGGATCCAGTGGCAAGCACATCAAATGCTAAAAAAAAATGCAATCAAAAGATGAGTGAAAATTCCCAGACAACCTGATAGCCTCCGGCAGCAAGGGCTGGGTTCCCAAACATCATCAGATTTGTTTGTGCATGTTTGGTCAGGGACCCAGTTCAGAGGACTCTGTATTTTATTTTCCTGTCTTCCGGATTCTATCCCAGCTCTTAGCAGATCTGCGATCTCAGCCCAGAAAGACAACATTTTTAAAAAGACAATAACAAAGAAAGACAAAGCTTTTGGTGCAAGAAGAAAGAATGCATGGGAAGAAATCTGAAAAATTTGCACATAATTTATCAAGGCTATAGTTAGTTCCAGTGAAAGACCTCATTCCTATATGCTGTCAAGTCTTCCAAAACAGTCTCCCCAACATGATAGACATCATTATTTTTTTCTAGAGTGGATGCTTTGGTTTGGTTTACTCCTTTGGAAAGGGAAAATAAACTGCTGCCATGCAAGTTACATATACTGAGAATTTAGTGTGGCAAGGAACAGTAGCCACTTCTATGTGCAAATGCATAGAGACTGGACTTTTATCTGCTACCATTATCTCAGCGTTCTGTTTAAAGTGGAGGGGAGGGCTAGAAAGATGTGTTTAATGCAGTGGTTTTCAAATCTTCTTAATGCTCTGACCCTTTAACACAGTTCTTGTTGTGGTGAGCCCCCAGACATAAAATTATTTCCGTTGCTCCTTCATAACTGCAAGTTTTGTTATGTTATTATTATGAAGCACCATGTAAATATCTGAGATGCAAGATATCTGATATGTGACCCTTGTGAAAGTGTCATTCAACTCCCAAAGGGGTCATGACCCACATGTTGAGAAATGCTGACTCAATGGCACTTTCTTAGATCCCCTGAGAATGGAAGGTGAGAAGGGACACAGTGGAGCGTGCCTTGCTCCAGTGTGAGGGTGCACAGGACCCTAGAGAGGGACCATTTAGAGTGGGGACTCAGTTGGCTCTGCCTTTATTATGCGCTGGTTCATTTTATTCTGAACAGACACACATGAAGCACATTGCTACAGTTTTATATATTGGGAGCCCAAGGAATTATCGTCCAAATTAAAGGACAAATAACCAGACGAGAGGGAGGCTGGGAAGGGACACGGAGCTGCACCCAGATGCCAGGTCCATACTCCTGACTCCTCTCCTTTTCCCTTCTTTTATTTTTCAGTGCTGGGGACTGAAGCTTGGGCTTTGTACACGCTAGGCAAGCGTGCTACCACTGAACTATTCCCCTGAACCCCAGCAAAGTTTCTATTTCCATGTAAAGACCTCTTTCTTGAACTTTCCACGGTAGCTTCTGAAATATTAGCGGCCCACGCAGGAATGTTTTTCTTTGGATTGTTTGAGTCTGCTTATGCATCACAGTGTAGCTTTTCCTTTGCGTGGCTCAGCTTTGAAATCTGAAATGGTTCAGTGCACCCAATGACCTGGGCTTTCTGTAACACTCTAACAGGTGAGTGCCTTGAAAGAAAGAAAAAAATTACCCTTCTTTGCCTCCAAATACAAATGTTCCTTAACTACAGAAATTATAACTTAAAATTGCCAACATATGTTTCTTATGATCTTCCGGGGCCAGTGTAAGGTGCTGTACCTCCCATTTCCTACTACGAGCACACAGTAGGTACTCTATATATTTTCCTTGTGCTTTAATTTTTAAAATAAGCTCTCTCAGCATTCTCTCCCCTCTTACAGGTTAGGGGTGTGTGTGGAATGTCTCTGCTATCTTGGTCCTGTTTATCAGTCCATCTGTACATCCAACATCTTTCTAGGCGAATGTACATATTTACTCAAACTGTACTGTTGCCCCGCATATTCTGTATGTACACATAGACCCATGGATATGCTTAGTAAGCACTTGCTAAGCCCTATTGAGTGACAGGTAGCTGCTGTGTGGTTATCATCTCAATGATCTTATTTTTCTTCCACTGATTTGTAAAGGAAACCTGGTGTGTAGAAAGACCAGAAGGCATCACCCACAGCTATGTATTTTTTTCTTTTACTCTTTCTGAAAATATATGCCAAATATCTGATTTCTTCTAAAAAGTCACCTTGTAGAGTTGAATTAAATATTTATCATACCAGGCCTGGATAGGGCCTGGTTGCAGGTTTGGGTACACCACGGTCCTTTTCTCTACCTTTAGAGCCACTCAGTCTGTTGCTTGCTTTAGCTCCCACTTTGAATTTTTACTTTGTTCCATTTCCACATTCGAGCGGCTTGAAGCAATACGGTCAACACCTCATTGTTTGCATTCAGGGATTTGAAAAGGCTGCGTAATATCAAGGGCACAGGCTATGGAGATGACAATCGCCCACTCCCACCCCCACGCCCAGGGGACTAACACTAAATAGCTTGGTAAGCACAGATAAGTTATACAACTTTTCTGAGTTTGAGTCTCCTATCTCTAAAGAAAGAGATATTTACATCTAATGTGAAAATGTATGCAAAGATGAAAGGAGAAGTGAGCCTCAAACCCCCTGTGTGCAGGGAAGAAATAGCACCTTATTAGGACACTGAACACATCCTCAGGAAGGTGTATCTTCTAGTCCCTCCCCTCTGTTATGTGACATCCAAAAGCCAGATGAAGGATCCCCTAAGTAACCAGAGGTCTGCAATCTCCCTTCCCCCTTCGCACCACAGTCACACAGTCACCCACTATTCACCTCATCTGATATTCACGATAGTCCCACAAGCTCTGCAAGCCAAGGCTGCTCCGATAGCTCTGCAAGCTAAAGTTCAGAAAGCCTAGTGGTTAGATCCACAGTCCTCATTCTTGATTCAGGTCTCTGGCTCTGAATTCCCCCTATGAGCTTTTCTAGTACACAGACAGACACAGGGGTTTTGTCACTTATGAAGGAAAGGCAATGAATGGTATTCTGGAAGAAATAATGTTAGGAAGATAAATGTTGACAGGTCAAGGTCTGAAATTCCAGCACTACCCGATGCCACCATCCTTTTCCTAGGCCTCTCTTCTGGGTCCCTCTCTCCCAAGCAGTGGTCCAGAATCTCTCTTCCTCTAGACCTGTCAGGGGTGTGGCACGTAACTCAAATCCAGGCTCCAAGATAAAAGCCTTTGTTCAACCCTTCTATTTGTTTCTTTGTTTGGTATTCACTAAGTGTATGATACTATTCTCCGGCGCTTTTGTGGACTTTTTTTCTAGCAGAGAGAAATAGCAATCAATTAAATATGAAATATGTATAAGAATATTCCTTATAGTACCAAAAATAAAGGGGGGTGCGGGGGACCGGGGATATGGATGTTAAGGGCAGAGATCATTGGCAGACAACATTTGATTAAAGACTGAACAGTGATACACAGAGACCTGATTGCTCATCCAGGGTAAGGCTATCAAGCAAAGAACTAGGAGGCAGCTAGAGAGAGAAGCTGCTGAGTAAGAACTTCACCCTTTGTCCAAAACCTTCAACATCTAGGATGACTTCACTTGAGGCAGTGCTTCTCAACCTTCTGAATGCTGAGACACTTCAACACAGTTCCTCATGTTGTCCTGGCCTTGTTGTTCAAGACCCCCACAGGTTAAGAACCACTGACAATAGGGTGCTTAGAGTCCAGCAAAATACAGAATCACAACAAATAAAACACTCAAGAATTTATTCGGATGCGTCATTTCCTACTTGACTAATTTTTTTGTTTTCATGTTGAATTTATTTATTTCTTTTGTGTGCGTGTATACATGTCCTATTCTTTGTAACTGATTCTGTGGGGATGGTGTGCACATGAGTGTGGATGTTCATAGAAGCCAGAAGAGGCCATAGAATTTGGATCTGGGCTTAGAGATAGTTCTGAGCCATTCAATATTGGTTCTGTGGATTAAACTGGGGCTCTCCACAAGAGCAGTGCACACTCTTACTGGGCCATCCCTCTAGGCCTTCTCTTGTTGAAAAACCCATAAAGCCACAGCCTACCCCTTGTAGGTGTAGGAAAAGCTATAGCATCTGGACCCTCAAAACAAACAGCCTCACCTCTTCTTCTGGGAAATGCCTGTAACTTTTATTAGACTCTGAGCATCTCAGAAAATCCCAAGATCTTGTTTCAGCTCCCCACCCAGGATAGAAGATACAAGGCAAAGCACAGTTAGTGCCTTCATTTTGATGGTTGTGAGAAGTAAGGGCACCTGCCATGCACATCCTCCTCAGACCAGATGAAGACCTAGGATCCCATACAGTCTTACGGAGATCACTTAGTCCAGTGGCTCTAAACTTTCACCTTTGGTATAGTTTATCCTGTTGTGATTCCCAACTATAAAATTATTCCATTGCTACTTCATAACTGCAACTTTGCTGCTGTTATGAATGGCAATGTAAATATCTGATATGCAGAATATCTGATATGTGACCCCTGTGAGAGGGGTCGTTCAACCCCAAAGGGGTCGCAAGCCACAGGTTGAAAACGGCTGACTTAGCTCAACCAGATAGTCATCCAGAAGGATGAGGGACTAGTCTGGCAAGATCCTGCTCAAAATTCCATAGCAACTGTGTTCCATCCGAGGCTGAATACCAGGCCTCCATTTGGACCTCTTCTGATAAGACTGACTGCAGTTGAGTTATTCAAATTTACTACTGCATGAGAAGCATGGCAGATACCTCCACATATTACCTTCTCAATTAACAGTACGCACTCATCAGTAGGCTCTGATGCTTAGACAAGAAAGTAACACACCCGGTTTGGAGGTCTGAGTGAGAATAGCCTCTATAGGCTCATATATTTGTTTCCCAGTTGGTAGAACTGTTTAGGAAGGATTAGGAGGTGTAGCCCTGTTGGAGGAGGTGGTCACTAGGGCTGGACTTCTGAGGTTCCCAAAGGCCATGCCAGGTCCAGTTGCTCTCTCTGCCTCCTGCCTATAGATTAGCAGTACATAAGCTCTCAGCTATTGTTCCAGAGTCATGCCTACCTGCCTACTGCCATGCCCTTTGCCATAATGATCATAGCCTGAGCCTCTGAATCCATAAGCAAAGCCCCAGTTAAATGCTTTCTTTTATAAGTTGCCTTCATCATGGTGCCTATTCACAGCAATAGAGTGGCTAAGATACCCAAGGTCACATGGTTGGCATGGTGGGTTCCCAGGCCTGTTTGACTTCATGGCTTCCACCTATCATAGCTAATGCTTCTCTCAACATCTCATCTCCAAAGCTTCAATAAAAGCAAGCACCTGAAGGCCTTCCAGAGTCCCAGAACATTAGAACCCTTCGAATCAGCCTGTTCATGAGTGGTTTCACTTTGAATCCATGGTGTGGACTTTGGAAGCAAACTGCCTGTGTTTGAATCATGATTTTGATATTCATTAGCTAGTGACTTTGGCCCAACTAACTTGCCTAAACCCCAGTTTCCTCATCCGTAAATGAGGACAATGATATACTTCCCCCCAGGGATTTAGGATTAAGTAACATTATATTTATAAGTCACTTAGTGTGGCCTCCCATGTGAACAGAATATTTGCAGTAAATGTTAAATATAATAGGAAAAATTTCCCCCATATCCCAGGGGCTATTTTGTAACATTCTATCTTAATGCTTCAAAAGTCATTCCTGCACCAGTCAGAACAAAAGCAGGAAAGCAGCACCACAATAAATGATAGGAATTAAGAATTTATTACAGAAGTTATGTCTTATATAAGGTGATACAAGGTCTCGGACATGCAGCAGTAACTCCCAAAACATCCTTTGGAACAGTAGTGCAAATCACTAGGAAATGCATGGATGTATTACATGTGGCAAATGAGTATGTATTTGTGTATATATTATGTGTGTATATTGTATGCATATCTGAAACACAGAAAAGTAACACATTAAGGTGTTCATAGTGGGAATCTCTGGATGACAAAACAAGAACTGTCCATTTAAATTCCATTTACTTGTTTTCTAGTTTTGCATATTAAAAGATTACTTTTAAAACTCAAATTATTGTTAGTATCTATTGGTCACTGACTTCTTACATACCCTAGGATTTCTTGCCTTTAAAAGTTCAATGTGGGTGTGAAGAGATGGCTCAGTAGTTAAGAGTGAGCACTTCTCTTGCAGAGAACCTTGGTTTGGTTCCCAGCACCCACACTGTGGGAGCTTACAACCATCTGTGACTATAGCTTCAGGGAATTTCACACCCTTTTGTAAATTCGACTGGCACCTGCAGTCACATGCAAACATTCTTATACACACACACACACACACACACACACACACACACACGCACACATGCACATACCCAAGCACAAGCACATACACACATGTATTATTTAAGGTAAAATGAATTTTAACAAAAGAAGTTCAAGATACTATTTTGGCACACTACAATTACAAATTTATATATGAGGAAGAGAAAGTCGATGAAACAGAGAGCTTCAATCCAGTGCCAGACTGTGTAATCCATTCTCATTGGATAGTTGAGGACTGCTAGCCCTGAAGCTGAGCAACTTGTCCAAGAACTCAGAGCCCCTTGAAAGAACCTGGGACTTCATACTCCTAGCTAAGTGTGTCCTACTATACATTGGTCTCTCTGAGGTTGCACTCAGGGTTAATTTTAGAATGTAGGTAGTGATCCAGAGAGGAAAAGATGGAAGAAATGGTCCTTTAATCATAGCCTTAGTGATAGGAAGTGGAAACTTTTCCCCACAGGCAGGCACATTAAACTGAATTGTTTCCCCAGAGACTCTGAACTCCAGCAGTCTCCCAGGTGGTGAACTTTGCCAGAAGTTTGTGATAATGCCTGTGTCATCTCTTGTCATTCTCACTACCATCAGAGATGAACTTACCTACCCTTCCTCCCTGGGTCACAATAGAAATATAACTGGACATTGATTCTAGAAAGTCTTCTTACTAGTCAAGCTAAAACATAGCTAGTCACTCAACTATGACAAGCAATAGCGGAGAAATGCTAAAAGGCCTGGTTTAGGTTTGCAAGCTTTTGTTATGGGTCTCAGGAAGGTAATTGTAGCCTACTGGGTCTTCAGATCAGTCTTAAAAAACAATCCTCTCCCTTGATACTTAGGTCCAATAATAGAAACTAGAGACTTACTCCTGCTCTAGATTTAAAACATCCCAAGTAAAGAAAGCATCATCTATGGACAAGATATTTCACTTTTTGGACTAGTGTCATTGATGAAAAATAGAAAAAAATATTTAATCTCATCTGTTTAAATCCTGTTGTTCAGAAATCAACAGAGTTAACAACATTTGAATATTATAATTTGAATCACATATAATTCTAGTATGGATTGTCAATGACAGTAGGGCTTCTCCTCAGAATGAAGCTGGTATCTCTTTATCTAATGCTCACATTTCTGAATGGTTTGGGACATGGAGCGCGTGTAGAGAAAACGCCATCCTTTTCCTGGAAAGCTATGTTACTTAATCCTCTTCTGGGAGCAAAATCTCCCAGCCACATTGCACAGTCCAGAACAGACTTTTCTTTGATGTCACCACTCAGCCAATGGGCACTTTCACTTCCCTCTTGTCATTAACAGATTCAAAGACCTGTGTGTTGGGCTTCTCTGGTGTCCTTGTCAAACATTTAGGCTCCCTGCTTCAACATCTAGTATAAACAAAAGACAGACAGAGGCCTGGCAGAAGAGAGGGGGTGGAAAGGAAAGGGTGCTGTGATATTTCTTGGAAGGGTTGGTAGCTAATGAGGATGACTTTAACTTAGAGCCAAAGAGTTTTCTTCCAACAGAGTCGATCACTGCAAACCCAGACAGGAGCAGGAACATGA
Source organism: Rhynchomys soricoides (assembly GCA_019843965.1). Classification (NCBI taxonomy): domain Eukaryota; kingdom Metazoa; phylum Chordata; class Mammalia; order Rodentia; family Muridae; genus Rhynchomys; species Rhynchomys soricoides. The sequence goes on along the minus strand of JADRCH010000065.1, from coordinate 11,540,567 downwards.
ACCCAATTCAATGAGTAGGATGTCACCACCCATTTGTGGTTCCCCAGAGAACACTAGAACAAGTCAGACCCTAACACCTAGCTCTGCTTTGACAAGCATGGGCCTGGCCTTTCAGGTACAATCTGTACAGGGATGGGCCTCTTTCCTGACTTGGGTTTAGTCTGAAACCAAGGCAAGTCCTGTGAAGGCTCCAAGTCCTTTTTGATCTACCCAGATGCAGCTGCCCTTCAGAAGATTGGACGGACCATGCTACTCCTTCTTCAGGCCAGTAAATCACCACAAACTCTAGGTAAGACATAAGAATCTAGAAAAGGAGATGAGTGGAGCTTCCTAAAGACCCAAAGAAGCAAGAACTGGGCTAGAAAATCACTCCATCACTGTGTCGTTCCTTAATTCCCAAGACATTCTCTAAACCCTGAAGTTTAAACCAAGACTCAACAGGCTTACCAGATCTGGAGAGATGCTTCCAAGCCTGCCTCTGGATGCTCCGGTGACCCAACCAGGCGTTCTCCTTGCTACATCCCAGGTAATTCCATGCACTTCCTCGTAAGTAGCTGAGTCTCGGATGGTTGAGGAAAAGAGCAACCTCATAGACAACAAAGCCAAAGTTCATCGGTGAGCAGCACAGGAGCAGTCAGTTGATTGATGGAGGTTCTGTTGGCAAATGCTGCATTTTAAGGAAGTGCAACCTTTTAAATTTTGAGTTGGACCTGGCAGTATGCCGAGAGGAGTGGATTCAAGTGCAGGAGAATCTGGTGAGCTGGGCACCACACAGGGCACAAACCAAGCAGGCTTTGGGATTCTCAGAAGGTCTGGGAGAAGTGAGTAGGTAATCAGCAGGAACCACAGTGAATACCAGAAAGGTGATCTTGCTCCCTCCTACTTGCCAAGTCCAGGTTTGGGCATGTCAGTTTCCTCTACTGACTTTTTTTTTTTTTTTTGGCCAAAGTGTTGCCATCTGTATTTAATTGAATTGTATGGCTCAGAATCCTGGAATACAGGAGTCATCAGTACTAAGATTTAACCGTGTTCTGCATCGGCATCTCCCTCTTCCCCGATAGAGCTGCACAGATTTTTTTTTTAAAAAAAATCTCAATGTATAGGCTAACACTCCAACTTCTAGAGTTGACCTTGTAAGTGTCAACATAACTTGAGAATCACAAAAATTGTTGGGTCCAGAAGAAAGCGAGGCATCAGTCTAATCTGAATCTCTGACCTAGCACATCTTGTAAACCATCCATTTCTTGGATATCTCTTGAGGAGAGAACAGTGCTTCTCAAGCAGACTCTTTCTATGTTTTGGCCAAGCTTAGACGTTGAACTGTTTATATGTGAACTTATGGGCTCGAGAGATGGCTCAGCCATTAAAGGCTGGGCTCACAGCCAAAGGACTTATTTCACAGCTATTTGAACTTATTTACTGGCTCAATTATTAGAAGAGATATTATCAGGGCTCAGTATCAGTTAGCAGTCATACTTTATGGGATTTCAACTGTTGAAAATAAAGATCTGTAATTGTGCTCAACTTCCTTCCAGAAACACATCTATGGTCAGAACAAGAAGGAATGATGATATATGACGCACTGTATGTGCCTATTACCAGGGCTAGCAATAATACACACAGGCGTCACACTAAGGTATTAATAATGAGGAAGGTTTTTGTGAAAACTACAGTCTGCCACAGAGAAGAGCGTGATCGGTTCACTTTTGTTTTAATATTTAAAGAGCTGTGTGACCAATATATGACCAATACTGTATCTTTTTGGACACACTAGGACACATTGTGGATAATCAACATTTCCAGCACCTTAAGTCATTTATTTAATAGTTTCCCCCTTCTCTGGTCTTGAACCTATGTCTAAAAGTCTGAATTAGGTTTTTGTTACAGTTTTAGAGAAAAGTTCCCAGAAAAAAGTTGATCCGCGGTCAGGAAGACAAGCAGCCAATCTAAGTTGACACAGTCCATTGAGATAAAGCCAGACATGAGCACATGGAACCCCAGCCCTACGGGGTTCCATGAGTAACACGTGGAGTGTGTGCCATGCCATAAGGAACACATCTAGGTGTGAGTGTGTGATGGCCTTACTGATAATGTACTTTCATGGAGAAACTACAGAACGTTCTACAGCCATAAATAAACAAGCCAGCCTCCTTTCGTTCTCAAAGTGGCAGCCTTATAAAGCAATATCAGTATAAAATAAATAAGTATATCACGAACACGGACTCATGTATCTGCATTCAAACATACCAGGTTATCACCATAATTTGAGAACTGCATTTACTCTGTTCCAAGTGCTTTTCAAGCTGGGCAGTGGTGGCGCATGCCTTTAATCCCAGCACTTGGGAGGCAGAGGCAGGAGGATTTCTGAGTTCGAGGCCAGCCTGGTCTACAGAGTGAGTTCTAAGACAGCCAAGGCTGTCCAGAGAACTCTGTCTCAAAAAAACCCAAAAACCAAAAACCAAGTGCTTTTCATACGTGATTGGCTCTCGATTTTCCAACACTTCACAGGTTTGGTGTTACTGTGATTCTTTTTAAGGGAATAGGCGAAGCTCATGGGATACATAGCAGAGGTGTCAGGGCTAAGGTCTGGTCCATTCTATTTTGACCATGGCTGCTACCTTCTCTAAAATGTCTCCCACTCATTTGGGGCCTTATATGATAATAAACTCTAATACGGCTACTGCTGGTAAGGAATAAACTTGGGTTATTGGTTTTTGCTTTAAATTAGACCGCCGTAAAGTTAGCCTGGTTATCTCCTCTGCCAGGTCAAGAAGCATCTCTCATACTAATTAGTATGGTTCTTGTATTAATGTAGTGTATAGAAAATATGACAAATTAAAACCTTCAGTAGCAAGATGAAATGTATAATAAATAATAAAATAATAAATAAATACATGAAATTTTGAAAACACCTTTTCACCATTTATAACTTTAAAAATTATTTTGTGTCAAAATATGTTTATATTAAAACCATCTTTTTAATAGACTTAAAATCAGAACTTTTTGCATTAAAGCTAGGTCTAGCATTTGTCTATAAATTACTTGCATAAAATTATTATTTTTAAATAATATAATAAAATTATAATGTAAAATAATATAATTATATTTATAATATATTTATATTATATTTATATTATATTTATAAATTATACATTTATAATTTATAAAATTATACAAATATAAAATTATATGAATATATAAAATTATAATTTATAATTTATAAATTTATAAAATTATATGAATATATAAAAGTATAATTTATAATTAATTATAAATTTAAATTATAATATATTTATATTTATAATATCATTATAATTAAAAATAATATAATAAAATTATAATATAATAAAATTATAATATAATAAAATATATTTAAAATAAATAATAAAATGCATATATTTTGATATTTAAAATGTGTTTCTAAATTAGTATTGGATGATTTTACTAAAACATTTACTTTTGTGGTAATAATATTTGATAATAATAGTTGTCTGTGCCACAAATAGGTTATGGGTTCTGATAAATTTACTGGTAAGTAAAAACCAATATGACTTTGTGACTTTCCAAGAAAAACTATCTGCTGCTTTAGAGTTGAGGGTGAAATTCATAGACACAGAGCACAGTGTGTAGTCCACTTGCTGCTTGTGGAGAGAACAATACTAAACAGCAGCTCAGGGAACCTCTCTCTGGGTGATGGTAACTGTCATCTCAGCAATAAGGTTGTCAGAAAGTGTGCTATAGATGATCCTCTACTCCTGTTTCAGGTCTGTGTGGGATGTAAACATCTTCTCTTCCTTCTAAAATTCAATAATACTTCAGTTCAGATTTACTGAGTCATTGTTAAAAGCACCATAAAAATAGGCAGCCTTTACTGAGTGTTTACTCTAAGCCAGCCACTGGTCTAGGTACTTCACGCCATTCCTTGTTCTTGGTAGAAATGTGGTTGCCTCCACTTTGCCCAGAGCCCACATCTGTGCAGCTGCTGCTTGGGAGAAGCTTCCTTTAGAGTGGTGGCTCTCAATCTCTAGGTTGAGAGCCCTACGAGATGGCATATCAGATATCCTGCATATTTACATTATGGTTAGTAACAGTAGCAAAATTACAGTTATGAAATAGCAAAGAAAACAATTTTATGGTTGGGGGTCACGACAACAAAGAGGGTATCAGCATTAGGAAGGTCGAGAACCACTGATTTAGAGGCAGACAAAGTGAGTCTAGGTCTGAGGGTGCCCTAACATTCTGTTTCACTATGTCTCTAGCCCCTGGCAGGCTGACAGGGTCCAAGCCACAACAACCACCAAGAAACAAGAACGTAGTCCCGGGTGTGGTAAGGGCCTCTGTGGATTTGTGGTTTAGGTTTCCTTGGTGCCACCATCTTTTCCAGAGAGAGCTTCCCATTTTGATGGGTGAGTCATCTGACTTTTCTTTGTGATCTTCAGCTAAGTTTCCTCTCTGAAGGGATGCTTATTCATGCTCAGTATGGGACTTACCTTACTGGCCACCTCTTAATGTTCTGTTGGTCATTCCCTGAGCTCAAACAATTCTTATTCTTTAAGCAACATCTCCTTCCTAGACTCGAAAAAAGCCAGTAAATCCTACTTTATCAAAGATAAGTCCCCAAAGAACAGAGCAAATATCTGATTTATTCTCTATTCCTATGCCATCTGTCCAGGACATGGCAGCCTGCTTGTAAATGCTGGGAGAAAGAGTGAGGGCTAGCCAGGAGCAGCAGGCTCCCTCTAATTCCTTCAGGATATGCTGACTGTGCAGCCACTACCTAGAAAGAACATGAGGCTCTGCATGGATCAGAGACATGCACATATTTGAAGACTGGCAAGTTCCTCCCCCATCTACTCGTTCCTTCTGTGTTTGAGTGATGAGCATTTTGGGAGTGCTTCCTACCCCACCCATGTACACTGTGTGGAGGCATGGGCAAATAAACAAGTGACTACTCCGGGGCTTCCAATTTGTCTTTCCTGGTTAACAGTTATAAACGCAGACTCGTTTTCAACCCATCAGAACCTCTGGTTTCTAAACTGGTAAATGAGGGATTAACATTGTCGGTTAGCTGTAAAAGATTAAAGGAGAACACAGGTGTGAAGTGTACGAGCTCGCTCTCTCTCTCTCTCTCTCTCTCTCTCTCTCTCTCTCTCTCTCTCTCTGTCGATGTCATTTGCTTGTCAACCAAAACAAAGAAAAACTGTTGACCTCAGAGGATTGTGCATCCATGGGAAGAAAACAACCAGGATATCAGATACAAATAAAACTGCCAGAGGGATTCAGATTGAGTTTGAAGTAACAGCAGGAGTGGGGGAGTCATTTCTTGGAGGAGATTAAAAGGATCTGGACATGAAGACAGGTTAGGGAAAGACATCCCCTAAAGTAGAAAGAAATGGGCAATGAATGTATAGACATAAAGGGGGTAGCCTGAGACAGCCCAGGGTAAAATCCTTGTGGGAGAGTATTTTGAGATCCAGGCAGGGCACTGTGTCTCTGCTCTGCATGGTCCAGGGGTATTTCTATGGATTTACCTGATCCGTTCATTGTTTGTGTTCTTAGCAACTGTGGGTGGTGTGACATCTGTACTCTCTCCTCTTGGAGGTTTTAAAGGATAGTTTTATGTTTTATTCTTATGTGTCTGCATAAGTGAATATTGCTGCTGCCCATGAAGGCTTGAGGAAGATATCTGACCTTTAGGAACTGGGGTTAGAGCTGGTTGTAAGCTGCCAAACATGGTGCTGGGAATCGAACTCATGTCCTCTGGAAGAACAGTGAGCACTAGGATGTCTCTCCTCATATCTCTTAGATTTTTGGTAATATATAGCCTTTCCTGCTTAGAAAACTCCATTGTTTCCCAATGTGCTTTTACATTCATGTGTTGCTTTGGTGACATCATAGCCATTGGGTGATGACATAATCTGACTAGGAAGGTTGGGCTCTCTGGTAGAGGTGAGGCCAACTTGCCAATGAAGAAAAGCATGTGAGGAAGAAAGATGACTTGTCTGTGGCCACAGCAGTCATGTGGCTCATCTAAGACATGAATGTCATTGTTTCTGTTTCAGTGTCTTTTCTGGAGTGGGACTTTGGGGTGCAGCCATGCTAGAGTAACAAAGGCCACATAGCCTGAATGGCAGTGGAGACATTTGGACAGCAGGCCCTCCAGCTGTGATCTACAGTATTTAAGTGCTATGAAAATGAAATCATCTATAGATATTTTCCTGCTTCTTGGCGTAACCTATTGGTTACCTTACTTTTGGCTTCATTCCAGCTTCTTTAAAGGACTTCAAAAGAAATTGTTATTGACTAGACTCTGGGGTTTTTCATAAAGGGTATTCCAGCTCTTTCTTTTGCTGTTCTCCATGGAAAAACTGTGGTCTTAATCTGAACCTTTGGGAATTAAAAGCCAAGCTTGCTTTATTTAGATTTCAGGACATTGGAGTTGTTTTGTTTGTTTGTTTGTCTTTTGTTGTTTTTTGTTTGGTTTTTGGTGGTTGTTTGTTTTGTTTTGTTTTTGGTGAAGAGCTCAAAGTTCTACTGAAGGCCAAAGTACCTTATGCTCAAAGTCTTGGCCGTTTAAAGAACTTGCCTCAGCTGGGTGGTGGTGGCTCACGCCTTTAATCCCAGCACTTGGGAAGCAGAGGCAGGCGGATGTCTGTGTTTGAGGCCAGCCTGGTCTACAGAGCAAGTTTCAGGATAGCCAAAGCTGCACACAGAGAAATCCTGTCTCAAATCAGCAAACAAAAAGAACCAATTTTCTTGCATATCCTAGAGGAAATTTACTGAAATGTAAATTATTTATGTTAAATAACTTGAATATACTCATCCAACATTTTATCTAGACCTATGTGAGTTTCAGTTTCTGTGTTCTGTGTTGTCTAAAGCTTGCAAATTTGTCCTTGTGCACAGAAAGTGATGGGTTGTTTTTGTAAGTGACTTGTTAGTAATCATGCACATGTCTTTCTGTGAAGGGCATATCTATCATATTTACAAATCTCTTTAGCTTAAATATTGTTCATAATCCTGCCTTCTAGCCACCCTTTCTCTATACACACAGATACACACAGCCACACACACATACACACAGACACACATGTAGGTACACACAGATACACATACACATAGATACACACAGACACACATATATATAGATTTACACACTCACACATACATACACACAAAGATACACACAGGGACACATACACACACACACACACACACACACACACATAGGCATACACACACCCAGACACATGCACATATAGGCACACACATACACATACATATACACACATACATGTAGACATACACCTATACAAACAAGTACATGCCCAGACACACAATACACACACAGCTCACAATTGATTATCTATATCTTGCTTGATTTTCATATGTACTGCATTGCACATCTGCAAGTCACCCACGACATTTAAATGTTTTCTTTTGTTAGGGCTGATATAATTGGTCTTTTTATTTAACTGTGACATAACCAAGCTCTTCAGACAGTTTGAATCTTAGTTTTCTCATCTAAAAATGGAAACAACAATAGCAGTTACCTCTTCTAGAACCGAATGGAATGATGGGAAATGCAAAACTTAGCTCGGTCTCTGATATGTGCTCAATAGACGTTTGTTAATATGCCAACAGTATGTTTTTGTCTAGATTAAAGGAGCCATATAATGCCATGATAAGCTATAAATAAACCCTTGGTATTAGGTCAGGTATAAAAGTTCAATGATTTCCAAAAATTATTTCTGCATTTATTGTTCATAGACTGACCATTTAAGCAAGGTATTACAAAGACTTAACAAGAGGCTGGAGAGATACATTAGCATGTAAGAGTCTTCCCTGTCCATCCACAGGACCTGAGTGTGGTTCCTGGCATCTGTATCAGATGACTTGCAACTGCCTAGAATTCCAGCTCCAGGGGATCTAATGTCCTCTTCTAGCTTTTATGGGCACACATGTGGCATATACTCACTTGAACACATGTATATCAATTGAAAGCAATCTTAAGCGAATGAAGAAAGGGCTTATAAAGGAAAAACAACCAATGTAAACACTATCCTAGTTAACATAAGAATTAGGAAAGCTAGGGTCACTTTTTGCAAGGTTTTGGCTGGCTGTCCTGTCTTTCACAGACTCCCTGGTTGAAGCTTGAACCTCTTTATCCTTAGTTTTCACAGCTGTTTGGGAGGTGTTATCCCTTCTCAGATCTGAAGGGGAGGGAAGTGCCCTGCTCTAGTTCTCACCACTTTGTGTGTGGTTAGGCTTGCAGAAATGTTCCAGAGCCTAAGATCACAGGGCCACTACCCCCAGGCTAGAGCTAGGAGTCAGTTACCCCTTGGGTGAACTTCAACCACTGGGTTCCCTTCCCAAGGTCAAATCGATGCTGAGGGGGGCAATAACCCACTCGAGCACTTGGTAGATCTGATTCGATTCTTGGCTCTATTGTTTTCTAGCTGTGTGACCTGAAGCAGGTAACACAGTTCCCCTTGTTTTGGTGACTCTTCTAGAAAATGAAGCAGTGAGTCTTTATGATTCCTGTGGAGATGGCACTTGCCAGGAGGAGGGGAGTTGAAATAGGGAGTATTGGTGATACTAAGCTAAATACGAAACTCTGAAACTCTGCCTTTGACCTTGAAGGCCCTGAGGCTAGACAGTCTTGGCTGTTAGAAATTGACTCAGAAAGAAGGTTTGAACGTTGAAGCAGAGAGAATGTCCAAAGAGGGAAATCCAAGCTAAAGAGAAAGGAGAATAAAAGGAAGCAATGTGAGCCTGGGGCTGCCCAGCCCTGTCAACCTGGTCCATGGAGTACTAGACAGAAGGAAACTGGGGTCTAAAGATCAAAGTTCAAGATCAATTGTTAATTTAGCTGCACAGTAACTGGATCCTTTTTTTGAGTCTCAGTTTGCCAGCTGAGAAATAAAATACATCAAGAATTAACTTTCCTGTCATTCTTAATATTCTATCACAAGTCCCAGGGAGCACAGGTGAAGGGAGGTGAAGTTGTGGGCGTGTCCATTTTAGCTCATTAATGTTAACTGACTTGAAATACTGCCTACTTTACAAACAACCTGGTCTTGAGGTATATACATATCTTTCAGAAATAAAGGTCATTGTTCTCCTTGAGTCCATCCTTTCTGTTGCAACAAACTGGAAAGACATGTCTAAATCAGGCAAGAGTCAAATCTCCCAGCGACTCAACCATCACATGCCCAGTGAAACAACATGGAAACAGGTTGAATACTAGGATTTGCAACTGTTCTATCCTGGGAGTGAATGAAGGAAGTAAACCAGCCACGGAAGTGCCTCTCCCTGACAGCAGGAAGCCCATCAAAGAGGGATAGAGAAAGGGGACTGGTGAGGAATGGAGGAAGGAAGAAGGAATTGCTGCATTTCACAAAGTTCCCCAGCAAAAGGCTCTCCTATTCTGATTCAGTCATCTCCTGATTACTAAGCTATCCCAGAAGAGAAAATAAGTCTAAAGACCCAGAATGATTGACAGAGGCCATGCAGACCTGACTCCATGCCAGGTTCTCCGTGTTCCTAACACACTCCCTGCTGTGTGCATTGATGTGGGTTTGCATAGGCATGGCCTTTGCTGGTGTTCTAGCAATGCTTTCAGGAAAAGACCTTCATAACATTCAGGCTGATTTGCCTGACTCTAACTCTGAGGTTCAGCATTTTATACATAACAAGATGCTCAGCAGATCAGTGAAAAAATCTCCAAGGTTAGCCCCTAAAATCATAAAATTAGATTCCTTCATCCCCCAGCTTTGTTCTCCCGTGAGAAGATTTGGGTGAGACTGTCTACCAGACGTGACCACTAATCTTTCCAAGAATCAGTTAAGGCCCTGGATAATGGCTTTCAGTCACTTACTGAACAATTTGCAAAGGGTCTGGTCTACTTTGAGAAGCTAACACTGCTCATTTTACAACATGAGGTGGTTAGGCAGGAATTGTTTGTGACTCATTTTGCAAAAGAGACAAGTTGGTCTGGGGAAGTGTGTAAACTCAGTCAGTGGGAAGCAGTTGAGTGTAGATTTGAATCTCCAGTTGAGACTCTGAACCCTGTTCCCAGAGCTCACACACTGCCTGCATCTTTGACACCTAAAGGACACTTCAGTCCAGCTAAATAAGAACACAGACTGCCTCAGCCCAAACCACCTGATAATGCTAACACCCATAAACCAAGATAATGTACACAATGTACATAGCTCCATTGCACCTATACTTGTCAAGTTGTTTACTCAGACAGAAAATGATAGTTATCTGGACTTGATAGGTTGATGGTGCTGACATCATGAGAAAGTGATAGGACAGGAATTCTGGGCCCTTAGGTCTAGTAATTGCCCTATTGACCAATCAATCCTTCAGGAGTGTCCTGGAATTTTCCATGCCGAGTAACGTAGCAAAGTCTAGACCATGTCTAAAAGAAGCAAGAATTGGGCTGGAGAATGTACTGAATGGTTAAGGGTGCTGGCTGCTCTTCTATGGACCTGAGTTCAGTACCCAGCACACTTAGACAGCTCATTAGCACTGATCATTCCATATCCCAGGGATTCAATACCCTCTTCTCAATACCCTCTTCTCAGTTACTGTTCTCTCTCTCTCTCTCTCTCTCTCTCTCACATACACACACACACACACACAAGCACACACACATGTATACAAACACATGGGCACACACATAAGTAAAAATAAATCTTTTAAACAACCAAACAAAAAAATTATAATATTCAGAATGAGCTACTTGTTTTCATAGGTTGACTTGATATTTTTGTGTATCAATATTTGAACCATTAAATAACTAGTAGTTGACAAAAATTGATTGATTGGTTAACTGCCTATAGCTTCTCAGGGAGGGGAGGGGCCTTGTGTCCCCCCCCATCCACAAAAGAATGTTGATGCACCTATCTTGTGCAGGTAGCCATGGCCACCATGAGTATATCACCCATGCCACGCCGTGCCACAAAGATAGCATTTCCTAGAACTATCCTGCAGTTCTTTCTACCTTTCTATTCCTTCAGTCAATATGTTCCCTGAACCTTGGAGGGGGCACTATAGATGTCCCATTTAGGGCTGAGCACTCAACTGTCATTTATTCACTACTGACCACATATGGGTCTATTACCTGCCACCTATGGTAAACAGGTTTCCCTGATCAAGGCTGAGAGCGTTTCCCATGCCTAAGTGTTATCTGTTATCTTCCTACATTATTGTTTTAGTTAAAAACCATATTTATTATTGTGTGCTTAAATGATGTATGTGGGCATGCACCTGCTATGGAATGCATGTGGAGGTCAGAGGAGAATTTTATCAAGTCAGCCCCTCCTTCTACCTTTGTGTGGGTTGCAGGAATTGAACGTGGGTTGTCAGGCTTGCTCTGCCAGCACTTTATCTGCTGCACCATTTCTTCTGCCCCAGACATTCTTAATGAACAAAAATCTGACACCCAAAAGAAGCCAACCTATAAAAAAATGTATCTCACACTAAATATCTTTCTGCTTGTTCTCATTCTTATTTTGTTTTTGTTTTTTTTTCTTTTTGAGGCAAGCTTTACTGTAACCCACAGTTGCCTCAAACTTTGTACAAAGTCAAGAATGACCTTGAACTCCTAATCTGTCTGCCTGTGTCCCGAGAGCTTGGGATTCCAGGTATCTACCACCGCTCTCAACTGAATGGTCTTTTGTTAAGTATTTATCTAGTACTTCTAGAGTCCATATGTATTTGTAAGAAGTAGAAATACAGAATTGGATAAATAAGGCAGATGCATTCTTCAAACTTACAGAGTTCATACTTAGTGAGGGAAGAACAAAGAAAGACACAAACGGAAGACACAGTAGGCTTTGCTGAGGTCTGTTTTAAGTCTATATTAATTGAAGCACAAAGAGTACAGGGCCAAGTGTGTGCTGTTTAGCGGAGGTGATGCTTGAACTGAGACATGAAAGAGTACACCCATAGCAGTCAGAAGGAAGAGTGTTCCAGGAATCATTTGAAATAGTGTTGTCATGAGAATTTAGTTGAATATCCTCTGAAAAGCAAGGCGGCCAGGGTATCTAGAGCCGAATGTGAAATGAGGTCCACATGTCAACAGGGGAACTTGCTGGGTGCGTTGGTTCTAACTCTGGAGGAGATGGGGAGCCACTGGACGGTTCTGATTAGAAGTGCCTCTTGGTCAGACTTAGGCAGAGAACGGAGCTGAGGGTAAAAGATGTGGTGAAAAAAGCAAGTTACTCCCAGGTTACTCCAGAATTTCAGATGCCAGGCAAACAATAGTCCATATTGTCAGGTCCAAATAAAGAGAAATGTCTGGGTTACGTTTAGGCGTAACGTAAGTTAAACCTTAACTTAACATTGCAGGTTTGAACTATGGGAGAATGAGGTCAGGAAAATTTAAACTCAGCTCAAAGTTACATGCTCGCTCCACCTGTTTCTAGAGTAGTTACAAACAGAACATCAGAAGGGCAGAGTTTTGTTCCTCACACACAGACCCTTTTTTCCCCCCAAGTCTTGTTCCTTTGAGTAGACCATACTTCACCTATCTAAACTGAACACCCTCCTTCCTGATATCCAAGTCAAGATTCTAAGGCACAGCTGGATGTGAAGTAATCTTTCATGTTGAATACCACTATAGAGTGATGAGAGTTGCCATGATTGGTTGGCTCTTTCAAAACAGCTGACTGAGACGAGATTAAATATTCTCAACCCAAACTGACGATACAAACCTCAGGTCATAGTCACACCAAATACTCGGTCTAATCATGTGCATATGTGGACTGAAACGGCACACTGTAGTCCACATGGACGATGCTATAGGGTAACTGCATCCTTGTTTGGTAATTAACAAAACAAAACAACAACAAACCCAACTCTTCTATGCAGCATAGTCAGGGCTTGTCCAGAGCTCACTGCTTTACCAGGTACTAACAATAAAAGCCTAGTAGTATAAGACCGTGGTCCTTTCTTTAAGGGGTGCTAATTGGAAGAAAACCGTTTACATTGCGTTGGGGGAAAGGTGTTATCTTTCTGGGTGATTCTTTAGAAGAATGCTGTTTCAATGTCTTCTTGTACTTTGAGTAATTCAAAATAAGCCCATGAGTCGTGCTTAGGAAAGCACTTGGAGAAATTCTCTAATCAAACCAACAAAGTGCTTCAAAATGAGCAGACCAAGGCCTCTTTGTAAATAGGGGGATCAGAGGCTTGGAAAACAGTTGATTCTCCTAAATACTGGAAACATTTTTGTCATAACTTCACATCATTTGTTGTCCTGTTTTGGGAGTAGGAGCACAACCTGGAACGGATCTGGGTGTTTCTAGGCCTGGAATCTAAAATCTGAAGAGAAAGTAGCATTCCTTCTGCCTGATGGCAGAATGTCTTGGTGCTTTTCTTTTGTCTCTAGCAGTCCTGGGGATTGAACCCAGGACCATGAAGGCAAAGCAAGAGCCCTGTCATTGAGCTAGACTCTCAGCTTTATTCTTATTCATTCTTATGAATCAAAGATTCCTGTCTTTGGAAGCTGTACTTGAAGGTGACCCCATTGGTCATGATAATTCCTGTTCCTAACATCTGCCAAACTGACCATCCTCCTACCTCAGAGTACTGTGGCAGTTCAACTAGCATGGTTGAAATGCATGTGCCTGACATTTTCTGCCCCCTGTTGAGTTCCCTGAGGTTGAGGTTATGCCTAACTCACTTGCTTACTCTGCCTTGTGCCATATGGCATCTTTGCTTGGTGATAGGGCTGTGTTCTGATTGCCATTCCTTGGTGACTCCGTAAGACAGGACCTAGGTTCAGCTGCCCTGACTGGGATCCAAAATAAGAAAGGCTAAAATAACATCACCACGAGGAGGGAATCATGGCTTATCATCATGCTGTACAGCTCTGGAAAGCCAGGCCTGGCCCTCTCAGATAATACCTCAACCAGACTGGAGAAGCAGCCATGTTGTTGGTTTGTCACACAGCTGAATAGAGCACAGACACTGTGAAGATTAAATAAGAAAGTTCTTGTGAAGTTCTCATGATAATTATTTAAACCTAAGATATATAGGTATAAAACAGAACAGAAAGCAGGAGAAGGAAGTGGCCTTAAATACTCCCAGCCATCTAGGGGAACCGAATTTGATTCTAAGCTTCTTGGAAACTAAGTAGAAAAAGAGAACATGTTGGGTCAGTGGATTTCTCTTTCTAAAGAGACAAAACTTGTGAAGTCATCTGCTAGAGAAGCCAACTTTTCATGGTTATTAAAATGAAAATGGCATTTCCACCCAGTTGAACTTAAGCATACTAATGTCTCTCATAGTGAGAATAGGGGGGGAGAGGGAGAAGGGGAAAGTGAGGGGGGAGGGAGAAGGGGGAGGAAGAAGGGGGAGGGAGGGGGAGGGAGAGGGAGAGAGCTATCAAACCCCTCTAAGGCAACCATCACAGACTCTCTGCACCAACTGGCCCCTCCTTGGGTCTTGGCTCCCCTGTTACCCTCTATCATAAATGCTATCATAAAGGACAATACTAAGTTGGTCCGGGCTCTGTCTCTGCCCTAGTATTTGTATGTTAGTCATTTAATCATCTGAAACACTTGACCTTGACTAAATCATGACCTTTATTATTTCTTCTTCTTCTTCTTCTTCTTCTTCTTCTTCTTCTTCTTCTTCTT
>JADRCH010000065.1:11505121-11525903 GCA_019843965.1 Rhynchomys soricoides | reverse complement strand
TTCTTCTTCTTCTTCTTCTTCTTCTTCTTCTTCTTCTTCTTCTTCTTCTTCTTCTTCTTATTATTATTATTATTATTATTATTATTATTATTATTATTGGTTTTTCGAGACAGGGTTTCTCTGTGTAGCCCTGGCCCTTTATTTCTTTTGCATAACATTTTACTGGTTTTGTTTCTGTTCATGTGACATGTTCTTTCTTGATTTCCCTTGGGACTGGTTGGACCCATTCTTCTTTAAATATTGGCAGCCTTCTGGCTTTCTTTCTCTGGGTTCCTCCCTTCCTTGCTTGCTCCCCTCCTTTCCTCCTTCCCTTTTCCTTTTAGCTCTTTCTTTGCTTCCTCCCCTTTCTAGGAAATGCCATCTACTCTCATGATTTAAATTTATCCTCTAGATTTTAATAATTATTTGTTTTAACTTCACATTACAATATGCACTTGAGTTAACTCTTGAGATTTTTAAATTTGAATTATTTATACCTGTTTATACTTGTTTGTGTTTGTCTACGTGGGTACATGCACACATGTATTATCTGGAACTGGACTGACAGGACGGATGCTGGGAACTTAACCCAGGTCTCCTGAAGGAGCAACAGCAACAGTCTCTCCAGTTCCTACCTGGGTTTGAACTTTGCATGTTCAACACTTTGCGGAGTTAGTTCATATATCCCTTTAATCCTGCATGTCTCATATTGATAGTTTTCTTCCTCCTAACCTTTGTTATTCCTGTGTTCTTTGTCTCAATGAAAGGCTCTATCTTCTACTCAAATGTCCAAGACTGGTAAGGGGTTGGATGTGATCAAGATACATGGTATGTAGGTATAAAATTGTCACAATATATAAAAGTATTTAAAAAAAACCAAAACCTTGTCACTCTCTAACTTTCCCCTCTCTGTTCCCCAACCCCCAACCCTCCACAACCTTCACTCACAGGGCACTGCTAACTCCAGTTCCTAAATCTCCCTTTAGCTACTCTGGATCCCCAGTGTCATGACCTACGGAGTCCTGGAGTTCTGTTGTAACTGAGGCAGGCTCCCTGCCCCAGGCTTGCCATTCTTCTAACTGGATCCCACAAGTGATCCTTCTGAAGACACAGTCTGAACTTGTCTTTAAGTATAAAGCACACTGCATCTCAATAGAGCCCTAGCTCTATACTGAAACATAACTACCCCTGTCTGTGTCTCCCAGCCTACCTCTTCCTCCTCAGTCTTCAATGAGCACACTGTCTCTGACTGCACCATTTCTCCACTGCACCTGCTCATTGTCACCATGTGCCATACCCATCCATCCACACATCTGGATTATCAGTTTTTAACTCTCACCTTAGAAGCAAACTGTATTTTAAAAATACCTGTTATTTATTCACCGACATATATTTCATATATGCATGCAGTGTATCACAGACATATTGTGATATTGATTTTTATTTAGTTATTTTTATGTGCATGGGTGTTTGGCCTGCATGTATGTATACATAGCACACGCACAGGATATGAGATTCCCTGGATATGCAGTTACAGGCCATTGTGAGTGTTGGGAATTGAACTCTGGTCCTCTGGAAGAACAGCCAGTGCTCTTAACCACTGAGACATCTCTCCACCTTTACTCTATATATTTATTCAATAAACATGAACTGAGTACTTTCATTGAGTGTATACTATGTGCTGAGCACTAAACTGCCATTTAGAACACAGCAGCAAACAAGGTGCACATGGTATCTGTGCTAGTCAGAGATGCCTTCCTTGATTTTCAGGAGCATGCGTCTTCTGTGGCATTGTGCTCCACATGGCACTGCTTCTTGTGTATTGTAGTCACTTTTAAGTGAGCCAAAATCAAGATCAGCGATTTGTTTCTGTAGATACTATTGACTGATATTTCAGAACTGCAAGACACAGAGTCACTATTAGTACTACTTAACTCTGTACTTCCAAGGAAAACCACACATATAAGAAGTGTTATGGCTGTGTTCCAATAAAACTTGGTGTCCTGCCGGATTTGGCCATTGGCCACAGTATGCAGAGCTGAATAGCTAGAATTAGATATTATGGTTTCCTTTTGTATCTGCAGTGTAAACACAGTATTTGATATGAAGACATGTCAATAAAGGTTTGTTGGCTAGGTAAAGGGAGGATAAACAGAGCAGGGTTGATGTGCTTTCTGGTTTTCTTTTGTTCCATGTGCTCTGCAGTCACTTGTCATACCCAGGAGCCGCACCTTCCATTCCTGCTGTGAATGTTCCTTGTGCAGCAGTCACACCAACCATTCAATAAGTAAGTATCGCATCATCAGTTTAGCTTCCTTTGTTGGTAGTCGCCTTTTAAGTCCTTTGACCCTACCTCCAGTCATTTCCTACAGCAAACATGCTAGTTTTCTTTCTAGACATGACCACCTGGTTTTGTGTGAGCCATCACTTATTATAAACTTTTGTGATTTCATTGGTGTGCATGTAGATGTACAGGCATGCCTGAGAGATACTGGGTTAGGTTTAAGACAACTACAATAAAGTGAATACTATATTAAAGTGAGTCTCTCTCACTTTTTCTCTCTCTCTCATACATTATATATGCCATACAATTCACATACATTTTTAAACACACACACACACACTATCTCTCTATCTCTCTATCTCTCTATCTATCTCTCTCTCTATCTACACATACATGCATACATACATGGGGAGAGATTTATGTAGCCTAGATGAAATCAAACTATGTAGCTGGAACAAGTTTCATACATCTGATCCTCTAGCTGGTACCACCAGGGAGCTGCGATTATAGGCATGTACCACCATACCCAATTTATATGATGCTGGAATCAAAAGCAGGGCCTTGAACATGTTCACCAAATATTCTACAGTCTTAGTTTGGATCTTATTGCTGTGAGGAGATGGCAGCTCTTAAAAAAACCAAATATTTTATTGGAACTGGCTTACAGTTTCAGAGATTTAGTACAATATCATCATGGCAGGAAGCATGGCAGCATGCAGGCAGATATGGTGCTGGAGAGGGAGTTGAGAGTTCTCCATCTTTATCCACAGGCAGCATTAAAAAAAGACAAATAAAAAAAAATAAAAAAAAACAGTAAGCCACCAGGCCTGGCTTGGGCTTCTGAGACCTCAAAGTGCTCCCCCATTGACAAACTTTCTCCAACAAGACCATACCTACTGCAACAAGGTCACATCTCCCAATAGTGCCATGTCCTGTGAGCCTGTGAGGATTATTCTTTTTCCAACCACCACATTCCACTCCCTGGCCCCCATAGACTTGCAGCCGTATCATGATGCACAACTTCATTCAGTCCAACTTCAAAAGTCCCCATAGTCAATCAGTCTCAATTCTGTAAAAGTCCAGTCTCTTCTGAGACTCATGGCAATCTCCTAACTCACCCCTATAAAAGCAAAATCAAAAAGTAGATCACATACGTCTGCCAATAATAGCATAGAATTTATATTACGCTTGTAAAAGGTAGGAAAGGGAGCATGGTTAGGAAATTCTGGACCAAAGCAAGACTGAAAACCAGATGGACAAACTCGAAACTCTGCATCTCTGTGTCTGGTATCAAAATGCTCTTCAGATCTTTCTTTTCATCTTTGTGGAGTGCAATGTACTGCTTTCTCTTAGGCTGGTTCTACTCCTTATTAGCAGCTTCTCTGGGCAGGTATCCCACAGCCCTGGCATCTCCAACATTTTGGGGTCTCCAAGGCAATCCAGGATTCACCTTCATAGAGTCACACAATGGCCTCTCTAGGCCTCCATGCATGGACACCCCTGCCACATGCCTGGCCTCAGCAGCTTTCTTTAGCTGTGGCAGAGGATTCTGTAATCCCTTTCTTCTTCTATCCTTGTCTCTAAAGTCAGAACCTTGTGGCTGAAGCTGCCAACTTGTGCTGCTTGCTGGGGCTGGAATGTGGTCCCCTTGTTCAAATATATTTTTACCAGCTTTGTTTTTAGTAGTTTGTTCACTGCCTAAGCCTGACAGTCCTGGAACTCTTTCTGTAGACATGGCCAGCCTTAAACTCAGAGATCTGCTTGTTTCTGCCTCCAGATTAAAAGTGCACATCACCACACCCAGCCCTAAACTTTTCTTTAATTCCCTTTCACAAATTGGACTCTTAGCTGGATAGGATCCTGCCCTGAGGTCACAACTCCCCTTATTCAGATTGATGTCAGGCTTTTAAAATTTTGTTTATTTCCTGAAACACTGAATTTAGCTCCATTCTACTTCCTAGTGCCTTTTTTCTCCATAAATTGAACATTTTCTATTTTTCCTTGCTCAACATGCTTGTTTTCATTATAGATCTTTCTACGAGTAGATACTAATAACTACACAGGAGAGCCTATACTAGGCTGTTTTGAAATTTCCTCTGCCAAAGCCATTAATCCCCAACTCTTCGGTTTAGCTTCCTGAAGGCAGAAGTCAGACAAGTGCAGAAAAGCAACCATATTCTTATCCAAAGAATGGTTTCTCAACCACACCAAAAATTCTTCTCTAAAACCTCTTGAGGCAGTCTCCCACTGTTCAAATCACTCTCAGCTGCCAGTAATGTCTTCTGTGCTTCTACTAAAATGGTCCATTAAGCCCCACATATGTGTTCAATTCCTTTCCTAACCAAAGTCCCAAATCCACATTCCTCTACATAAAAGCATGCTCAGGTCTATCACAGCAATACCCTACCCCTGGTACTAACTTCAGTTTTAGTTTGGGTTTTCTTGTTTTGAAGAGACACCATGACCATGACAATTCATATAAGGGAAAACATTTCATTGGGGCTGGTTGACAGTTTCAGAGGTTTAGTCCACTATTGTCATGGCAGGAAGCACAGTAGTATGTAGGCAGACATGGTGCTGGAGAAGGAGCTGAGGGTTCTACATCTTGATCCAAAGGCAGCAGAAAAAAGCAGTGCACCATTATGCTTGGCTTGAGCTTCTGATATCTCAAAGCGTCCCCAACCCCCAAAGTGACAGACTTCCTGCAACAAGGCCACACCTATTCCAACAAGGCCACAGCTACTGTAAGAAGGCGACACCTCCTAGTACTGCCACTCCATATGAGCTTGTGGCAGCCATTTTTTTTCAAACCGCCACATCTATCAACTACGCTATAAAATCTGCTCCCACACTCACATTTTGTTTTCCTGGTGGACGTTCTTTGTTCTTGTCTCAAATTTGATGGCTATTGACTGGTCAGCTTGGTGGTTATTAATAGTTGAGATGGCTGGCTGTGGCAATTTCTTAAACCAATTTAACCCTGAGAATGTTGAGTTGATAGCAACAATGGAATCCTCCTTTCATGATAGATTCCTGATACCAGGAGAAATTGTTTGATTATACATTGTTTCCTTTCCAAGACAGGGTCTTACTGCATAGTGCTGGCTATCCCTGAATTCACCTTGTAGACCAGGTTGGCCTCAAACTCTCCCTCCTGCTGGGACTAAAGGTGTAGATTCTATGCCTGGATGATTGAGAACATTTTTCTCACACTAGATCAAGTGTTCTTCTCAAAGCAGGACTGTTTTCCCTTCTAAATTTATATAATATTCTGAAGTCTTTCATTTTATTTAACAGTATTCATAGTATCTTTGCCTCAAGTAGAAGCCATTTCAAGAAACCATGACACTCTTATGCTTGCAGACAGGAGCCTAGCAAAATTGTTCGGCATGGGGGGACATTCACCTCACTGGGAGTCCCCATTTTAGCTTTTGGGGTTATGAGGGGGCTTTGTGAATGAGCAACAATATTTGAGATAGATAAACCTACTCCTTGGAGTAGTAGCCACAGTAGTGGGTCTAATCTTCAGCAAACCACATTATAAACAGATGTACTACCTCCCAGACTTAGTCCCATTTAGTAAACAGGGTAGGGTAGATTTAGAAAGTCTTTAAGGGCTCTGGGCGTTTTAAGTGAGCTTTGCCTTGACCTCTGAGTTACCAGCAGCATTGTCCCCTGGTGAAAGTCAGCTTGACCTTTGAACCTTTGAACCTTTGAAGCCAGCCACTGAATTCTCTGTAGCTCTGAAAGCCCTAGATAGATCTTGTTCCAAGGCCAAGCTGCTTAGCTTACTGAGTATAGTGTCTTCACTGGCTTTCTTGGCTAGATCTAGGCCTCTTTTGTGGCTCTTGCTGCAAAGCTTGCTTGCTTCACATTGCCCTGCTTTGTTACAGAGATGGTTTTCTTTCTTCAAGCCTTGGGCACACAAACCTCTGTTACATTTTCTTCTGCAGCTTCCACCCCTTTTCAGTATTTGCAGAATTGGAGAGAGTTCTGGCTTGAAGGAATGCTGTGGTGGCTTTGATCTTCTACCTAAACCACTAGCACTGCCTCCATGTCATCAATAAAGATGTTAAATTATGTTATCACTCATGCACTTGTTGGGGTTGCATTTTAAGCTGCTGTCTTTGCATTTGAGTGGCTATTTTGTGAAAGGAGCCTAGTTTTAAACCTACTTCAGCCTTGGGCACGCTTCCCTCTTTAAATGGGATCATGTCTAACTTTTCATTTAAAGTGAAAAATATCTGTTTCTTCCTTCTATTTGGGCATAGCTGGGCCACTGTGAGATTACAATGGTTGATATAATTTCAGTACTGCCTGTCTCAGGTAAGAGGGAGACCCGGGAAGGGGGAGTGAGCTGGGGAGGTAACTTGTTAGTGAAGGAGGTAGAGCATGCAGGACATTCCTCTGTTAACTTAGCTGCTTCTGAAATGAGAACCCATGACATCTCAGAAAATTACAGTAGGAACATCAAAGACCATCGAGTAAACATCACTTTCACATATGTGACAATCATGGGAATGTGTGGAATATTGGCAAATTTATAAGAATGTGACACAGATAGCTCCGCATGTTGACGTGTACTTTTCAACCCAGCACTCAGGAGGCAGAATTAGGCCTGTGAGTTTGAAGCCAACCTGGACTACAGGCTGAGTTCCAGGAGAGAGAGAGATCCTATGTATGTGTGTGTGTGTGTGTGTGTGTGTGTGTGTGTGTATGTATGTATGTATGTATATATATATATATATATATATATATATATATATATACATATGGTTTTTTTTTTTTTAGGTAACACGGAGACACAATGAGAGCATGCCATTGGGCAATTAGCATTGATGGAGCAATTTGTGTTTGTTTTATGTTATAGATTGCAGGGTCTTGTGAGTGCTAGACAAGTACTTTCACACTCAGTGACATTTCCTGCTCACTTAAAGACCTGTTTGGTTTAGGGCTATAGAAACAGTTAAGCTGTAAAAGTGTATTATCTGCAAAACACAATAAAATGGCATGCAGTGAATTAAGTATGAATTCCTTTCCTCCATAAAAATGTAAAATATGTTAAAATACACAAACTTAAAGCCATTCTTTGGTGCAGGTGGGATGTTAGGGGAAAACCTCAAATCAATCACTATATAAATCATTTACTATTCCCTGGGGAAAGGTGCAGTGTCATTGAGGCACAGATAGTCTAGATAACACAAAGAGATCAGATGTCAGTAAATAATTAGAAGACACTGTTCTAAGTCTTCAAGGAGGTGATCAACAAAGTGCTCCCAGGACTTTCATAGGAAGTAAATTTTAGTCTTCATACAAAGTGGTTAAAGAAAGCTCTAAGGGGGAAGAATTTGACCTGTAAGTTAGAAGGCAGATATCTGAAGCATAGCTATGACTCCAAAGGGCCCTGATACAGAGCCTGGTACAGGCACACCCACAAGTTACTAGAAAGCAAATTTTAAAGAGGCCATGTCTAGGGAGTGGCTGACAAATGTGAGGGCCAATCTCTTCCAGAAGGTACTAAGTCCATTCTGGTCGGGATTGCATTGATAAAATTGGACTTTATTTATGCTCACGAACTGCAAGTTGACATTCTGTACCTCTCTCTTAGAGTAGAAACCCTGATCCTTTAAAGTGATTAATATCATGTGTGTTAAAAATAAATCACCAGGGTCCAAAACCAGGTACATTGTATCCAGTGGTTAAAAGACGTGCATCCTTATTAGCTCTAACTACATAAATAGAACTAAGAGTAAATAGCATTTAACAGAAGAAGAGACTAAGGAGAGGTCTCAGTTCCCTCTGGAAAATTCTGTCTTATGTATAGATTTACAACTTTAATGATGGTCCATTTGCCCTTCCTGGTCTTGGTCATGTTACTTTATTGCTAAAGAATCATCTTTCTTTCCTGAGGGTTAGGGGGAAGAATTTCTGCACATATTGAATTTTTTTGTTGAAACGGGAAGGTGTCTTCTGCCGACATTAAGTATCTTTGTTCCAATCCCTCCTTTTGTCTTCACCATGCCCCATCACTTCTTAACAGAGACCAAGGCACATTAGTTGCTTTTCTACTGCTGTGATAAAACACCATCACCAAAGCAACTTATTTTTTAAGAAAGTGTTTAATTGGGCTCGTGGTTTCCGAGGTTTAGTGTCTATGATGGTTGAGCAAAAGTGTGGGGGCAGGAATACCTGGAGCAGCAGCTGAGAGTAAATAACTTCATCTATAAGCAAGAAACAGAGTGAGAGAGCACACTGTTTGTGTGTCTTTTGAAACCTCAAACTCACTCCTGGAGACACACCTCCTTCAAAAAGGCTACATGTCCCCAATCCTTCCCAAACATTTCTACCAATTGGAAATCAAGTATTTAAACATATGAGCCTATTGGATGCCATTTTCATTCAAACCATCACCCAAGACAATTTGCTGTATCTCCAGATTGATAGCAGACTCTACCCCTCAATGCCCACACTAGTGCAAACAGTATTGATTTGGACCAGTGAGACACCCACCTGCGTGAAGTCTCAGCTACCCACCCTAAAAAATGTTGATGATTACTATGATTCAGATATGATTCACCACCCAAGAGTTCAAGGGTTTTGGGTTTGGTCCTTAATGACTAAAGGTGGAGGTTGGACCTGTGTCTAGGGATTTTGAGGTGTTGCTTCTGGAAAGAGTTAAGGCCATTTGTCTATATAGGGTTTCTATTTCTGTACAAAACATCATGACCAAGAAGCAAGTTGGGGAGGAAAGGGTTTATTCAGCCGACACATCCACATTGCTGTTCATCACCAAAGGAAGTCAAGACTAGAACTCATACAAGGTAGGAACTTGGAGGCAGGAGTGGATGCAGAAGCCACGGAGGAATGATACTTACTGGTTTGCTTCCCCTGGCTTGCTTAGCTTGCTTTCTTATAGAATCCAGGATTATCAGCCTAGAGATGGCACCACCCACAAAGGCCCTTCCACCTTGATCACTAATGGAGAAAATGCCTTACAGCTGGATCTCATAGTGGCATTTTCTTAAGGGAGGCTCCTTTCTCGGTGATAATTCCAACTTGTGTCAAGTTGACACAAAAACCAGTCAATACACTATTCATACAGGATCCTGAGTTATTTCTCATGAAAATGAGTTAGTATAAAATCTTGACCCTAGGGCTGTCAAGATCACTCAGCGTTTCAGAGTACTTACTGCTCTTTCTGATGATCCAAGTTTTAGTTGCCAGTCTCCATATCAGGCAGCTTACAATCCCATGTATTTCCAGTTTTGGGAAGCTCCTTCTTCTGGTCCTTGCAGGCACCCATACTCACAAGCACAAACATGCACACATACATATGCCCATAAATAAAAATAAAATAAATCTTAAAAAAAAAAGTCTTGATCCTGATCTCTAAGTCACTGAGTTTCTCTCTAACCAGACTATCTCTCTCTCTCTCAGATGAACTCATACCATTCTGTTGCCATCTGTGGTGAGGCACTGACCAGAGCAACTGGATACCAATGCTATGCCATTGAGCTGCTGGAACAATGAGTCAAATAAACATTTTTTTTTTTTTTGTATAAAGTTTTCAAGCCTTGGGTATTTTATTACAATAACAGAAATCATATTAATGCAGCAGATCTCATGAGGCACACTAGTGTATACTTTGAAGTAGTACCAGATATATTCTCAAGATGTTATATGTCCATCAAGGGTTGAGCTTCATCATTGAACTTAGGTGTCAGAATGCCAGGGTCACACCAGTTATGGAGTTACTGAGGAACTGAGGGGAAACATGTTTTGGTATCAATAAAGAGGACTCAGTCCAATGGTTCAAGAAGACGTTGAGTCTCAGCTGTGTCACTCATTGCTGTGTAGACCTGGCCAAGCCACTTGATCTCTGAGTTTCAGTCTCTCTGTTCATAAAATTAAGGACTTAATTGGACCAGCTTACTATTTTAGGATCCATATATATTCTTATTTGTTGCTGTTTGGGGTTTTTACCACTGTAATCACCTAAGTCTTTTACTTGATCTTTTCCATCCAGTGGCTTGAGAAGATGTGGTTAATAAAAGAAGCAGTACTTGAACATTTTCTTATTCCTCATTTAAAACGTGTGAAAATATTTCCCATACTTCCCTTCTCTAAAGATCATGACTTTAAGCACTGATAATGAATGTGTTTAATCCCAGTAAGTGGGAAGCAGAAGCAAGTGGGTCTCTGTGAGTTCAAGGCCAGCCTGCTCTACAGAGTGAGTTCCAGGACAACCAAGACATAGAGAAACCCTGTCTTGAAAAATGTGAAAAAAAGAGAGGGATTGTGACTTTAAAAACATACATTTGAGCTGCAGTACACAGAAGACCTCATGCAAGGCATGGCAGAACACATAATACACAGGTCATTGTCCAGAAAGACCAAGAGTCAAACATAACTAAAGTGATGTGATTCTGAAATATCGATAAGAGCTGAGAGAAGAGGTTATTCTAAACAACTCATTAAAAGCAGAACAATTCAGGCTTCTGCTTCTAAATCCTCAGGCTTTTCTCCCTTTGTCTTTAGAATGTTTAACCTTGAATTAGGGCTTACAGATTGACTAACACATGTCTATGTTCATTCCAAGATTCAGAGATCCACAAATAAGAGCAGACATATAGCATTAGTCTTTCTGGGTCTGCATTACCTCACTCACTATATTTTGTAGTCTGATCCATTTACCTGAAAGTTTTATGGTTTCGTTTTTATTTATAGCTGAATAGAATTCCACTGTGTGTGTGTGTTCCACATTTTCATTATGCGCTCATTGGTTGATAGGTATCTAGGCTGTTTCTGTCTCCTCACTATTGTGAAGCCAGTTGCAATGAACATGGGCAAACAGGATCTCCTCAATGGGATAAAGAGTCTTATGGGCAGATGCCCATGGGTTTGTATAGCTGGGTCAGTTGGCAACCCTCTATCTTCTTGAACATTCTCCACACTGATTTTGACAGTGGCTGCAACAGTCTGCAGTCTCCATCAATAGTGGATGAGAGTTCACAGGCATTTGTTGCCAGTTCTTTTCTTGATCTTTGCCTTTCTGGCTGGCATACAATAAAATCTCAAAGCAGTTTAACTTACAGTTCCTTGATTGTTAAAGACAGAAACCACTTAAAGATATTTCTTAGTTATAGCTGTTTTTACTTTGTTTTGAGAATTCTGTTTGGTTCCATAAAACTTTTTTTTGGTGTGTGAGTGTGTGTGTGTGTGTGTGTGTGTGTGTGTGTGTTTCCAATTCTTTGTATAGTCTGGGTATTAATCCCCTCTTAGATGGTGAACTGGCAAAGACTCCTACCCACATTCGGGCTTCCTCTCCACTTGATTGATAATTTTTTTCTAAATTTTTTATGAGGTCTCATTTGCCAATTGTTGGTCTTAATTTCTGAGAGAATGGAGTCTTATTCTTGGGTCTATATCTCTTCGGGTACTCTGTATGTTTTTGTCTACACAAAAGTTTGCACATGTAAGGTTTCACCTTGAGTTATTTTATGCATTTGAAGCTGTTTTTGTGCATGGTGATCGGTATAGGTCTGATTTCATTATTCTACATGTAGACACCCAGTTTTCCCAGCACCATTGGTTGAAGATGCTGACCTTTCCCCTGAGTGTATTTTTGTTATGTTTATCAAATGTCAGGTAACTGCAATTATGTGAGATTGAGTTTGGGTCTCTGTTGTTTTCGCTGATCTACATGTCTGTCTTTTTGCCAAGACCATGCTGTTTATATTACCAAAGAATCTGTAATGTAACTTGAAATCTGATATGGCAATCCTATTACCGTTATTCTTTTGTCTCAGGACTGTTGCTACCTGGCTTTGTATTTTGTGTGTGTGTGCTTTGATATCAATTTTATAATGTTTTGTCTATCCTGGTGAAGAATTTTATGAGAATTTCCACTCGGTTTGCATTGAATCTGCAAATTGCTTTTGGTAGGATGGATGGTCATCATCACAATATTACTTCTCCCAATACATTTTAAGGCCTTCTCAATAGGAGGAACCCATATGGTAAACCTAGGCAAGAATCCAGGGTGGAAAAAGTCAGAGACCCTAGAGGAGAACCTACTAATGTCACTTTCGTAGACCAATATAGCCTTCGAGTATAACTATATTATAAATACATAAATATGAATACTTAGCCTTACACCCACAGATACATATAGTTTCACCCCTCATCAAAAAAGCAAGCCCTACATAGATTCACAACTGCTCAAAATACAATAAAATAAGCAGCTATGGAACACTCAGCTCTAATTTGTGCATCTACAACACAACACATATTCCTAAAGCTCAGGAAACAACTTGGAAGGGGAGGCAGAAAAAGTGTAAGGGCCAGAGGACCAGAACTCCTGCTGTGAAGTAGTGTCTTCTAGACATGGCAAGATTGCTGCATCCATGATGCTTCAACAATATGGCTGCCTGCGTGAGAGCTGCAGAAATGACTATACTGGTTGATATTTTCACAGAGATGGGGGAAACTTCACATGGCTCTACTCATAGATGTAAAGCTACAAACCATCAATCTCTGGGGAGGGAAGGAGAATCAGTTTTGTTCAGGGATGAGCCCCATGATGGGTTGTCTAATCCTAAGTGTTCATCCCTAAACACATGCACATATGGGCAATACTAATTGGAATCAGTAGGTTTTGTGTGTGTGTGTGTGTGTGTGTGTGTGTGTGTGTGTAATATATGTTTGTGATATATATAACAATATATTCAATACGTATTAACAGTAGTTATAAAAGAAGATGTCATAAATTCAAGGGAAGGAATGGGAGCAAACTTGGAGTGGAGACACAGGTATGGTAATGATGTTAAGATATTGTACTTGTATGTAAAATTCTCAAAAAAAGTCTACTTTAAAGATTTATTTTTAAATCTCCCCCAGTGCATGTGTGTGTGTGTGTGTGTGTGTTCATGCATGTGCGTGTTTAGGGAATAGTCCACATGAGTGGAAGTACCCTGTAGAATCCAGGAGATGGTGTTAGATGCCCTAGAACTGGAGTTAGCAGTGGTTGTGAGTTTCTGATGCAGATGCTGGGAATCAAACTCCAGTCCTTTGTGAGAGCAGTATTGAGTACTCTCAATCACCAAGTCATCCCTGGAGCATGTTTCTTTTCTTTTTCTTTTTCTTTTTCTTTTTCTTTTTCTTTTTCTTTCTTTCTTTTTTTTTTTTTTTTTTTTGATTTGAGACAGGGTTTCTCTGTGTAGCCCTGGATGTCCTGGAACTCACTCTGTAGACCAGGCTGGCCTCAAACTCAGTAATCCTCCTGCCTCTGCCTCCAGAGTGCTGGGATTAAAGGTGTGCATCCCCACTGCCTGGCTCGAAAAGCACTTGGAACAGAGTAAATGCAGTTCTCAAATTACGGTGATAACCTGGTATGTTTGAATGCAGATACATAAGTCCGTGTTCGTGTTATACTTATTTATGGAACATGTTTCTACTTTGATTTAAAGTGTCAGTGGAATTCTGCAGTGATGCAAAGTGGTTGACTCTCTGACCAACACTTTTGGTCACACAGATGTTTTTGGAAGTCATTTGTTACTTATTTTTTGTAGTAAATCCAGTCTCCTGCCTTGCAAACATGCAAATGGTTGGGGCGTCTGTTTATTTGCTTGTTTTTATAAAAGCTTAAGACACAGTTCAACTATATGCTACTCTGTGTGTCTTTTCACTGGACACATCCAGACCCTATGTCATTTTGCTGATTCTTTCTTAATTATCTCAGACATTTCTCATAGTCCTGGGTGTTCCAGACCATCTCCTCTATTATAAAGTTATAAACACTGGACACTGGGAACAATGTTATTTTCATGGCCATAAACGATGGTCAGGTAAGTTTTGTTGGATACGTAAATGAAGAAAGCACTTCATCCATATCTCAATTGTGGTTCCAGCAACAGGACCATTAGTGGAAGCCTCTGTTTCTATATAAGGAAGCAGGAGGGCTAAACAATGGGCCAGCCTCAAGGATAGGCCAGTGGGTGAAGGCTTGCCTAGTACATGCAAGGTTCTGGGTTTGAAAGGAAGGAGCAGATCTATTGGCTGTGCCTACATCAAGTTTCTCAGCTTACGTCACCATGAAGCTAAAGTCATATCATTTATCCATGGCCACTCATGTGTGGCTTGAGTACACAGAGTGACCCTGCCAGGCTCAGTAGATGGGCGAAAGGGCAAGAAGACAACTTGTAAACTTTGGGTTGCCAGACTCAGCGTGAGGGCATCCCTGAGCCAACCCCCTACTGACTTTGGCCATGGTCCTGGTCCTGGATCTGCGCTCTGTGCATTAGCATAGGTCAGCTTAGCCATTGGGAAGGGAATGTGGCAAAGGTTGGACAGGACTGGGCCTGAAGCTGGGCTTTGATAAGACCTGGAAACCGTATTCTCTTTGCTCAGACACTTAGAGGCAGGGAGAAGTCTCAAAGCATACACAAATCCATCTGACTTCTGTCCAATTCCATGGGCAGAAGAGCGAAGGGGGATGCACTCAAATGGTGTGGAAGGAAATGCTGGCATCAGGGTGGGAGTACCAGGAAGTTCTATGGACAGGAAGGAGAGGAGGGCATTGCATGAGATACAGAAAGTATCAGACAGAGACAGGAAGACTGAGCATAAGGCCAGGAGGAGGGATGGAAGAAGAGGAGAGAGAAATCGGAGGGGAGGGGCAGAAGAAGGGAGGGCAGGCAGGCAGGCAGGCTAGAGCAAGGAAAGTTGAAGCTTCCAGAGAGAAAATAGGATAGGGGAGAGAAAAGCTTGAAAAGACGAGAAGAAACAGGGACAGGACTTCAAGCATGCCTGTGCTGCTCGACTCAGGGAGACTTGCTTCTGTAAGCCTGGCTTGGGGAAGACCTGTATAGACAGAAATGTGCTGACTCCTGCCCAGGAACATCAGAGAACAGAAACAGATCAATTACCCTGGGAGGAGTGTTCTTTCCAGTGATCAGTTCCTGACTGAGCCAGACCAGGCCAAGGACTCTTACATGATCAGTGTACTATCAAAGGGCCAGTGGCTCCAGGACAGGCTCAGCCTTTTACCTTGAAAACACCCCGTGCTCACATCCCTTTGCTGATCTGGCCACTAGCTCTGTCCCCGGGACCCAGTTAGACCCAGCCCTTGGGAGTTTGAACAGGCTTCAAGGACCCTGTAGGAGTAAGCACAAACCAGAACAACCAATCCATGGAATTATCCTGGGGCATGCTTGTGAGTGGAGTAATAGTTATTTAGAGCAGATTAGTCTTATAGATCTTCAATCTATAGAAACACATGTTATCGAAAAAATCTTGTGCAATGAAGCATTTGATACATTGGGATCCATAATCTGTATATTCTATGCCCCACTTGTGAGCATCTTGTCTTACATAGCCACATGACAGAGGCTTAGAATACAGACAAGGGCAGACACACCTTTGGTGCCGTCTGGGGAGACTGATGGCACTGCAGTTCCCCTGTCCAACCTAACAGAGTGCTTTGGGGCTCAGAAGAGAACATGACTGGTTCTCTTTCGAGGCAAGCAAAATATCTAGAAAGGGAGATGTTGGAAGGCAGCTTTAAAGGCTGAGTAGGACCCCCAAGCAGACTGAGTGTAGGAGTCCAAGGTAAGGGAGCTAGAGGTGAAAGGTGAAAGGTGAAAGGTGTGAGTTGGAATGGCTGTTGGATAGTCACAGGCAGAGCAGGCCAGTCAAGGCATATAGGTGACGAAGCAAGGGTCAGGTAGAAAGAGGCATCTGTGAGGGCTGAGGGTGGACATGTTAGTTAGACAGAGTTTACAGCAGCACAGAAGTGGTCTGCTCAGTTGACATTCTCAAAGAATATTTGTGTGTGAATAAGTTTGTACGAATTGTACAATTTGAAAAGCACCTAAAATTGGGCGTAGGAATGAAATTAAAGTCAGGCAAATGCTCTACCCCAGGAGAATGCTAAGATAGTGTCGCCACTGATGGCTTTCTCTTGTAGAGGCCTGCTCCATGCCTGCTTAGGCATTTTCCTTGGATTCCTTGTCAGACAACTTCAGCCATGGCCACTTTCTGAGGGGTCTCCTAAACACTGACCTTCGGGCTCGACTCCCTGGAGTTAGGTCATCAGAAGATAAGAGCTTCTGGCCAGTACCATGCTCCCTCAAATAGTAAGCATTTAAGGAAGCATTTAAACAGCTCACCTTTGAGAAAGGGCAATTATAGATTAAAAACTACCCTTCCCCCATCTTTTAAAACACGAGATTAAATATTACCCAATTTCCCATGCACTCTGTTATGATTTGTCCATCAAGATACTTTTTGTGGAGCTGATGAAGCAGGAGGATTATAAGGTCTAGTCTGGACTATACATTGAGAGCAGGTCTCCAAACACCTCCAGCAACAACAGAAAAGGACGTCCCTAAGTTAAACACATTGATGACACCGACATTCCCACTGATAGCAAGTACTAACATACAGAGGGTACCTGTAACCTCTGTAACTCTGGAAACCAAACCTGGGTTCTCTGCAAGAACAGTCAGTGCTTTTAGCTGCCACGCCAGCCCCAACATGTATTTTTTAAACTTTAAAATATTTTGTGAAAACAATTCCAATTCCATATCTTATTTTGAAGTCTAACATTCTATGGGCTAGACATCTTGCCACCTGCTTTATTGGTGATAGACATCCATCCTGATTCGACATGTTTGGTTGTACACGTGGCAAGGTCACGGACAGCCTTTTGTGGGAATCCTTACGTCTTTTTTGCTATAGCAAGGATTCCCGGAGGTTAAATCTAAGAAAGATTTACAATCTTATTAGGAATTGTGTCATCCCTTTTCCGAAGATCTTCCTGCTCTGTACTCCAACTGGCAATTTGTTTGCTTGTCTCTCCCTCCTCTAGTCCCCCAAACAGCAGAACTGTCACAGTGTGTGACAGGCACTGAACGCCAGAACCAAGATCCCTTGTGTGCTGCCACTGTACAGCAAGGTAATGCACATAAATTAGTCAAAGCCGTGCCTGGCACAGAGTAAAGACTCACTACCCATTTGCTGTTGCTTGCTGGTAATAAAGCACATTGCCCAAGCGGGGAGCCAGTCACGCTTTTAACAGCTGGCGGAGTGCAGACGACAAACTGGAAAGGAGAAAAAAATAAAGTTGGAAGAAAGCTCTGGATTGGTCTGCCCGTGATGGGAGGTGAGATGTTGCCTCCTTCCCTTGTGTACTCTGCCATCTTGAAACCTCAAATTTAATATGTTGATTCACTGTCCATCACATGCCTTTCCCCGTGGGACAAAAACAAACAAACTTTAAAAAAAAAGTGGGAAGGAATGTTCTCTATCCTCAGAGACGAATGACCATAGGCTCAGATGAGGGAGGCACACTTACTCACATGCCCGTTGGGAATGAGATCTGAAGCTTTCAGAGGCGGCACGCACTCAGCTGTTTAATGCCCGAGGGTTTCCAGGGAAAAGAAATGGGCCTTGCTCATAAACTGGATTGTTACTTTTTAAAAAGCATTTCTCCTCAAACTAGGATGGGAACTCTACCGGAAAAAAAAAAAAAAAAGATTCAACCTTTTATCTTATCCACTGCAACAGCAAGGGTTCTGAGGGGCTTTAGAAGACCTACCAAGTGGGGACACATCTCAGGATTAGTTTTTGGTGTGATTTAAGGAAGTTTAAAGCCATATCTTTTAGAAATGAGTTGATTAAATGACTATGTGGATAGTTATTTAAGTCAAATTTACCTTTGCAAATAACAGGCTGTGCTCAGAGCTGTCCCAGGTTCAAGCAGTGATGGCCACGACTGTACACCTCACCAGGCCAGGACTCTTGAATCTGGGTGGGCCAGAGAGAAATGTCTGGGGAAATAGGATTACAGAAGGTAACAGTTATTGGAACAATTTGGCCCCAAAGCCAAGGATGCCTCAATCAATATGCATGACTTTCAAAATTCCTATTTTAATCGGCAAAACGGAAATGAAATTCCCAATGTAGCTTTTAGTTAAAAAAATAAATTACAAGTGGTATATGATATTCATGCATACCATTTCCTCTGAAGTTCTTTTTAAGAATTGAAGAAAATAACCATATCACATACTGGAAAGAAACTAGCCCAGGAGTCCGGAGATTTGGTTTTATGCCTTAAATCTATCACCTGAAAGTTATAGGATCAAAAGCTATAAGCTACCTCTTTACTTATGTTTGCTCACATCTGGAACGAAAGAGCTGGTGGTTTGTACGCTCCTGTCATACCCTGATAAGACGGAGTTGCTAAGTCCCATTTAGTGTCAAGATCTCATCCACCCATCCTTTCCAGAAATATCGAGTGGATTCCTACCTGCACGGTGCCCATGTGATTGGACACACTTTTTTTCTGAGTAGACAGGTCTTACTATCATAATTCTTTAGTGTACCCAGTCACGTCTTTGGCAGGCTTTGACCCTGGTCCTCATATGTCACTGGCCTCACCTTGTACAGGTCCTCAGTGTCATGTTTTCCTGTTTCTGCTCTACCCTACCTCTTCCACACCCTTCCCGCTGTTCTACTGGCCTTACTGTTTCTCAGATGAGCTATGGCAAAAAATTCGTAATGGGCCTGACAGTCTGTATACTTATCCTTCCAAATACATGCTATGTCCACAGTTGTCTACAACTTACCATTCCCACCACCATTTTTAGAAGGCTTGCTGAATGGCATCACTACTCCTGGCCCGTTCAAGGGCTGCACCATTCAGAGAAAGGAGCCAGCACATTGCAAGACATGATGACCTGATGTGGGGCTGTATTGGTGAAGGGACATTCCAGGTCACATCGAGCCTCTTGCTCTTACAAGGGCTTTGCTTAATCATTTCCCTTCTTATGCTTCCAGCATCTCACACTTCACATCCATTTGTCATCCCTTCTTCAATGGTTTCTCTCCTTGATCAGACTTAGCAACTCAGCAGGAGGGATCTGATGTGTATAAACACAATCCTTAAGGGCTCCCTATTGCCTTCAGAGGGAAGTTCAGTCCCTCTCACTGGGCATTAAGGGGATTTAGAGATTGATATTATCTTTCCAATTACCTCTGCTAATAACTCTTATACCTCCCCCCCATCCCAAGTTCATACCTAAAGTCCCATTCCTCCACCCCAGAGCAGTATGGCTTCCTCCAGAGCTCTCCTTCCATTGCCCTTGAAGCTAAGCCATCAGCTCTTCTAGAAAAGCCCAATACAGTTTGCTGGGAGAGGGTGTCTAGAGTACCTTAGCCTCTCTTCAAAGTCTAATTTGAATTCTATCTTTTCTAAGAACAGAGAGTTCTTGTACCCATTCACAAAGAGTTATTACCAGTTCCCTGATATTTCTTATAATAAACATCCTAAGTGTATTGGGTCTCCTGTTTAGAGTGGCAAATCAGCTTTGTTCCTGCTTACTAGCTGTAATATAGACCTTTAGGGAGATGTGCCTGTGCCCCTTGGATTTTGTGGCTTTCTGCAGCACAAAAATCTTAGTGCCTGATGCTTGAGCTACCACTGTATCAGACAGTTGTCATATGCTGGCTGCTGCATATATCTTATGACATGCCTTATTTGAAAAGTATTTTAATTGGTGGATATGAAATCCAGGGCTTTGCACATACTGGGCAAGTATTTTCCTACTGAACCATACCCAACTTTTCATGATGCTTCAGGCTTACAACAGATGATGAAATTGGACTCAGAGAAAGGCTAAGTGAACTAGCCAAGGCATCAGCAAGTAATGCAACTAAGGTTGCATCAAGCATACCGTGTCATCACCTGGCTAGCTACTCCCCAACAGAAGCTACTGTCCTTACGGGATGTCTTATGTAGCTATCTGGAGAAGAAATGGGAGATGTACTTACCAATCATCCTCCCTACCTGGGGAGATTTTAGAGGCATTAGGAAGGAAGAGGCATCTGGTCTTGTTGCTGATTACTAAGTAGCCAACTGACAAAAAGACAAGGGTATTGTAGGTAAGGTATAAGATTAGTGCTAGGACCTCTCAGTGAGTTGGAGGGATGCTTCTCAGGAGAGGAAGCTATTTGCTCAGTCAGGTCCCCAGCCAGATTGCAAGCAGTCGGAGAGGGAACCACCTTAGTCTTGTCCCAGGCTCTGTCTCTTCTGTTTGTGTTCAAGCTACACTTGTTAAACAAGTGTGTAACAGGAATTACTCTGCTCAACAAATACTGCCGGAGCAGTTCCCAGGTCTACGAGATTATAAGCAGTTTTGGACTCGAATTCTGAGCATTCTCGCTGCCTCTATGACGCTTAAAGAAGCTCTAACCAAGAAATTGACCCTGAAAATCCATAGAAAGTTTCCCTGACCATCTCTGTTCTGATGATTGGCTGATAAACTGAACAGAGCATCAACAAATCAAGCTATGAAAAATTAAAGTGGGAAAAAAAACCATTCAGTTCTAAGAAATTTGTTTATTTTCAGTAATTTGCCTCCTGTAAGAAGACTTTGGGGCTTCCTTGGTTATGTCAGTTTATTTCTAGGAGAGAGAGAGAGAGAGAGAGAGAGAGAGAGAGAGAGAGAGAGAGAGAGA
>JADRCH010000065.1:11451589-11505111 GCA_019843965.1 Rhynchomys soricoides | reverse complement strand
AGAGAGAGAGAGAGAGAGAGAGAGAGAGAGAGAGAGAGAGAGAGAGATGGGTCTGGCTCTGCAGACCAAAGTCTGTGGTCACTCTACATGGCTTCAAGCTTTGTACTAGAATGAGTGATGGTCTGTGCCGGTGGGTGAGGAGTTCAGATCACATTGCCTTGAATCAGTGAGTCAGTGAAGGCTTCACACAGAGCTGGAAGGGGGTCATGGAATCATGGGGAAGTGTTTCAGCTTGGGCTGGGGGAATAGGCTGTTCCTTCTCTATGGAGCTTCTGTGGGAGACCTTGAGCAGTCACCACTTTCCACTGGGCCTTCGTTTCTCTCCTTACCTCTTATTGTATAGAAGGAAAACTGTTGGCAAAATACTCATCCCTGGTTTAGAAAGGAGACACAGCTATCTATCAGCGTGTGATATTGGGGGTGACGGCTTATTCTTTATTTTTGCCCAGGGTCTCCCACCCACTGTGCATGGATACCTGGTTGGGATGCAGTGATTTCTTGATATGGGTGTTGTTCTGTTCTGTGCAGTGTCAGATGTTCTGCAGTATCTCTGATATCCCCAGTGATACCCACTTTGTTCACCCCACTGGGATGCTTCTATATGTCTCCAGACACTGCCATATGCTCCCCTAACAAGAAATTGTCTCTAATTGAGAACTTCAGGTTTTGGATGTATTGCCAACCCAAAGGGATGAATTCCTTAAATTGAACAAGCTCAGGGTAGACATTGTGGGGGAGGGGATATGGAAAGCAGGCACAGAGACTCCTCCAACTCATGTGACCAAAAGATAGGGTGTTCTGTGGAGTCCAGGATAGGTAGAATGTCTGAGATCTCCAGGCAGAAAACCAGCCTCTACATTAGCATTGACTGGCTGTGGTTCTCATCAGCCTGA
This sequence comes from Rhynchomys soricoides, assembly GCA_019843965.1. Lineage (NCBI taxonomy): Eukaryota > Metazoa > Chordata > Mammalia > Rodentia > Muridae > Rhynchomys > Rhynchomys soricoides. The sequence goes on along the minus strand of JADRCH010000065.1, from coordinate 11,504,218 downwards.
CTGGCCTCTGTGAGCCTCAGGGTCCACAGGAATCCAGCAGATATAATTCTCCTCCATTTATCCTTCCCATCCTCCCTCATGTTCACATCCTGCTACATGGTTGCTAGGCAGACAAAGAGGTATGCCCTATGGAAGAATAAGAGGATTAACAACACAGAACAAATGAGTGGGGCTTTTAGTTGTTGCTGTTCTGGTTGGTTGGTTGGTTGGTGGGTGGGTGGGTAGGTTGGTTGTTTTTCTCCCAGTAAAGCAAAGAAACAGTTACTCCTGGGCCTCTTATTTTGTTGTTGTTGTTGTTTTGTCAAGAATGGCAATGGTGACCTCATAGGTTCCCCCACAGAAGTAATATAAACAAACAATGACAAGGTTGGTTTTTGTTTTGTTTTGTTTTGTTTTCCTGCTGCAGGCCTTACTTTGCATTTCTCCTGTATACACAGAAGCTCCTCCAAGAAGGTACTCCGTGTTTAGACAAAGTCAGGAGATTTCTAGTTGACGGTCCATGTACCTGGGAGTAGCTTGGCTCTGTGTTGCCTCTCTCCTCGGTAAGCCTGTCATCCTTCTGGGTGTCTAAGTGACTGTGTCTTCAGTAACTGAGATCATTAGAACTGAGAGGGGACTTGGACAAGCTGGCAGTTTCTTTGGAATAGATGGTCCATGCTCTGATCAGTGCAACCTGTGATAGAGTGCTCTCTCAATGCCACAGGCCCAATCAGGCTCAGGCCTCTGGTCAGAGTCATACTGTTTAAGTCTTAGCAAACAGACCAGCAGGCTAGAGGGTGTTCAGAAAGCTGCTCGGTTAACTGTGTCCTCCCTCCCGTCTTTCCTTCCTGTTGCTTCTTTTTTTGGTACTGTTTGATTTTTGAGACAAGATCTCACACTTCGACTTAAGCAGGCCTCAGACTCGTAACTTTGCTCCTTCCACCTCACAAGTGCCAGGATCAGGTTATTTCATGACATTCGGCCAAACTAGAATGTCACATTCTTTGGAGTTGCAGGTCAGGTTCAGGAGAAAGAACATAAGCTGCCGTGGTGGATGCTTCTGTTTTGGGGCTGTTTTCACCCTTTGCATGCAGGCTGGAAGAGTAGTGGAAGATTCTCCTCTCCAAGGCCTGAATGTGTATCTTGGCCCTGCTTTCCCTAGCTCTGTGCCTGTGGGCAGCTATACAGCAGAAATGTGTCTATACCACCCGGTGTGCCACTTGGCTACACAGTAGCCTCTTGAATTGGATTAGTGGAGCAATCATTTTCACATTGCACATGTAGTCTGAAGTTCAGACAAGTGCATCCTCACACAGCCTGCCCGACTCTCAGGTCACCCTTGCTTCTCTTTCTGTTAGCTGAATGCCACCTGCCCCTCAAAATCTGTCCAAATGTGACTTCCCCAGTGAATTCTCCTTCCAAAGTAGTACCAAGTGTAGCTTCCTAAAAAGCCCAATAGCATTTTGTTTGTTTGCTATTTTACTGTGATACTCACCGGGGGCAGAAAAATCCTCAACGTAATGACTTGACACACAGCAGTGTGGTAAAGGTCATAGAGAAGCCAGAGGTGAATCAAAGAAGGAATTCTTGCTTCATACAGTCCTAGGTCATGGTTCCTTTGAAGGACTTTCAGACCCAACCAAAGTGGAACTTCATATTTTCTGCCTCTCTTAGGACTCTATCAGGGGAAGGAAATAGCTCATATGGAATTATCTCTGATTCCCTCTTACCCCAGCACAGAGCTTAAGCAAAAAGTGAGGGCCCAGAGCTATCAACTGCTTAAGAAATGCAGATGGTACTAAACCTAAAAGAGCTTGCTGATAGCCAGGTGGTGATGTAGGATGGCCATCTATGGCAAAACCCAGCCATCGCCGAAGACAATATGCTCACAGCATTTCAACACAGCTGATTATAGGACAAGAGACCAGAGGTAGACAAATACTCTACTAACTAGCACCTGGATAGAAATTGGAAGATAGAAACGGCACGTGGGCAGAGACTGCCTCACCCACGTGAGTCTGACCTGCAGACGACGGCATCTCAACCAACCTTGGTCTGCCGCCATTGGTCAAGTCAAAACATATAATCATCAAAAGAGCTCTACTTATTATTATTGTTCATTGAGGAAGATGTAGAAAGTATCTCCAGTTTATGACTGAGACAGTTCCATTACAGGGAGTTGAGTATAATCTAAATTTCATTGTAGTTTCCTTGGTTTTATCTGATTTTATGGAGTTGGAATTATACTGATTCTACATATTAAAATTTTAATATTCTTTTTATAGCTAACACATGCATCAGGTACAAAAATCCAATAAGTACCAAAGGGTAGGCAGCAAGAAGTCAATCTCCTTCCAACCCCCAGCTCTCTTCCAAATGTCATATCACCCTTTCCTGAGTTTCTGGCTTGCCATTGCCCATTTTTGAGTGAGTTAATAGCCCTTCCTCCTCCACCATTCTCAGGAACCAAAATATGTCTGTAAAGAGGGAACGTATTTTTAATGCAATATATCTATGCTGATAAGATAGATTTATGTCACCATCTGCATGTTGCTTAGACATAATTTTATAGTGTAGATCTTTCTTTAAAATGTTCCCAATTGATAGCAGTGTTTGGAGGTACCCAGTCAAGACATGTTCCTTTGACAGATGTCTATCCCAAAGATTCTTTTGAGAGGTTCCCAGGCCCCAGTGATGGTTTATAAGGCTTCGGAGGACAGACCTGACAGACCTGGGGTCTTTTGGCTGTAGCTACTAAAACAACCATCCCCAGAACAGACCCCTAAAGACAGACGTTCCCTTCTGCACAGATCAGCCGATAAAGATTTCCTCATCTTATTCTACCTAGGTCGTGTGTGTGTGTGTGTGTGTGTGTATGTGTGTGTGTGTGTATGTGTGTGTATGAATTCCAGTTCAAATGAGGCAGATTAAAAAAGTCATTTCCATAAAGGCTGCTCAAAATAGAGAAAGCCAGTCTGTCTATCCTCACCCAAACTCTGTCTTATTTGAACTTATCCTTAACACACAGAAATGGGTGAGCAGGGCGCAGGGTGTTCCTTGAGAGTCTGTGCTGTGGGTCCTGCCATGGCTTACTCTCTCACCAGAGTGTAATAGCTTCCCACCTCTCTTTAGATCTCTTCCTCAGCAGCCAGTGACAAGGGGCCTCTTGGAAATCACAACAGTTAGGAAGTTAACTTGCCAGTGAAGTAAGTCCCCCTCTGTTCTCTGTCTCCTCCCAGTACCCATCTGATAAAGTTACAGAAGGCATCTCCAATTCTCAACCACCCTCACCAGATCCCCACTGAATAACACATCATCTGGCAACAGGAGGCGTTTGATTACATTTGGAAGGAATGCCTGCGTCAACTCCAGTTGTCTCTGAATTGCAACTGATGGGCCTCACGTGTGGCAGCCAACAGTTTGACTTCACCCACTCCCCTTTCCACAATGAACCCTTTTTCTGGGAAAACAAGAAACCTACGTGCCATCCTGAGTGAGAGACAAACAGGAGCCCTGTCGCACCATCATAGCCCAGACATGGCAAGCAAGAGCACGCGCTGAGGACTTAGCCACGGCAAGTCATGCTTCAAGCATCTCAAGAAAAAAAAAAATCTCTGACCCAAGAGAGCAAAGTGATATTGTCTCTACTTTCATTTCAGCTTAGAGGTGTAGGGTCTCAGACGTTCCTCATAAGATGCCATGTTGCTGTCTCCTCCCCCTTCTAGCTTAGTCATGAGAATTATGCTCCGCACAGTGTCCTTGTCCTACCTTTGGGACCTATGAAAGTATTATTTCACATGGTCAATTAAAGTTCCAGGTAGAATTAGGCCTGCGGCAATTGGTTTCAAATGGGAATACATGTGTGTCGTCTGTGTAACACCAGTGTCATTACATTCGTGAACAGCAACAGGCAGGGTCAAAGCAGAGAGGTGGCATCTTGATAACAGTTCCACCTCCATTGCTAAAGATAGGCAAGAGAACTGCGAACCAAGGGCTGGGGCACGCCATGCATTCTGGCAAACATATTCTCCAGTACCACTCGGTGGATTTTAGCTCAATGGGATGCAGGCCTCTGACGCCTGGAACTGCACAATAATAAAACTGTATAATCGCACCGGTAGTAAGGCACCTATTCAGTGTGGATCTGGCACCCGCTAGGTTGGCACCTCCATGAGGTGCTTCCCAAAGCACATGCTTTACATCAGTCACTGGGTCACTGGCTAAGGAACTAAAGCCATTTCATATGTCTACTCAGAGGGAATTGCAGGCAGCTCTTGGCTACACAGATGACTGAATGGTTGAGAAGCTGGTACAGGCATCGGCAAGAGCAGTTGCTGCTCCATTGGCTCTTGGTTAGGCCAGTGGGTCACAGAAAGGAGGTCATGGTATTGGAGGCCAGAGGCCAGAATATTCTCATGGAAGCTGGATCACAGTGGGACACAGCAGGAGCATGAGACACAAGGGGACAGAGCCCAGCTGAAGAAGCTCCTCTGTTGAAGGAGAACCTGGATTTGTGGCAAAGCAGGAGATGGGCAATCGATAGGTTAATGGACATATTGTGTAGGTGGAAGTGGATACACATACATAATTTTTTTCTAAGCTTGGTTTCTCTAAGACTCTGCACGATGGTCCTTCCCTTTCTTCAGTGGTACTTTCTCTTCCACAGCAGGGCCAGCTACCCTTTGCTGAGTTCTCGCTGTGTAGGTGGCTCCTCTCAGGGTCTGCACCTTTGCAGTCTCTCTTGACTTGTTTTCACAGGGGTTTCAGTTGTCTGTCATCAGGCAGGCCCTCTGTCAGTCAAACACATCTGTCAGTTATCAGATTACCCTTTTCCCATCTAAAACAGGGACTTGGCCTCTCCAGGCACTATAGCATGTCAGCTTTACTATCTTCACATCAGAGGAGATGGTCTTGCTTGGTGTATGGTTCCTTGTTTATCATATCCCTTAGCCCCACCTCAGAGGAGAGCCCTTTGAGGGCAGGGATACTGGCTGACTTGTCAATCTTTGTAATCAGTGTCAGGTGGCTGTTTCCCAGCACGCGTGTTTTCTTGGGAACGAGGTGGATCGTTTCAGATCCTTTGTAGTTAGATGTGGCTGAGTGCCGGTTGACAGAACTCTAGTGGACGTGTCTAATGCAGCCTCCAGCCTGACTCTGAAAACCTCCCATACCCATTCCTCTGGCTTTCACCTTCTGCCAGGCAATGACAAGGCCCTGGGGAACAGTGGAGGCATAAGATGAAAGGAAGTTGTGCCCCTGAATGACTAAGTTCAGTAGAGTTGCCGCAGCGACTGGCATGCCTAACCAGGACTGTCACAGGAATGAGAAGTGAGGTGTGTTGACTCATTAATTTAGTCTCACAAAGAATTGCTGGCACTGAGAATGGTCGCCTGTATAATGATTGGCTCTCAGTGAGTAGCGTGAGCATGATCGAATATTAGACACTCAGGAATGGCTCATTCTCCATGAGATCTGCTTCCTGCTCACAGACCTCATCCACTAGGCAGCACAAAGACGGAAATGTTCTATGCATTGCTTCGCACTGGGTGCTTTGTCACTGTTCAGTGAATGGGTGCAGTACTAAATTTCTAGGCTATATAAGGGGAGCACTGAGCGGGAAGTCTGGTGGGAAGGCATGAGACCACACATCCAATCACGTGCCCTGCCTTGTAACTAGCAGCTTTCGGTTTGGCTAGCATTTGCAAAGTGTCCTGCACACTTTGATCCTGCTGTGATTTTCATTTTATAGGTATGGCGTTTGAGCTCACAGGGGTTAAGTACCTTGTGAGAATTTTTGAAGCAACAATACTGGAATTAGTTCATGGTTCAAAGATATTTATTGAGTGCTTACAATAGACTACACCCACCCCACACCCACCTTGGCCAGCTAAGCTCCTTTACCTAGTAAGGGCTCAGGAAATATGAGAAACCACGATGTGAAGGAATTACCTCCCAGAAGATCCATGCTGGGAGGAGATGGCAGATTGTAGTCAGTCAGGACAGAGAGCTGCCTGTGTCTGCAGTTAAGATGTCCAGTAGCGTGCTACTGCTGGGTGCCTTCTGGGTTTCTGGGTGGTCTGCCAGAAGAGCCTGAAGTCAGCATCATCTCTCTGACCCCCCCGAAGCTCTCCCACTTGCCTAGGCTAACGGGCCTGGCATTCCAAGCTTGCCCTTTTCCATACATTCTTTCTTGCTCAGAGTGCCAAGATTTTGGTCGACTGAAGATTTTGAGTGAGTTCCAGGCCATTTAGCTCGGTCAGAGATTTGGGTGAAAGTTTCCTCCCACTCTGCCTGGGCCTGAGATAACCCAACAGGGTGTGACCAACTTCTGCAGGGGGTGTGGGGGGTGTGGGAAGCTTTTTCAGGCAGGGCCTTAAGGCTGAGGTGTCTATAACTAACTTGGATTACCTACCTGCACTGGTCGAACTGAACACAGTGTGCTGATGATGAGCTGTTTAGGAAAAGAGAGTGTGGAGCACTTGACCAAACAGAGGTGCCTAGGAAGTGTCTGACAGGTTGGGTTATTTGTCAGGGCAAAGAGGACAAATGCAGGTGTCAGAAGGGCCATCAGTGGAAAGGGAGGAAGAGGGAGACTGCTCAGGCTCTCAAGGGCTGCATGCCCAAGGACAGGCCTCAGCATTCCCAGACCTGGAGCTACTCCTGGCTGAGTCTGGGTGCCTCTCCCTGTAGATAAAATTCTCACTGCTCTTCTTCCAGATCACAGAGTCCCAAGAAAGGTGCATCTGAGGTGGGGTGTAAGACAAATATGCCTTTTCATAATACCTTTACACCTGGAGCATTGGAGGACCGGTTTATTACCTTGGTAAACACCAGGGAGAATTCAAGCAAAGTACAAACTTTGCCCAAGGCACTTCTGACAGCACACCGCACCTTGTGTTTGTGAAGTGAGCAGATAGAGCCAATTGGAGGCGGGGCCAGTGGGAGGCGGGGCCTGCTTTGTTTTCTATCTCCTCCCCCTTTTCTTGTCTGATTTCCAAGGTTTAAAAGTTCCTGTGTATGTGGTGTGTGTGTGTGTGTGTTTACGTACGTTGGAGAAGGAGTTTGGGGAGAATTTATTTTGGCTCTGCCTCTTCCCAGCATTTTGAAATCCCTTTGCTTAGTGTGAAAAAATACAGGAGCCAATTTATATTGTCTCCAGAGATAATGTGCTTCTTGCTGCTCTTGGTGACAAGTAGGGCTTATGAGTGGGTGACAGGGTAAACCAGCTTGGGGAACACAGAAGGAACAAAGGTTTCTATTAAATATTACTTAAATTAAACATTTAAAATGCAGTAAATATTTATACAGTGCCTATTTTGTGCCAGGTACAGAACATGAACTTTCCATAAATATTATTTAATTTAATCTTCACAACGACACAAAGCAGAGACTTTTGAACAAAATGTCCATTTTATAGGTCTGAGGAGATATCAAGGACTGTAAAGTAAGTACTTGACATGCAAACATGATGAACTGAGTTTGATCCCCTTATTCACATAAAAACACGTTTTCAAAGTCAGGTGTAGTGGCAGGAGCGTGGGTTCCCATCTCTGAGGAGGTTGAGACATGGCTCCTTGGGTCTTGCTAGCCAGCCAGGCTAACTTAATTGGTGAGTTCTGGGTCACAGTTAGAGACCCTGTCTCTAGAAACAAGATAGATGGCTCCCGAGGAACAATGCCCGAGGTTGACCTCTGACCCCCACATGCAGATACACACAGATGTACATATGTCCATGTACCCCCCCCCACTCACATGTACATAGAATGCTACTTTCTATGTGAAAAATAGCATGATGTGATACCGAAAGCCCACCATTCCAGCACTTGGGGGGAAAGGCTAAGGGCGGAGCTACATTGTTAGCTACATAGTAAGTGGTGGCCAGCCTGGAGGATAGGCCAGGAAACAGAAGGCCATGGCTACTAAGGTAATTTGAGCCATAGGGGGCTACCTCCAAATTTAGGCCTTTCTGAACTGCTCTGTAACCTTTATTTAAGGTCACAGATTATATAATGTGTGAGGTTCTGTCTTTTCACTGCCCCAACCCCCACTCTTTTTCCTTGTTCTGCATGGCATGGATCTTGGTCTTCATAGTTTGTTGGCACACTTCTATACAGAGGATTTACCTGCTTGTTCTTTTATGACTTATTCTATGTTGTAATTATGTGTACGTGTGGGGGGGAGGGGTGTGGTTGCCTAGGAGGCCATAATGATTTGATCTCCCTGAGACTGGAGTCACCTGCAGTTAGGAGCTGCCTGATGTGGGTGCTAGGAACTGACCCTAGGTCCTTGGCAAGAACTGTATGTACCCTAACCACTGAGCCATGTGTCCAGCTACACCCTACTCTTTCCAGGAGTACCCACTTGTCAGCCACTTACTTATGAACTCCCGGCCAAGGATCTAAAGCTTGTCTGGTGTGTTGTCACTGGGGGTGGGAGGACTTGTGTGTGTGTGTGTGTGTGTGTGTGTGTGTGTGAGTGAGTGTGTGTGTCCAACTAAATATAAACCCTACTGTGGCTTCCTTAGCTCTGCCTCTGCTTTCAGGCTGCCAGAATGTCCTACACACTTCATGACTGTCACCAGGAGTTCTGCCCCTGACCCCTGGAGGTTTGCAGAGCAGAGTCTCCAAAGCAAGCACCCTTAACCAAGTTTCTCTCCCAGCTCAGGGATCCCCATTCCACATCCCTCCAGGGCTCTGGCAAGCAGGCCACCTGTTTAACCATTTGCAACTGAAATGTCTTCCACAGTAATGTCCATTTTGTGTTCCAAAGCCTTTTTCAAAGCTAGCAATAAATAGATCGAGAGCTAAATCTCAAGGACTGCAATTAGCATTGCATTGGGTTAAGAGCTGGAGGAGGAAGACCAATTTCCTCTTGGAATGCTCTGGCCCCCTCAGACTGCTGAGTTGACGACATTGTCCAGATGACCTGACCTCTGCCTGGCTCAGTTTAGTATGTTCTCTCAAGGGATCTTTCATCTATGAAAACCCAGCATAAGTTGACACATTCACTCCGATTTCTTTTAAATATCAGCCGGATGAGTTCACCCTCATTTTAAGAATTGAATGGGAATAAAACTGTGGAGGATACAGTTAAAATTTCACCCAGATGAGGGGTACAATGGGCAAGCCCCGGCTAAACATTTGAGAAGCAAACATGTAGAGTTGGGCAAAGGTCTTCAGGTTCAAAGGCTTGTTTGGCAAAGATTCCGAAAACTTCCCTGTGTTTTTGCTGAAGTTCATCTGTCTGTCCCACTTCCTCTGGAGACTCTAAAAAGCCAGAGGAGTCAGGGATTCGATGGTAGCTCTCAAATGAACTGGGAAGAGCACTTCCTAGACTTGTTGCTTTCTCCTACGAAGGAAATGGAAGCTCAGAATGGAACAAGAAAGCAGAGGCTCTCGAGCTTGGTCCCCACCACTCCTTAGCCTGGACTCAGCTCTCTTTACCATGGTCAGACCCAGACAAGGTGGAGTGAGATAAAGACAAGAAACCAGCCTTCTGTTTTGGCATGGACCGACTTCTTCTTTTCACCACTTTTAGTCAATAAATATGCACAGATTGGGTCCCTGGGAAGATGTTTGCCCTGAGAAAAACGTGAGAGGCAAGAAACCTGGGATGCTCTGAAAATACTAAGTGGAAAGCTAGAAGTGAAGCTACTGTGTCTTTACTTGGTCACGACTCTAGACCAGATGAGCCATGCTTAGAAAGAATGGATATGCCTGTCCTCATTTCAATTCCATTCTTATTAGTGTTTGAAATGTCCTTGCTAGTGACTGTAAGATAGTAAAGGTTCTCACCATTGGAAAATGTAGTTAGCACATGGCTGAGCTCTAACCTGAGAGAAACTAGAGAGTGGGAAAGTATGTAATTGGGCCTAGAGGAAGCTCTGGACCAGAGTCCTCAGTTGACCAATGCCCACAAAGATATTGAGAGAAGTTAAATGACTTTTCCTGGGTTGTTCCACATGTAAAATGGCCTGCTAGACTCTGACTCAGTTGTGTGTGTGTGTGTGTGTGTGTGTGTGTGTGTGTCAGTGTGTACACGTGCACACACGTTATCTCATTTCACAATGAAAAAACAACTCCCTTTGGAACACTGAGGTGATTTTTATTAATACTAAATGGATAGTGCCCAACTCTAGAGCTGAGTGCTTACTGTTCCTTGGGCTTAGTTCCTTGGGCTTAATTAATCTGTATGAGATGTGGACAGTCACTACTTATCATTTTTGGTTTCCTGAAAAGATAGGTACCCAGAAGTCAGAGGAATTTTCTACAATTACAGGGTCAATCAGCAAAGGCTCTCTGGTGGCATGAGTTACTCCATGAAGAAGCATGATGCTCATAACAGCCCTCATGCTGCTGCTCACTGGGATGTCGGGGCTCTTGGACAAGCCACTTGGGTGCCAACCTGAGTCTAGGGCTCCTCGTCTGAGAGGGGCTTCACATGAGAGCTGCGAGCTCATTAGCTCTGATGGGTTTTGGCTTTTCAGTCCAGGCTCAGGGCTATTTAGTGTCTAAAACATGGCTGTGTGGTGTTCACAACTGACTTCAGATTGATACCCCTGCAGATATCAATCCCATGGTAGAGGATAAATTAGTTCTGCCTTCAAACACCAAGGAACAAAGTATCTTTAGTGATTTGTATGAAGAATAACAATTACAAGGCTTATAAGTCTGTTTTTATTTTTCCCATAATCCTTTTTATCAACTTCTTTGTGTTTGCCAGTCACTCAACTGCTCAGAGGGCAGTACGCAGCAACTAGTAAAGATGAAACTTGGAAACAAGGTATTTATTATTTTCTACTTTTTGAGCTTCAAGAAGATTAAGCAATAATACTTATTGAACACTTAAAACATACCACATGGTTCACATATAATCTCATTTAAGAACTATAATCAAAAATAAATAGACACTCTGTGAACAATCAGTGTTATCATGTGCCTTTTAGAGAAGAAATAACTTTCTGAGTTTATGGACTAGTATTAGGTAATAAAGATTAAGTTTAAAATCAGCTTTTCTGACTTCAAAGTTCATATTTCTCACAATTCTAGATAATAACCATAACCATATTTTGTTAGAAAAAACTAATTTTATATAAAAAGTGTAAATGTATTGACATTTTCTTGGGCCATACAGAGGACAATACCTCAGCTTCCAGAAACTAAAATATTTAAACTTCTGTAAAATAAGCCAAGGAAGGTAGAGACTCAGTCTGACTTTGTCTGTATTTTAGCAGGGATCCTCTTCCTTATCTAGAATTACTCCTGTCAAAAATATTTTCCCTGTACATCCAGCTGTAAGGCTAGGTGGAGGTAACTGTCACTTTAGAATTCATACCAGTCCCTATGTGCCTTGGGCTTGCATCTAGCCCTTTCCCCAGAGTCAATTCTATAATCCTTGTAGAAACAAGGTTCAGTATGAGAACCACAGAAGAATCAGTTTCTGGAGTCTGCATCACTCGCCTCAAATTTCTTCATCCAAGGATCCATAGCCTATGCATCAACATGGGACTAGATTCTCCAAGTTCCATTTTCTGCTTCCTTACAGTCTTGGGTGCCTCCAGCACAAGCTTGCTTGTAGCCTTGCTACAAGGCTATACACAGAAGACTTATCCTTGAATTGGCTTTGAACAACCAACCCAAGCTAGGTCTGGGCCTTATGCAAAAACATAATAGGCTGCATTGCCCTGTACTGCTTCCAAGGTCTAGGGTTAAAAGTCAAATCACAAGGCAAAAGCACTGCATTTTCTGTTTGCGCTTTCCCCAGGAAGCCACAGTGCCCAGTTGGTTGTTCTGTAACTGCCAGGAAACAGGAGACCATTAAAGCTTAAAAGGACTTTGGAGATCCAGGTCAGTTGTCCTTTTCTAGAGAGGAAGGCATGAAGTTCACAGATTGTGGGGGGTGTTAGAGGTCACCAACAGAGCACTGGGCAAGGCTGGAACTGAATCTCAGGTCTCCAGGGTTCAGTGCTCCTAAGCGGGCTACTCTCTCACTACCTTAGTAGTAGGAAAGAGACACTAATTAGCCCAGAAGGCATTAAGAAGTCTGTCTTTGGGTCTTTGTTTAGTAAAAAACATTAGAGTCCACTGGGTAGATCAATCTACTTCCACAAACCGCAGTGATTATGGTTATGTTGGACCAATTCTGTGGCTTCTCATGGAGAAACATTCCTACACTGCAGACACTATGGATATCTTGAATACACCTGTTCATGCTTTGCACTTTACATTTCCAGGGTCTGCAATACCCTTCCCATTTCTGCTCAGACCAGGTAATTATGCTTTCAGACCTAGTTTTAAACCTCTCTGGAAGTATGGTTGATCGTAAACTACATTTCCCAGAGCCCCTTTCCACTGCGTTGTTACCTATTGCTATGGGCTATAGGAGATGGTGTGTATAATATTTGGAACACAGACGTGAAGCTACTGTGTTTTAACATAGAATGTGGCCAGTGCAAGACAACATGTGTCAGAGTGTCATATACACGTTGTACCTGGTTGACTGGCATTGTGGTTAAGCAGTGGCATCAGCTGACACCTCATAGTTTCTCCAATTCTAACAAGCTCTCCTATTGCAGAAGCTTTTAATCCCAGACCAGCAGAGGCAGGGTGTCCTGGTGGAGCTCAGGCTGCCCTGATTTCTTCTATCCTAGTTCATTCCCCTCTTCCCTTCCCAGCTGTCTGCCCTTCTGATTCACGTGAAGCATGAAGGGAAGAGCGACAGCCTGACATTAACTAATCAGCCAGCACTACAACTGTGTGGATTAAGGCTCAGTAACAACAAGTCTAGATCGTAGCTCATGTTTTGCTTCCTTGATTGAAACTTAACTTCTGAAGTCATCCGTGATCTCTCAGAATTAATCACTTCCCTATCACATAACTCTGCTTCAGCCTAGAACATGCCATGCTGTTTTCCCATGATTGACAGTCTCTCGGTGAGGTTAGCTGACTGACTGTGCCCTGTGTGCTTGGTTTGTGCCCAACACTGTTCTGAGCCTGAGCGTCATTTATACCTTACAACCACACAATAAAGCAATGACTGTTATTATTTTCCCTATCTTATAAACAAAGCAACTGAAGACCAGGAAAAGTTTTAATGGTTGGCTGATGCTCTCACAACCAGGAAGTGAGAATCGACAACTCAGGAGACAGGCCCCAGGGCCAACACTCTTCTGCTTGAGGTGGCTCTTCAAGGAACAAGCCTCCTCCACAGACAAATGGGGGCTCTGTCTACTTGTCTTGAAGAGAAAATTACTTCTATGACATCAAAGTTGAGAGTGAGTTGTTGAAAATGAAAACTGAGCTGGGCTGTGGTGGCACACGCCTTTAATCCCAGCACTCGGGAGGCAGAGGCAGGAGGATTTCTGAGTTCGAGGCCAGCCTGATCTACAGAGTGAGTTCCAGGCCAGCCAGGGCTACACAGAGAAACCCTGTCTCAAAAAACAAAAGAAAGAGAGAAAGAAAGAAAATAAAAGCTGTAAAGTCTGAGATGCTATGGTCTCATTCTTTTCAGAAACAATGTTGATATTCTGAAGAATTCATAGTCAAACCTTATTAGTGCACAAGACATCTGCTAAGTAATTATCCCCAGCAAGCCACCAGCACACTCTGTGGGAGAGATAGATATTGCAAAGACACACTCTTTGATGAGCAGGATTATCTCCCAGCCTAGCAATGCCACATCTTGGGTGGAACTCCCTGGGTCTCCCACAGAGGAGACTTGAGCCTGGATAGATGGACGGGTTCCTACACAAGTGCTAGGCGTGCAATTAGTATATGACACCTCACTTTACCTGTGAACAACAGCATATATTTTAGAACTGTGCATTTATATGGAGTAAGCCCAGACTGGGACTGTTTAATTTTAATGTAGTGGACAACAATGAGCTTCAAACTAAAATGGAAATTCAAGTTTAGGGCTCAAATTGAGAAACTGGGGCAATAGAGAGTCTCCCCATTCTACCCAGAATGCAGTTGGCTGGCCCTGTATAAGGTATAGGTATAAGGGTTGCAGGAAATTTCAGGGCTCTAACTTGCATGATAAAATGCAAAGTATACCTCCCCCTATACCAAATAAAGAAAGAAACAAAAGGCGGGTGAAAATAAGATAGGTGGAGGAAAATTAATGAAGAGGCAAAGTCGGGGCTATTAACAGCAAGGTCAAATGCTCTATGGCTCTTCCTGGAACAGAGGGTGCATGGACAAAGGACACGGGGGGGGGGGGAGGGGTGTCCACAGGGGGTGTCCACAGGGGGTTGGGCAACTTGAAGCGTTTCCATCACACAAGAGAGAAAAAAGTACTCTCCGTTCATTGCCTCGTGACCATCACCATCCTCACCGTTGTCAACATCAGCAGCATGTGAATGATGTCTACATGGTTCGTGTGTGTGTGAGCACGAGCATGCATATGTAGGTGGACAACTGTGGGAAGGTCAGGGGTCAACATCAGGTGTCTTCCTATCTCTTCTCTGCCCCCCCACCCCCTTTTGAGATAGGAACTGTCTGGAACTCATTTATTCAACTAGGCTGTCTGATGAGCTTCAGGATCTGGCAGCCTGCCTTAAACTTCCAGGGTCGCCAGTCCTGGAATTACGGAGATGCACCACTATGCCCAGCTTTAAATTGGACGCTGTGGGTCCAAAGGCTTATACTTTTTGCTGCAGCACCTTACCCATAGAGCCATCGCTTCAGCCCTTACTGCTTCAGATATTGGCATTATGCAAACGTCCTACAGAAGCCAAACCATGAGAACAGGAAGTAGGATAAAATTTGAATTCATGATCTGTTTTTGTGGCCAGACTTGGAGTGGAATTGACTTTATCTAGTCCAAACTTTTATTCACAGATGAGGAAATGGGCTTGGTGAAAATAGATCTTCTGGTTCTAGAAGAAATGGTCAGGAGGCAGCAGCAGCAGCAGCAGCAGTAGCAGTAGCAGCAGTGGTGACAGACTGAGACCCAAGGCTTTGAGGTAGCCTCTGCTTTCCTGAATTCAACATTCTCATTATGAGGCTTCATCTGCTGCTGGGTCCAGGACTTCCCACATTCCCTCTATTAGATGCTGTAGTAAAACACCAATGCCCCAGTTTGAGAGTCCACTTGCAATACAATGCTTTTTCCAAGTCTGCTACGTGTCCTAACCTTCCTGGGACTTCAGTCTAAGCTCATATACTCTTTTAATTTTTCCTACACTTGAGAGCTAGCTTCCCTAACAGCCCCTGCCATTTTCCAAGGAACCTCACAAGGTAGCTAGATACAAGGAGGCTGGATGCTGAGCAGGAGGCTGCTTCTCAGGGCACGTAGGGGCCAAACTCAGCAGAGGAGGAAACACAAAAGTTCCCCCAGCTGTTCAGTGGCTTTCTTTCTCTTGGTTTATCCTTGTCATTAGGTGAAGATTGCTTCGCTGCTGCTATTTCCTACAGCCCTGCAAGGTTAAATTACAGTTTGTAAGACTGTCTTCAGCCAGGGGTGGTGGCTTACACCTTGAATCCTAGCACTTGGAAAGCAGAGGCCGGTAGACCTCTGAGTTCGAGGCCAGCCTGGTCTACAGAATGAGTTTCAGGATAGCCAGGGCTACACTGAGAAACCTTGTCTTCAGGTGTCAGTATCCTACTCATTTGTAATGCTCTGGAGTCTTGGCTGCAGGCTCTGAGTTCTCAGTGAGTGGGGCTGCAGAAGTAAACCACACAGCAAGCAGTGCAAGTGGTGCAGATACAGATGAATCCGGGATTGTGGTAATACAGTCACAGTGATTCCTGAGCAAAAGAGGGACTCTTCTGACATAGTGAGTCTTTTCCTCACAAACACTACCATGACCCACACACTCCTGGGAGGCAAGTAGGGCTTTGTGGAAAAATCAGTAAGACCCTGACACATCAAGATGTGTGGCCTAGTCTGGCAGAGGCAGAACATAGGCCATCATTTTCTCTATCTTTCCCTTTTGCATAGAAGCACAGATAACTTGGCTGTAGAACCTGCTTGGGTCATACACACACACACACACACACACACAGACACACAGACACACACACACACACACAGAGAGAGAGAGAGAGAGAGAGAGAGAGAGAGAGAAATACACTTATGAGTACCCTCCTATTAATAGGCAACCTCTATCAGATGTTTCAAGACATTGTGTGAGTGTCCTTGCCCTGGAAAGATGTGCCTCATTTTGTGGTCCTTGCACATTGTTGGGCCCTGATTCATACTTAAATGTTTGGTGTCAAGACCACCCACAACAAAAGACCATTTCCAGACAAACAGGATCCCTTCCTTTGGGATTTTCCAGGTCTGTATCTCACATGCCCTAGGGGCACGGTCTCTTCAACAGGTAGGGTCAAAGGCTCCTTGTGCTAAATCTTAGACAATAGAACCTGGCAAATACTTCTGAAGAGTAACACACTAGGCTTAGCTATGATGCAAACCCTAAGCTGAGATGATTCACCAATTACCTTCTAGAAATCACTCCACAAACATTTGGATGCCATTATAACACTGTATATTGTGTTATGACTCATAGGTATTGTCTCTCCTGACCCTGACACCAGCCTTAGATAATCACATTTATCAAATGAAGATACTGAGGTTCAAAGAAGCTCACTGACTGGTGCCTAGGTGACACAATTATCTATGAATTCTTGGGGGACAGTCAAGGCCCCATGGTGTTTAATGTCAGGTCCTGAACATCTAATGGGGCTTTTTTTTTTTTTTTTTGGTTTGTTTGTTTGGTTGGTTTTTGATTTTTCAGGACAGGGTTTCTCTGTGTAGTCCTGGCTGTCCTGGAACTCCCTCTGTAGCCCAGGCTGGCCTCGAACTCAGAAATCTGCCTGCCTCTGCCTCCCAAGTGCTGGGATTAAAGGCATGTGCCACCACTGCCTGGCTCTAATGGGGCTTTTAAAAACACATGATGAGGAAGGAAAATGAGCCAGTCTTAGAGATTAGGTGGTGATGAGACTGAGCGGGGAGGAGAGGAGCTTACAGAGATCTGGTTAACAGAGGCGTCTAAGCTGGTACTCACAACTCAAAAAGAGTTTGTGGGTAATAGGATGAGTTTAATTTTCACAAGCTGAGGAAACATATCAGGAGCTGAGTGGGGTCCTGCATATCTCACAGGAATTCTAGACATGGCTGTAGTCACCACTGACCCTGATGGTGAACCTTGAGAGGTATGGTGTGGGATGGGAAATGGGATGGGTTAAAGGACCCGTGATGAACATAGAGTGATTCTGGGCAGTAATGAGCCGGTTCTTCTGGTTCCCTCGCAGCCCATTGTTTTTACAGATTGTTGGGTGGACAGTCCCAGAATTATACTGGAAAGACTTGGTAGAATGACCAGGATGTTTGGGGAATGAAGTCCCCTCCTTCTTCATGCTGTAGAAATGATTTTCTTGGCAAGACGCTGTGTAACTTGTAAGAAAGTCTTGATGGATAAGGTATCAGATTAGTGTGTCAAGCCAATAAACAGCACACTTTGTAACTGAAAGTCAATGCTTACCAACTTGAGAAAGCAAAAGCTTCAAGAAGGAAGTGCTAACAGGCTAGAAAAAATCCAGAGACATTTTTTTCCCCAGATGAAATGATAAGAAACACATTTCCACCATCCTGTAGAATTATCCTTGGGGAAAGAAAAAAAAAATCAAGAATGGAGTTGGGAATGGCTCTTCAGCCATTCAGACTCATTCTACTTGCATCTCCAGCAGTGGTGAACTTAGCTGTGACCCAGAGCTCTGCACCTTCAAGGATATAGGCTCTGCTGCTGGGGGTGGATCCTGTGTGCTTTTGCCTAGTTACCAGTAGGTAATGTTTGTAGCTTCAACTCTTGAGAGCACAGCAGTATGTAAGTCATAAACTGCAATTCAGTGGGAATCAGCTGTGTGGTAAGTTTCTGGGACTTGTTTGGCCCTGTACTAGACAATAGAGTACTATCCTGGACCAGCAGGCAGAGTGCTTGCCCTGAGGAGTTTCCATTCTACCAGTTCTTGGGAGCTGGAAGAAGCCACAGAGACAAAGCGGGTGGAGATAACGGGAAAGGAGCACAGAATAGTAAACAGAAGCTGCAGCAAGGCCCCAGAGCCTGTCACTTATAACTTACACTATCGTGACCCTAGATAAGTTTATTTGTCTACAGTACATGGATGAAGGGCACTGTACTTCACAGCAAGCTCCTAACAAAGCAACTACAGGGGTGGGCACTATCATTGATAGATCATTGAACAGATGCAAGTTATCAAATGAAATGTTTTATTGTTTTGTTTTCTGAGGCAGGATCTTGTGTGGAGCAGGCTGTTCCCTGACCTCCAGGCTCATGTACTCCGCCAGCCCTAGCTTCCACAGTGCCTGGGACCACAGCTGTATAACCAGTGCCTGGTGAGATATTTAATTAAAAGGAAGGAAAGGACATGTCCAGCATTGATGTACATAACTTGGAATAAATACTAACTTCTATCATATCTTTTCTTGATTTTCTAGTTCCTTTTGTTTGCATATCTGCCGTTGGGTTGCATATCTGGGTTTGCGTATTTGTATTCATATTGTATCTGTTAGCCAGAAAATAAATCAGTCAAGATAGTTACATTAGTATAACAAAGGGGAATAATTAATGCAATACAGACAACATTACTATGAATAAAAAGAGGCTATGTGTTGTGTTGCTACATATACTACACAAACCCACAAAACAGCCACATATGCCTAGGAGTAGTGGTTCTCAACCTGTGGGTTACAGTCCCTTTGTGTGGAGGATGTCAAACAGCCCTTTACAGGGGTCGTCGAAGACCATCAGAAAAGACAGATATTCCCATTACAATTCATAACAGAAGCAGAATTACAGTTATGAAGTAGTAATGAAAATAATCTTTTTTTCCCCCCGAGACAGAGTTTCTCTGTGTAGCCCTGGCTGTCCTGAAACTCACTCTGTAGACCAGGCTGGCCTCAAACTCAGAAATCCACCTGCCTCTGCCTCCCAAGTGCTAGGATTAAAGACATGCGCCACCACGGCCCGACATGAAAATAATTTAGGATTGAGGGGGGTCACCAGGGCATGAGGAACTGTATTAAAGGGTCTCAGCCCTAGGGAGGTTGGAACCACTTCCTTGGAGTTACTGAGCTGGTTCGTACTGATGGAGGAACTGCATGGGTTTCTTACTGTGTATGCTCCATGAAGGAGCTGGAGCCAAGAGTCCAGTGAGCATGTGTTTCTTATGTGAGTGAAAGGTGCGTGTTCATAGTTAAAGGTCACAGAACAAGCCCAAAGTTAGACGGCGCTGAGATCTTTGTGCAGACAAGGAAGAGCCACTATTGCTGCGTGTTAAATGTGTGCCTTGACTGCTATAAACAAGAACAGAGACGTGAGCAAATTTTATTCCCACATTAGTTTTATTTTTCCTTATTTTTCTATTTTGTTTTGTCTGTATTTAACTGGTGAGTCTACTAGCCCACTGCCCTGACAATAAGCTTATTGAGTTAGTGGTAATTCTTGAGACATGGTCCTTCTCTGCAGACCAGAATGGCATAGAACTTACTACCTAGCTCAGGCTAGCCTCAGTCTCCTAGGACTCCTGGCTTAGCTTTCCAAATTACTCGAATTATAGACATGATCCACTCTGCCTGGCTAAAGCCCTAGCCCTAGAGTCTAGTTTTGAGTTTTCACTTAACATGTCTTTTCTTAGAGATGAGACAATGAAGACCATTGCTGGTCCTTTCTATCTCCCTCCATGGGTCTATAGTTAGAAATCATCATTGACAAATAAAGCTCAAAGCAGCCTATTGTGCTAGGTCAGCAATGAACATAAAACACCTAGAACCTTGCTACAGACCATTCCATAAGACATTCCCGCCTGTGCCTTCTGTGTGTCTTCCACTGTCCCACCCAGATGTATGCTCAGGGGGGTTTGAGAACACAGACTATATGCATCCCGAACCCCCGGGTGTAGGTAGATTCTTCCAGGGTGTTGAGAGAGCATACAAGTGTGAGACATAGACTTTTAAACCACAGGCAGTGGGAAGTGGATCAAGGGCACTGGGCTGGGCCTCAGCGGGCCTATCCCTATCTTCCTCTGCCCTTGACTTCTGGAGAGCCCCTTTGCTTCCCTTGTGTTTCTGCTCACACACAGGTTGCTGAATGAAGCCAGAATCATGCAGTCAGCCTGCCCCATCTAACCCTCTGATTTGTTTTTGCTTGGCTGAGTGTCATGGATTGAATTGTGCCCCCTTAAAATTAATATGTTGATGCCTAACCACTTGTAACTTAGAATGTGATCTTAACTGGAGACAAGGTCTGTGCAGACTACCTAAAGTACGGAGTTGAATTCAGAGATGGCTCTAAATCAGAGTGTCTGGTAACCTTATCAAAGAGAACATATGTACACAGACAAGGACATGTACACAGTGAGAATGCCATGTGAATATGCAGATGTCACATGTAAGTCAAGGAGATGGCCTGGAACAGATCCTTCCTCCTCAGTCTACATACAGAACCAACTATGTCCACACCCAGACTTTGGACATCTAGAGTCAGGCCTGGAAGACAATACATTCTGTTGTTTAGATGGCCCTGCTTGCACTGTGTTGTGGCATCTCCAACAAAGAAACACAGTGACTTTTTACCACGCCCCTCACTGGTCCTAAGTTTCTCCCAATCAACTGCTCTATTCAATATGCCTGTTATCTGGCTTTTTAGGCACTGAGACCGTAATCTCTAGAAGAGACTCCCAAGCAGCTTTTTGGGAATTCCTTGTATCTTCTCGCTAAAAGACTTTAAAATCTAAGAAGCAATGTTGTATTCCATGAGAATCTCAACTCCAAAGCCTGGTGGAGCAGACTACCACGTACCCTGAGTCAGTTTGGTTTATTGATACATTAAGCTCTTGATGCACGGGGAGAGAAACCTTGGTTCAGAGTGTCTGTAGTCTGTCCCCACAGCAGATCATAATTTCCTAGAATGAGCTCACTGGAAGTGGATATGGGCAGGGAGACATGACACTGACCTGGTGAAGGGGTAGAAGTAAGTTTGGCACACCACTGCCACTTGGAACCCATTGCTCTACAGGGAAGACATTTTCCCCTGGTGGCCTTATGCCTAAGTTGAAGCTCAGCTAGCTGAGTTTAACATCAGGACTCAGAGTCTTTTTACCCAGTGAGCTGTAATCAACTTCAAGGCCTCGGGGATCATCATGTGTGGAACGAAATGATTTAGAAACCTGCAGCATTGGAGTTTGGCCTTCATGGGACCAGAAAAAGCACGAAAAATACTTGGGGTGGGAAGAAGCTTCTCTCTAAAAAATTTGATTACAGAGTCCTTTTCAGCTGAGGTGCTTCGGGTTCCTCTGTGATTCTAAAGTTCTAGAATTCTCAGTCTCAAACCTAAATTGGAAGCCCAGGGGTCAGGGAATGAGACCAAGCAGATGGCCAAACCCAAAGAACAATCCTGTGAAGGCACACAGGCTCAAACTATGTCCTGGACTGTGTCCTTCCTCTGCTCAGGTCTCCCTCCATTTCTCCTGTACTGAAATCCCAAGTCTCTGAAAGCACTCCCACAGTCCTACAGGCTTGCTTCCACGGTGTCTCCTTGGGCTTGGTGCTCACTCCTTTCCCGGGCCCCTGTACCCCGGCATGATCATACACTGCTATAGCCACGCAGCTTCCTTCTCTCTAGAATGCATTTTGAGGCTTGCTCCTAGGCAGGCACCTTTATGGCTATATGTTTGGTAAGCCTCTGCTCTCTACCAAAGCCACTGGAATCTCACTTCCACTATAGCCCTACGTCAGCCCCTGACCACCCCAAACCACTGCTTTCTGCTGCTAGGACCTAAGCCCTCTTAGCAAGTAGATTTCTGCCCTGCTTAGGATGTGGGATAACACTGATCTTCCTGCTAGGAGGCAGGTTCTTCAGAGGCCTGTGGACCTAAGGTACAGGAAGTGTGCCAGCTCAGGCAAAGCTTCTCCGATGGAAAAGAAAGCAATGAGCGAGAATGTAAGAATTACCTTTTTTTTTTTTTTTAAGTATTTTAAGCTTCATAGAGAAGTGGCAAAGACAATACAGGTTTTAAATAAATTCCTTGCAAAGGCTCAATCGTATCACCATATTTCCCTGAAGATTAGCCATATTAACATTGACTTTACTAGTCAACTTGAATGGCATATGCAGAGCCCTTTGGGTTGCAAATGGCCTCTCCTCCTTGGCCCTCTCTTCCCCACCCTCTGCTCTCTCCACTTTTCACTTCCTTCCTTGACT
The DNA here is from genome assembly GCA_019843965.1 of Rhynchomys soricoides. Taxonomy (NCBI): domain Eukaryota; kingdom Metazoa; phylum Chordata; class Mammalia; order Rodentia; family Muridae; genus Rhynchomys; species Rhynchomys soricoides. Next base: position 11,482,014 of record JADRCH010000065.1, on the reverse strand, counting down.
CTCTTTACATTAACTCACAGACACTGCCTATATTTCAAGGTTAGGGAGGACAAAGAAGAGAATACCCACAAACAGATTAAAGAGATTCTTCAAGGTTTCCTGGTTAGAAAGAGCAGGATCAAACCACAAGCGAGCTGGGGCTTCCTAACTCATGGCTGGTCCCTGTTTCCTTGGGCAACGCCACCATTTTCCAATCAGACTTCATTGTCTCTGCTCTGGCTGCCTGAGCTGGTGTGTTTTTTTCTGACTAGGTGAAAATGGCAGCTGTCTCTTCAGTTTGTATGCTGGGATGGCCCTGAGCAGCTGTAACCCATACTAGTAAATGCTGAGGCACCAACATTCCTGCCACTACACAGCATACCCTCCTTTCACTCAGTCGTGCACCCACAGTGCCAGAGGGAGGAGGTGCTGCCAGCCTCGGCTTACCACAGGGTCTACAGGCACCCTGCAGCCTGGTGACTGGGATGCCATCTGGCACCCACCACAGCTGCAGGGCCTCCAGCCTGGCCTAGAAGTCCAGAGTGGGCTCTTGGCATTGGTGCAAGAAAGCTCTCTTGCCTCTGGTCAGTATACCCATCCTTTCCTAGATGGAACAAGCTACTGATTGTCTCCAGGCCTCAGCCTCCTCAGCTGTCAGGGCAGGAGAATCCATGGATTTGAGAGGCCTTGATCCTGCTATTTCTCAGTTTTGGATCCCCGTGTATTCAGGAAGGAGTCTTAGGTCCTGTTCCCAAATAGGAAAAGTACTCAGTGTGGAGAAATGGAGAATCATGAGCAGCGAGAAAGAAGCGTCAGAGAGAGAGATCTGATACGGACCCTATGGCCAGGATCGGATGACTTCGGCATAGGTCAAGCATGCAGTCAGTGGTCAAGTATTTGCAACAGCAGTAGTGAGAATGACATCTATCCCGAGTCTCATCTGCTCCCGTCATCCATCCAAAGCCAGGCCCTTGCTTTCTGCTGCCATATGTTCTCCGTGCCAAGGGTGCATACATGCCTCTCTCCCAGCTTCCTAAAACATAGCTGTGGCATGCGTTCCTTTCCTGTTCAGAATCCTTCACTGATGCCCCAGCACCCCTCAAGTTAGGTGTCAATGCTTCACACTTTGGGTCTAGAGACACAACACACGAAGCCCCCTCCTTCCCACCCTTCTCCGTTCCCCACACCTGTCCAGTGCGTTGGTAAATCTGCCCCCAGTACCCAACAACAGGTGCTAGTTATCAATGTCTGACAAAGAGCAATAAGATCATATGTTAGATGTGGCTCTGGGGTCAGAAAAATATTCACCGTTGGATGGCTGTGTGGCCTTCAGCGAGCTGTGTGACTTCTCTGAGCCTTGGTGTCCCCACCTCTAAAAAAGGATTTGTTAAAGGCACCTCTAGACTGTGAGAACAGAAGCCAGACGGAGGGCATCTGATCTCCAGTGAGTGCCACTGCTCAGTACCTCTTGTTACTCAGTGCTCCTATACTCTGGCTGGGCCCTCCGTGATACTTACCTTTTCCTGACTGACAGAGAAATGCTTCCCCATTCTACCTTCTGCACACACCTAAGGCACCCCCTGCTTTTCCCTTCGTAGAAGTTCTTCCTCCCAGCCCCATGCTCCCAGAAATAAGATTCAGACTCAAAACATATTTGCGAATACCTTGGCCATCTAGCTGGGCTCTTCACTGACCAGATCACGACGTAGATTAATCCATTTACCCTAAGCCACATTCTGCCACATGGGTGCTTACCTGTGCTCGGGTACCTTCCTTGGTGAATCTCCTGTGCTTGGCACTATCCCAGAATCCTTTCTGCCTCTTGAATGTTCCGCCTCCTATTTCCTGCCTAAGCCATAGGGCAGCAATTTTCTTATTGACAGGTGCCACATCCATACAGACAAAGATATTCTCTCTACACCCCTTCATAGCCTAGTGACTTGATTCTTCTTTTTTCTTTCTACCGTTTTCTTTTCTCTTTTCTTTTCTTTCCTTCTTCTGCCAGAGGGAAGCACCTGAATGTAAGGAGGAGCCTTTCGCCCACCAGTCTAGGTGCTATCTTTCTCATCAACTGGGATAGTACCCAGCACTTCAAAGGTGTCAACCAGAGTCCATTGGACAACAGGCTAAAACAATGAAGTTGGAGGGAAGGTATGGATCAGGGAGATGTGTGGAAGCACCCTGGAAACCTAAGCGTGGGCTTTCTCTTCCCCAGTTGGGTACAGGATAGCTGAGTGCTCTATGTTAGGCATGTCTCCCTATAAGAGTGGATAAAGCCATCAGCGAGCCTGGGCGGGGACCACTTTTTTGCTCAGCACCATGTTGCAGTGCAGTGGAGTTGAGAGCATTGGACAAGTGGGAGGGGGCAATGAGAAAGTGTGATTTTTATTCCAGTTTACCTCTTACCTGCTGGGGCAGCTTGGCCCATCTATGAAATGAAAGAATTAGGCTCTTAAAATACAAAAACAAAACCAATCCAGCTACTCTTAAATGTGGTCCGCAGAGCAGCAGCAATGGAGCTCCATCCGCGGGCAACAGGAATATAGAAATGTGCTGACAGTCTGAATCTGCAACTGCAGAGAGGGGCCCAAGCAGTCACCCATTCTATTGGACCCTCATGCTATGAGGCATGGTTAAGTTTGAGAACCACAGGGCTGTCTATACACGGGGGCTTTCAAACTTCTTTCCTTTTGGTTTGTAATTGCAATGACCTATATTTCTTCCTAGCCTCTTGCTGATGAAGGAGCAGGCCCTCACCCTCCCACATTGCATCTATGTGTTCTATGCAGTAAAATCCTTGTCCACTAAGACCTCAAGAACGTCCACAGTTTGGGACCCTGGAGTGTCCCTGGACAGGTGCTCTAGTGGCTGATCCATTGAGAAGGCATCCTATGTTGGCATCCTGGTCCAGGACCCAGCAGGCCTGAGGCAGGGTTCATGTCATAGGCCTCACGGAGGGTGAGGCTGAGGTCCAGAGAGCCCCAGTGAGGAGGTAAGCTGAGGCTGAGGGGTGGGACTGTGTGATCTCCCTAACCAGTGTTCCATCCTATGGATGTGAAGAAGAGCTGCCCTGTGTTCTAAGAGGTTGGTTGCTGCCTCAATTCGTTTTCACACTGACTCGACTGCTTTTGGAGACAACATGGCTCCACCCTGATGTTTATATCCCTTTCATGGGGCTCAGCAAATCATATGAAGCAGTCAAGAAGATGCTGCTCAAGAAGCAGTCATCTGGACCGACAGACTCCCTCTCTGCCCCTTCCCCGATGCCATGACGATTCACTTCGAGTCTCTTCTCCTGTCATTGAATGGAGTTAGGATGATGGTGAGGAGGAGCGTTTCAGAGTGGGTGAGGGGAACTCCGTGGTTTGAGAACCTCACAGCAGGGACACCCTGTTGCAGAAGCAGAACTCAAATGGTTTGGGTAATGATCTGTATGAAATCTTCTGATTTCATAGATGAAATCTGAAGAGCACAGAACCAGAGAAAGGCCAGGCACCCCTTCCCCGATGACTCCGGCAGTCAGGCATCCGCTCTTTTACCCCAAAACAGAGACCATACCAAGAGCAGAAAGAGGCAGCGTGGAGAGGCAGAAGGGCAGTTCTGGGCCCTGGAGCTTGTGACAGTGTCCACCTTTCTAACCATCCTAGCAGATATCTCTCCAGCAGCCAGGCAGAAGGAAGTCTCTGTGGTCTGGGGCCCCACCCAGATAGTTCTGTAATGGTGCCATACTCAGAAGAAGAGGAAGTGCCATGCCATGGGTAGGTACTGCTGTCTTTCCCTTAAGGGACACCCCTATTCTTGGTCCGGGTGATGTGGAATGATACCATGGCTATTCATCTCTGTGTCTTGATCTCTGAAAGCAGGGATAATAACAACAGTGCCGGCGCAAGCCCTTTGCCTAGGCACGTGAGGAAGCACAGCAGATAAGGTTGTTCATATTAGCACTTCTCCTTTATCTAATGTTGCCAGTTACAGGATTTTCACATGCAGTATCTCATCGATGCCCCCAGTCAAGGCTGGCCACAAATTCTCAGCCTGGTAAGGAAAAACAAGATGGAGAGAGGTCGGTTTCTCCCAGTGTCACACAGCAAGTGTGAAGTGGCTTAGGGGTTTTGAGTGGAGAGTTGTCATTTCAGTATACCTTTCTGCTCTCTCATCCATGAAAATTCAAGACCTTCTCAAGAAAATGCTGTCTCCTAATTGCGCCCTCATTGCCTCATGTCGCTGTCTCTCTAGATGCTTGCAACTCTCACAGACAATATTTCATTTCCCTCAGTTCTGGAATTCAGCCCTTTGACAAACTAGCAGATTTCACTGTGACTTCTACTCTGTTTTCTTCAGAGTCCAGACAGAATTCCTTAAGAGTCCACAAGGACTTATTGCATTTACTAGTTCTCAATGTGGTCAAAGGGAAACACTGATTTCCTGTGGGTTCTTTGGAGCATGTCTCTGACCTCTCCAGGGGCTCAAGCCCTGAGATGGTGAGACTTCACAAGAGAAAGAAGACATTCCCCGGTTGGGGGGGTTCTTCCCGGTGGATGCCATTGTTCTCCATGTTTGAGAATCACAGTGTAGGCTTAGGCCTCCTCTGCTCCAGATCTGGGCACCTTCCCCACCTGCTCTCTTGGTGGTCAGTCCCACACCTGTCTCTGAATTCTCCTTTCACCACACTTCTGAAATAAGGATGGGTAACAGCTGTCTGTAAAATGCTTTATGACCAGGCATCAGGCATGGTACCAGAGCCAAGTTCTGTGGAACAAATGAGCTCTGCCTAGACTCACCTCCCAAGGCATTCAAGCGTGGAATATTTGGAGAAACCCAAAATGCCATGGCTGGAGGGGGTATTTTAGCAGTTAACATACCAAACCATCTACTCAGCCTCATTCTCTCTGAGGCCTCGGACATAAGCCCTGCCTCAGGCCTGCTGGGCCACTGGACCAGGATGCTAACACAGGGTGCCTTCTCAAGTTGGGATAGCCCAACATCATAATTCTAATGACTTCTGACTCCTCTTCCAGAAGGCATCCCAGCCAGTACACCACCCTCAGGAAACTCCTCTGTCCTGCAACAAATGGGGAGCTGACCATTTTCTATCTTCTCCGCCCTTCAGTACTTTGTTTTCTGAAAGTATCCCTAAGGTGAGCATCAGCCTCCCTCTCCATTTCTACCAGTAGACAGAAGTCGGCCTTTCTGTCCTTTCTTTCTAGGGAGACTGAGATTGCCCTCTGCAGTGAGCATAAAAAAAAGGTGTGAGACTTGAATTTCACCTTCATCTCTTCAGTCTCTAGTGATCTGACAACGAGATCTTTCCATATCCTCACATACTTGTGTCCTGGAGTGCCTGTCAGTTTACCACTGGAGTACTATGTTCTGAACTCCATAGAAGAACACAAAGTCAATGACAAGTTGAAAAAGAAATAAGGAAGGATGAGCTGACTGGAGAGCGAGTGTCCCTGGGAGGGGGCTGAGAAGAAAGATGATCCCTTTCTACTTTACTCCTGTGGCCCCTGGAAGGATTATTCATCACAGATGGGTGAGGTGTCTGGGTAGTCCTCTAAGGACCGAATGCCTACAAGACTCTCTCTTTTGTCACGAAGAATGCTCAAGCTGTAGAGTTATACAGGACAGCACTTCAGAACCACCAGAAGGGAGCTGCCTGCTCTATGTGCTCCGTAAAGTGTTTCTGAGTTCAACTGTCTAACATTCTGGGATTCATTTTGTATTTGAGGAGCAGAGGTAGGGTTGGAGGTCAAAGGACTTAAGTCCAAAGTTGTAGGTTGGAGGACAGACTTTATTTTGTCTATGTGTTATTGGTTAATTCGCTTCGGTTTTATCTCAAATTCTCAGTCAATAAGAGACAGGGCATTCTTTCACTGAGGTGGGTGTGTGTGCTGTTGCTGCTGCTGCTGCAGCTTCTACTGCTTTCCATGTCAGATGTGCCCCAATTTCTTTTATGAACTATTTCAATTATTGTTAATTAATAATTATTACTAGAGTGGCCTGCCCCCAGATTTTCCAGCCATCCAAGACATCAAATACTATTGTGTCATAAAACAGAGTGACAGACAGTCTTTTACTTCCCTCGGTGTTTTGGGCTTTTATGTAACACAGAAACACACCTGAGCCTTTATCAAACAGTCAGCATACATTAACTAGTGAGATGACATGTTATCAGCTCCATCCAGGTCTTCTCAAACACATTCTTGGGAAATGAAACTTCTATATTCTGTTTTGGTTTGAAACCTTTGTAACCTCTCACAGATGTGTTCCAATTTGTGTGGGGAGCAAATGAAGTCCTGAGTGAGTGGGTATTGTTGACATTGGCATGGCCATGCCAAGGACCCCAACACCCAGTCACATGGGAATGGCAAGGCTTCCCCTAGGTCACAGTGTTAACGCTTATAGACCATACAGAGCATATCAGTTAGAGCTTCTTCCTCCCAGAGGACTACAGCCTGAGACTCTGAGACTGCTCCCCCCCCCCCGTGTGTGTGTGTGTGTGTGTGTGTGTGTGTGTGTGTGTGTCCTCCCTCTCTTTATCTTTCTCTGTCTCTTTCATACTTCACACAATTCTCTCTGTCTCTGACTCTGTGTCTCTCTCTGTCTCTCTGTGTGTCTGTGTCTCTGTCTCTCTCCCCCCCTCTAACCCCTTGTTCTGCTGTATATAATAAACCTGCATCGTTGATTCAGGTGCATAAATGTGTTGAATTTCTGAGCTGCTGGTGTGTCTCCATCAGAGCACACAGCCTACCTGATGCCAGCTTTCCTGTATGTGTGCCTGTGTGTCTGTTTTTTCTGTAGCCCCAGTTAGGACAACCCCTAAGCTGTACAGATCAAGGCACATTTGTCTTTGTAGTTTATCAAGTTATGTCAGAAAGAATTCATACCCAGCCTAAGACCTTGCTCACCATTGGGCCACTAATTCCTCCATTCATTTATTTATTCAGTGACCACATTTACTGCCTCTGCTATATGCTCTGAAGGCTTCAAAATGGCTCCTCATCTAAGGAGCTCACTGTACAGTTAGGTTTATGAGACATGCACACAGATACTAACAGCCTTATATGACGGGGTGAAGTAAATAGTGTATTGTATTTATAAACAAAGAGATGTGGGAACTCATGGAGAGTGACAAATTCCAGATCCCTTACTACTAGTGAGAAGGAAGGTTTAGTGAAGGTTCTGCCTGTTCTGGGAAGTGAATTGCAGTGACAGAGTGTGGGAACCTGCAGTTTACAGAGGTTTGGTTTCTGGCTCTCTCTCTCTCTCTCTCTCTCTCTCTCTCTCTCTGTCTGTCTCTGTCGTTCTGTCTATCAACCTTGTCATCATTTCCCTCATTATCCTAGGATCACCCCAACAGTTAGATGAAGTGATACGGGGTTCAGCACACAGAGTTCCCTGCACCTCATTGGTACTTCTGTGATTGCACATGGGAGGTGCTGGGCAGGTGAGATTCCTAGGATGAGCACAGTTGCGAAAGACCTGGAAGGGAAACAGGGCCATTCCAAGAAGGAGCAGCCTGAGCAAAGTTCCAAGGGAAGAAAGTTTTCAGGGAAAGATGACTACCCTGTGTTTGTACTTCAGAGTGTGTGGGCTGTCACAGGAAGGGGTGGGGCTAGGGACATTGGAGGCATGGGTAAAGAAGTAGGTCACTGATCTTGGAAGGCCAATGAGTCTGATCCTGGTAGATCACGGTTTCTAAAGGGAAGCACATGCTGCTGGGAGGAAATGAAAATTGTGTTCTATTTTCACTTACATTTACTTTTACTTTATGAGAAGAACAGCATTGACATCACTGCAAGTTCATAAATGTCCTAACTCCATTGTCCAGTGGCTTCTTGTTCCATCTCCATCTAAGGTTTTTCAGAGGCACTGTAAGCATGGCAGGCTGTGGGAGTCTACTATGTTCCTTCAGCCAGTTTCACAGGTTTATGGATTCCTTATATAGACTATACCAAATAAACTCTCACAAAACTGAGCCAGCATTTGACCATTAGGATACTAACCAGGCCTGGCTTGCAGAACTCTGGATCTGGGACATTGAGGTGGGATAGGCATTGGCGGGCACCAGGGCTCTTTAAAGATATCTGCAAAAACTCTGGCGATTAAGAAAAAAAACCAAAACAAACAAGCAAATAGAAAGATCATGACCAGCCTTCGTCTTCTCCTGGTTTTCCTTTTGTTACGCTTTGGGAGCCAGAGTCAGCGATGCCCTGGCCATATGGAGCAAATTATAGGCAAATAAATAAATATCCAGAGTTAAAGCTTGAAGAATAGGTTTCTTGTACTATTGTTAATGATGAAGCCCCTTGAAGATAGTATAATGCTGTTCAGATTGATGCATTTAGAAGCATTCTCTTATAGTAATCTCATATTTTATAATTGCTAGGTTTGGTTGGTTAGTATGTGTGCATCATGCTGCCATGTATTTACTCTGATAAGTTTACACATAAGCCATGAGTCTTTGAGGCTTCACAGGCAAGGTTTTTTCTACCATCAGACTTAGGCATTCAGGAACATTTGCTTTCTGACCTTATGCTATATGGAACTATCAACAAGACACCTAGGCAATAGGCATTTCACTCTGAGCTAGATTGAGGGTCTTGTCTCATTTTCTCAAAGAAAACCAGCAAGTACCGCACAAGGAATGTAGGAGGTAGAATCTGGAAGCGACTTGTTAAAAAGCTTGGCCTCTTTCTCTTCCAAACTCCTTGTCCTTCCCTCCCTACTAAGGTAAGCCACTGACCTCAAGCCACCAGTGACAACTCTGTAGGCTACGTTCCATGAGCCAGGCCTCCTCTGGCTGCCACACAGCAAGAGAGCCCCTGGAAGCCTTCGGCTCCTTCCTTTCCTTCTGATTTGTGCTGTCCTAAGAAGCCCGTTCTAAGTGCTGACCTGTGATCTGAGGTGACCAGGCTTGTCCTGTGATGTAAGAATCGCGAGATCCCCAACTTGAAGAAGGCAGCACAGAGGCCCATCACAGGTATGGGTTCTGGACTCAGGCAGCCTATACCCTGAGCCCATTTCCCTGCTGTAACTAAGCGTGTGCTACTTATTGTCTTTAAGCCACAGGTTCCTCATCTGGATGGTGGAGACAATCAACATGCCTGTATATTAAAGTTAGGTCCAGTTCTTCCTCCCACACCCATGGCTTGAGAAATAGGACTAAGACTCAAAATATATTTACAAATACTATGGCCATATAGCTAGGCACTTCTCTGACGAGGTATAACCTAAAATATCCCATTTATTTTAGCCTACATACTGCCATGTGGCTGGTTACCTGTGCTCAGGTACCATGTGTCCATCCAGTCACATGTTCCCAGTGGATCTCAAACCTGGCTCTATCTCAAAATTCTTTCTTCTCTCGGATGTTCCACTTTCTATTTCCTGCCTAAGCCATAGCCCATAGGCCTTTTAACTAACAGATGATGCATCCATACAATACACAAGATAGTCTCTTTCCACTTGTGGGGTCATGTGTGCACAGTATGATCCTTGACACAGAGTACACTGCCTAGGAATGTGAGCTCAGCTATTTACAAAAGGGTGATCTGAGGGGCCTGGGCTTCCCAGGAGGCTTCCAGAAATGTAAATCCTTCACTGCTTATTAGTAATATGCAAGCAGAAGAATCCATGCCCATGGCAGCCAGCAAGCTCAAGGACACCTCTTCAGGGAACAGTGGTCACCTTGGGCCATCCACCCTCTTCCGTTCATCTGGCACTTTTCTCTCTAGCTATCACTGTAGTCCCTCCTGAGAAATTATGAAGCCAATGGCCTGGACAGTAATGCCAAGGTGCATAGGTGACCCTGGGCATTCTGCCAATCCTGTGCCTTTGAAGTTTCTGTAGGTTTACTAGATTCTACATGTTTTAATTTCCTGAAAGAAGGGGGAAAAAAAAAGTACATGCTAATAATCAAATTCAGAACTTTGAAATGTAAAGCAATATTCTTGAGTTTTACAGGAATTTGCCAAGTTTTAAAAAAGAAAACAAGAAAAAAAAAGAAAAAAAAGATAGGGAGGAAGGACAAGTGCTCGTCAGTCCAAGCCACCTCTTTTATTTCAAGAAAATGCAAGAAACTGGAGGATAGATCAGGAAGGATGGCAATAATCAAGCCATCGTATCAATAATGTTCACTGATCTGGGTCAGAGGACTCTAAAACACTCCCCTCTCCAAGAGTAACAACAACAATAATAATACAGTTCTTGAGCTGGACCTTAATCATCTCTCTTCTCTTTTAATCTTCCAGCACTTCCAGTGATAAAAACCAAGGCTCCGAGACTCTCAGATCCCAGATTAAAACACACACACAGCTGAGAAGTCAGCCTTGAGGCTGAGATCCTCCTCCCCTCCCCCACTCATGTGACTTCCATAGGGCGACTCCAAATCCTTTAAGGTCCTTCCTCGCTTTTCTGTGTCAGCCTTTTTGTCTTGGGGGAAGCTCTCCTGCTAACTTCTCTGGCCAGTGAGTTTTGCACTTCGTCCTGGTCCTGCTGACTTTATAATCATCTCCACCAGCCTGTAGTTTCTTAGAAAACTGGGATTCTCGCGAACTCACCTCTGGGTGTCCAGCACCTAACCCAGAAACTTGATTGTGCTTAAGTGCTTAGCCACTGAGTGCTGAATTAACCACACCTGCTGACTAAGAGCCTCATAAGCTCCTGTGCAGCTCTTGAATTCCTATCTCTTCTAATCCTAGCTTAGGGCCTTGGGTATAGCCTTCACTTTTGAAACTCTGTAGAATCATAAACTCTTAGACAGTTCTTAGAGCAAACAAATCATAATGTTTTTAGCCTACAGGGTTCTAGAAGGAAAAGCTCACATCTGAGTTCCCAGTGGATTGCTCATGAGACCTGGATCAGCTCTGGGCAGAGTGGGTGCATGTGCCCACACTCACATGGCTGCCTGCATGTTGGTAAGAGCTGGTGGGACTGGTTGGTGTCAGATGGTGCTTTGCCAGGAACTAATTGGTGAGAGACAGGAGCTGATAGCCAGATTCTATCCCTTCCCTGACCTAATCAAGGCCCTTTCGCAAACTTAAAACTATCCCATGGATGCAGATTCCTTGAAACCAGGAAATAGATCTCTGAAGGGACTGAGTTGGAGACGAAAGGTCAGTACTGCAACTTGCTTGTGTAAAAGACACGTGGACCAGTGGCTCACTGGCAAGTAGGGGCCAAAGCCCGGGGCTCTGTGTGCAGCTGGTTTTGAACAGGCCCAAACCTAGAAATCTAGTTAATGAATGTGTTAGAGAGACTTTAAATTAGCTTGTTTCAATGAGAGAAGGGAGACTGTGGTTAAGAGCTGTGTGCCTGGACAGATGGGTCAGCCATTAAAGACGAGGCTCACAAAGGGACGAGAGCCGATTGGTACCGATAATCCCAATACTCAAGAGACAGAGGCAGGGGGATCAGAAGTTCAAGGTCATCCTCACCTATATAACTAGTTTGGGTTTTAAGAGAAAACAAACAGAAAGAGCAACAAAGAAAACTGGTTAAAAATGAGTTAATTCACGGAGGTAAGGACCGGCTCTTAATCATTGTCAGCGTTTGGACCCTGTAATTTCAATGTTAAAGACTTATCCCAAGAAAATAGCTGACGCTGGGGGATAATGGGAGAAACAAGGTATTACTGGAAACAAACGTGAATGCCAACTAACCTACCAGTCCTACAATGATATCTGGATGCTGATATACATGAGAATGTATCAAATAATGTAATGCTTGGAAGTTACTTGAATCTATTCTTCTTAAGAGCACATTGATATTACTCCTTGTGTGAGGCGCACAAAAAAGATCAGAACGCAAAGGCGTATTTGTGCTGCGTGTCCAACCCTGAGGGGCGGGAGGAGGTAATGCATTTTTGGAAAAGACAGGAAAGAATGAAAATAGATGGTTTGTAAAGATAGTAAGCTTGTGGGTGGCTTTTTATTTCCATAATCATGGTATTATGTTTTTGTATAATTTAAAAAAAAACTTATGTTAATCAGAAACTTTGAATAACACCTTAACAAAAATGTGCTGCACACTGCAGCCGTCCCGGAGAAGCTAACATTCAAGATGCCCTGTTCAGGCTTCGCACATTTGAGTCTAGGGAAGATTTTCTTTCACTGGCAACAAGTCTGAAATTGTACTCATGAAAGATGAAGTTCTTTGCCCTGTAGATGGATGTACATATGATGTGGATCCAAGGACAGACTTTAATAAAACTTCCCTTCAAAGACAAACCTCTCACATCAAATGTCTGATGCAGAATTATGCCTATACAGGAAGATTGGGAAAGACTATGAATGTATGGATTTCAGTGTCCTGGCAAATGCGTCGGAACTCAAAATCAAGTCAGACTGTATTTAAAACGTCCGTGTGAAAGACACTCTGGTCCTGTGTCCAAACGATTTTCATGTACCTACATCGCACCTGTCACCCCAGCTCTCCATGTCACTTTCCTGAGTACCCTTTAAACATGTTAGCAGTTTGTAAACCCAGATATCTTTCATTCATACTTGACTAGGTTCTCTGTTCTCCCTAAATACTAAAGTCAATATGAAGAAAATCGTCATAGTTCAAACCCCAAATGCCTCGACTGCATGTCCGCAGTCTCCAGAGGTCCTGTTCCTCTAGCCATCAGAAAGAAATTCTCTATCTTTCCTAAAGTCCTGGAGACCAGGCTATGTCTTCAATCACTTGCCTGAGAATGTAGCAACTGGTGTTGCCAATAGAGTTACTATACCAGCACATACTTTAACATGAACTATATTTTCACATACTTCATCCCCAGTGATGGTTATGGCATACATAGGGGGAAAAATATGTATGTTAGTATTTCTTGACTTTCCCCCAGTTTTCTTTATAACATGCTTTGATAGTTAAAACAAAGCCGGTAAAACAGTAGTGAGTTGCTTAATTTGTTCAGGTTTTAGTTTAGTGGAGAGTATATTATGACCTACAGTAGCTGGAAAATACCATTGAAAGCTTATATAATCTGTAGATAATAACTATATAAATAACTTATCTCTCTCGTGATCACAAGAATGTTTTATTTTCTTCTAATTTTCTCACATATTATGTTTTGGCATATTTGACTTAATGTCCTACTTCAGAGAAAAATATTTCTAATCAAAAAGACTTAGAAGTAAGAAGCATTAAACTTTGATCTCTTTGTAATATTTGACAACTTAAATATTAATAGCAATCAACAATTTATGCCAAATAACAGGAGATAATATAAACTCACAATTAATTTTATTTCCAACTAAAGACCACAATTTTTTGAGGCTCTTCCAGTTTCGCTTGCTTCTTCTAATGGACCTATCTTTGATGAATTTTAATAAAATGGCTTCAGCAGAATTATCCAGTGTGTATTTAAGATGTTTCTCAGGCCAGATATAGCTTTGCATTTTTTTCAAGATGCTCGGGCAGACCCCCAAAATGAAAACATAAAGAAGTATAAACTTTCCTCTGGCCTAACCGTATATGAGACTCACCTTTCAATAACAGTATAATTTACGAACCACAGAAAGCACAAAAGATACTTTTGAGTTGGGGGCTAGAATTCTAGTTTAGAGACTTTTTTGCTGCCATTCACATTACTGATATAATAGTTTTGCTTAAGTCAAGCTTTGAAGTAAACGGATAAAACAGAAAATGGCTGCTTTAGCTTCTCATTTAAATGAACGTTTACTTGTGCCCCCCACCTCCTACCCTGGGGTAAAACCAATGAAGATACTTTTGAAATCTTTCTTTTCTCTTTGGTGTAGGTCAGGGATGTGCATGCTTGTTCCTTGATGTTTGATGTGATTTTGCCCCTGAAACAATCTAGGTCAGTCTGTTAATGAAAACTGATTTTGTTCCTTCTTATTTCTCTTAAGGGTTTGGACATTTTAATTCCCCTACTAAATGATTTCTACTAAATCCAGAATTTTAAAAACATTTCCTTAGAAGAAGGATCTAATAGTTAAGCTATTTATTCTTTACCAGACCACCCCAATGAGTATTTTTTTTTAAATGTGGGGCAAAAGGAGCATGTATTTATGAATGAAAATTCCTTAGAAGAAGCTGTGTCTGGCTGTGAACATAAAGCTCCTGGACTGAGTTTCTGTGTCTGCAGAGACTGATGGATTGATGGGAATTTCAGATTGATGGAAAGACTGAGGTTTTATAGGTTCACAGGCTAATTACTTGAGGCTAGTTTTAGCCTTCTGGAATAGCCATTCCTTGACTTATTCTGTATGTGAACTAACACCTCATGACAATAAATAAAGACTTCTTAGAAGGTATTAACTTAGTAGGAGCAATCGCTTCTGCCAAAAGAGCTAAGAATGCCATCAGATAACATATTGGACCTATAGAACAGCCCCCCCCTCCCCATGCACCTACTTCTCTAACTTGCTTCATTCTGTAAAATTTTAAAAATGCTGTGGAGCTGCTTCCATGTTGGGGTGTGGAATTTAGGGTAACCTAAATTTGTGTTCCCAGGCCACTGTCCCTCAGAATGGCTCCAGACTATCTCATTCACAATTTCAAATTGTGAATTTTGATATTTTCATGGGCTAGCATGTAAGCTATAATTCCCATTCAGTCATGCATCCATCCCAAGGGTAAATAAGTGACACCCTGCAAGGCTGTTTTTCAGAGCTTCAATATTCAGTAGGATAGGGCTAGTCGGTCCGTGCCCAGCTCAGGACAGGGTGCTCACAGCACAGCCCATAGTCAGCGAAGGAGCACGAGTGTTACCCATCTGTGCACACAATCCCACCTGGACTTCTGTGCACACAAAGCAATTCACTCATTTCATCAATTCCATTAAGGAGCTGGCCAGTCCACATTGCCATGTTCTTTTCTCTTCAGACTTCCTTCTCTATAAAGTCCCTGACCTCCACCCCTGTTTCATCAGAGAAAAGTCTGATTTAGGATCCCCCATATCTCTCAACATCTGTACCTGTTCTCAATAATCTAATGTCATGCTCTGCAATAGGGTATCTGTAAACACTTAAGCCTCGGGTGACTGACGTGAAAGAAGTGTTCACCTTCAGTTCATCATCTGCCTTGTCTGAGCTTGTGGTTTTGACAGCCCAAATGCAGAGTCTTCCCAGGGTGGCAGAGAGCTCCAGCAGACAATGCTGATCTAAGGAATGAGACTATGTTTTCCTAAAAAATGTAAACGAAAGTCAATGTAAAAGAGCAAATTAAAATTACTTTTCATACACATTTCTTCGAAGATATTTTAAATATTAAAAATTATGAATTAAGATTCCCGAGGCATCTATAAACAAACTATAATTGAATGATACCAACGTCTTAAAATAAAGATTCCTTGGGTGAAGCCAAGTTTTTAAATTTAAGATTTTGAAAAGCAAATCTGTCTTAGCGAGCTCTTAAAACAAGCGGAACCACTTAACAACTCCAGGACCTAATGGCTACTTAGTTGGAAATGTCATGGATCTGTATCATGCCTGGTGCATGGGGCCTGCTGCTTTAATAGTAGTATAATTTGCTAAATATGCAAAATTCCCCTTAGCTGCCTCTTGGATCAGTTGGACATCCATTTTAATTCATGACCACCACAAGAGTCATGGATTAGAAAAGAGAGCAGGCACTCAGGGCTACTGGTTGCAAACATCTACATAGTTGTGTTATTTAAAGAGAAGAAGATAGCCCCCTGATTGATGCGTTACTCCTGTCTCTGACACACTCTACTCAAATATAATTCTTCAAAACCTTGACCATTTCTCCAAACCCACAAGTAGCTCAGCTCCCAACCATACCCAGCTGCTTGCTGTCTCTGAGACACAGAACAAATGAGCAACAGATCTGAAGGCCTGAGAATGGTCTGTCACAAAAACATAGCTTGTTATGAACCAGATCCTAAAAGACCTTCATGATCACACCTTCTCTTTTAGGTTCATGTGGTTTTTTTTTTGTTTGTTTGTTTTTTGTTCAGGTACACAGTGACATTTGTTTTGAGAGCAAAGGTCCTGTAGCAAGGAGCCCTCCTGCCCGCTGGCAACAGTGGTAAGTGGAGCTGGTTGGTTGGGCCTAGCACACACAATTGATAGACACTTTCACGTGCTTCACTTTTCATTGCCTTGGCTAGAAACCTCAGTGAAGAAACATGATGCTCCTTTCAGTCCATTCTACCTGGGCCAACCAAGTTTAGAGGAGTTAAGTGGTTTGCCCAGCGCAACACAGCTGCTTAGCTACAGATTCAGAACCTGGAACTTTCTGAGGGCAAAGCCCTATGTACTGACTACTATCCTACCACTCTAGCTGGCTACTTTGGGAACAGGAAAGTTTCCAGAACCCCAGAGGTTGTCCTCTGAGGGGTGAAGGTGAGCTGCAAGCTGCCTTATGTTAGGTTGAAGAAAACAGGTCTGTCAGCGGAGGAAGGCTGAGAGAGTTTGGTAAGCGCAGGAGCGTGGTTGTGGGACAGTAGTTTCCACCCTCACATAGATCGAGTCACATCTTTCCGCTCTCTAACTTTCCGGTTGATCCTTGGTGTTGTGGGGCAGGTCCACTCCCCAGGATCTTCTTAACGACGCCCTCATTTTGTCCCAGTCAGCCGATTTAGCCGAGTCTTCATTCGCACCAACCTCCAGAAGCAGCTCACTCTGGGCAAACACTGAGCTTTTGCATCTCCCCTGCCATTGCGCATGCTCTTCCTCTAGCTACAATGCCCTCTTTCTTCTTGCCTGTCTGGAGAAAACGATGTGTCATTTAAATGCTACACTCAACATTTATCTTCGTTGCACACCCTCCGGGGTTGGTCACACCACCTTCTTCCGCCTCCAGAATAACTTCAACTCAGTTAAAGTTCTCAGGCTCTCTTGTGTCCACTCTCTCACCAGGTAGCAATCCTCTGACGGACAGTAAGTCTGCATCCTTTCTGCTACCCCCACACAATCCCTAATAGAAGCAGGCTCTTGGTTGCATACTGAAAACATGAACAAAGAGACAAAGGTCAGTAACCCTGAGGGCCTTGTGTCCTAGGAGAAGACTTTGTCCTCAGTACCTACAGCCCCCTTTGAGCAATACCCCATCGGTAGCATTGAGCCACTGCTTGGAGCCATTGCACAGGAGCTTAGGGTAGGGCTGGTGTGAAAATAAACAAGGAAGGACAAAAACAAGGGGTGTGTTGAAACCTGGAAGGGTTCAAGCTGGCCACGCCTTCTAAGTCAGATGGGCTCTCAGTACCTGGTGAGGGACCAAGCTGTCCCAGATACGGGACTTTTGGAGCAAAGCTCAAGAAAGGGGCTGTGGGGGACAGGACAAAGAGATGTGAACCGGTTTCCTTCTTTAGCTCCCCCCCCCCCCCTTGTGTGCCTGTGTTTGTCTTTCCAGACAGAGGAAATTCTGACCTTCCTCTGCTTTAATTACCTAATTATTTTGACACCTTGGGCTGTTGCATCACCACAGAGCATTGTTTGTCAAGGGCACTGTGCTGGGTGTTTTCCGGCTTCAAGAGAACTGACAGGAGACAAGTTCTGACAACCAGGGAAACGTCGAGCAGAGCAAGGGAGCCGGCAGGGGCAGAAGGAGTGTGGGAATGAGAGAAAAAAGTAAATGTTTGATATTCTGGGAAGAGATTGTCTTAAGAGACATGTCAGTGAGGCTAGGAAAACTGGATGTCTAGGTCTAGAAGGCGTTTCTGAGCAGGCTCTGAGGAACACTGCACTGAAGCAGGAAAACCAGTATGTTGCAGGTCTACAAAAGACACACAATACAATATGGATTGCTTGTCTGGGGCCGTCATCTGGCTGAGAGGTTTTGTTTCCTCTGGACCACTTTAGAAACAAAGTCTAAGGGGTTTTCTCTACCCCCCAATCATTCCTACTTAAATGCTTTTAAGACAAAAATAAAAAATAAAAAATAAAAAGCAGTCATAAATCAAACTGTCCAAAAAGTTACTGTTGAGAACTCCAAAATCAAACATGAGCAAACATTATTTACCAAAAGTGTGAAACACAGCCCAGAGACCTCTCTCCAATGGTACTTCCCAGTACTGTGTGTAAAGGGATCCAAAAAAGGGGGATTATAATTCCCCAAAGCATGAAGGTCTTGAAATCTGAGGACAAAACAAGGGTCAGTAGAATGGCCTAGGGTGGGCCGCCTTCTAACGTGGTATTGATGCCTCGCATAAATGAGCCTAGACCTTCCATTTGTAGAAGGACAGACAACTCTGTTTGCTTCATCATCTCGGGAATGGGCTGCTACTGGAAAACTCCTGCAACTTCCATTTTACTCAACTGGCAGAGGCTTTAAAACTTACTTTGGGGCAGTTGGGGCGGGGGTATAGCTCAGCTGATAAAGTGCTCACTGGGCAAGTATGAGGACTTTAGTTTGATCCCCCTGAGCTGTAAGAGTACTTGCTACTCTTGCAGAGGACCTAGGCTTGGTTTCTAGAACCATAGTATAGCTCCCAACTGTCTGTAACTCCAGGACCCGTGGATATGAGTCCTGTTCTGCCCTCCAATTCCTGGTCCTCTGGGCACCAGGCACACACATGCATGAATTCATACATGAAGGTATCCATACGCATAAAATAAAAATTATTGATGATAATGATTAATAATAATAATAATATTAATAATAATAATAATAATAGAAGCCAGGCATGGTGGGACTCAGTTGTAATTTCAGCTCTGAGGAAGTAGAGTAAAGTGACGGCTGGCACTTGTCTAAAGAGCCTACCCTAATCTGTAAGGCCCAGATCTCAGGGAGAGTCATTGACTCAAAAATTTCATGAACAACTTATAAAAGAAACCCCTGAGGTTTCTGTCTGGCCTCCACATGCACCTCCTACACACACACACACACACACACACACACACACACACACAAGAAAGAGCAAGCAAAAGAGAGGATAAACATTCCTTTTCATTAAAAAGTTAATGTACTTCCCCAACAAATATTTATCGACTATACGTTCTGTGCCAGGTAATGATTTAATACGAAAGTAAACACAGGTATTTTATGGAACAGTGTGAATATTTTATATAATCTAAAAAGGTACCCTAAATTATTTTTCGTGAGCAGGGGAGATTTTAGTTGTGGTCTCTGTATTTCCTTCCGACAACATGACTGACACTTGTCTTCCCTTCCCCTTTACACATCAACGAGCAGGGGTCTGAGAGATCTTTGGTCTTTTTCCTGCAGGTACAGCTTAGACACCAGAAATGACTCATCCATCCCTCATTGCTCTCAGTAAGGAAAAAGTGAAGAAAGGGTACCACAGCAAGGTCCGACACTGCTCTACTCCTCTGGGACCCCTAAATATCTGGAATTCCCAAGACCCATTTTCCTTCCCTAAAAAACAAGAAGAAATGTTGAATGTGGTTGCATGTGGAGGGCTCTCTGAAGCCTACATGCAATCACATTACGACAGATCAAAAACTCTAAAGTACTGCATACAGGGGTCTGTGGCCTGTGTAAAGTATCGCCACATGGAGCCAGTACTCATAGACAGGACTCCTGTCTCTCACTGAAATAGTCCTCCTACTGCTCTGAGGTGCTGGAGACCCTTCCTCGACTGTAGGAAGCTGTGGCCACTCCCCTGCCACACAGAAGTCTCAGTGGTCCACAAAGGAGTGGGCGGGCACACACTTATAAACAGGGAAGATGGCCGGCAGCCTGCAGCCTTTCATCATTGTGAGATATTCTTTGGAGGCAGAGCCTAAGGACAGAGAGATGAGGCCTGCACAGAAAAGAACTATGTCAAGGTCTCCACAGGAGCAAGTCTAGGCAAAGGGAATTTCCCAAAGGAAGTGAATCACTCAGGGAGGGTCTCTTTGATATGCTATGGTGCAGTGCTAGATGGGATTTGATTACAGTATCAGCCTTATAAAGAGATGGCCTAGCAAGCATTCCCCACCAATCCCCACTCCTCACATTTCCTTCCTGACTCAACACTGTGGGCAGGTGGGTGGAACTCTTCAAGGCCATGCCAAACGCGCTATGATGCTTCCTGCTTCTTTGAGGTTTCGTCCAAGTTTCCCCTGTTGTATCATCGGAGAGACTGACATCTCGAAGAGGCCACTGTGATTCGATGTTTCCTCTCACGCAACATCAGAAAGCACTCTAATCGAGGAATCCCAGCTTGCTTATTCTTAAGACAGATGTGCTTTCAACTCATTGTGTTGGAGGTTCCTTGAGAGGAGAGACCTGGTTTTCATAGGTTGTCATAGCAACTGGCACACCTCAACATCAGAAGAGGCACACAAAAGGCACTCTGCACAGGGTTCATCAGTATCTGGGATACCAATTCACATCTGGACTTCCGTTTTTTCATCTGTAGAATTCAGTGGTTAAATGAGGTGATCTCTGAAGAGCTTTCCATCTCGAACTGGAAACCTTAGACAAGCTGAATGAATACCTTAACTTCACACACAGAGATAGATTGTTTTAAAGAAGTGAATAGGAGTCCACAGGACCAACAGAGATATGGGGATTAAAAACAGGCAAGCGTGAGAGATGAGTTCAGCCATCCCTCGTGGAGCCATAGTCCTGGGCAAAATACCCTCCTCACCAGCATGGGGAGGGGCAGGCTGTGAAGCTCAGTGGGAAGAACCTCAACAAGCCTGGGAGCCCGGACATGTGCCTCTGCGCCAAGCCTGCCCTTGTTTGCCCGGCTACCCTGAGCCTCCTGTCACTGTGGTTTGAAATCAAAACATCCATTCTTCCACAAGGTCATGAGCAATCAAGAGTCTTACTGCCTCTGAAGGCAGCCATTTCTGTCTGGGTGAGTTCTATTTATCAGAAAGGTTTCAAAAGCATGCTAATAGCATCCTTAATTATCCACGCCTCAGTGCTCTTGCTGGCTAGCTGATCAGCTATTTGGGACCTGGCTACTGTACAGTAGGTAATTCCCTGGAGAATGACTGTCCCCACAAGTCTCTGCTGTCTGTGTACTTCAGAGAATGCTGTTCCTACACAAGAGTCCCCTCAGCCTCTAGGTTCACATACCAAGCTCACATTAATCACTCAGAAAGCACATAGTTACTTACTGCTTAAAAAATTTGTTGATTTTTGGGGATTCCCTCCCCCATTCTTTAATCAAGGGAATGTTACTCACTTTTTAATTTATGAGGCAGTTCACAAATGATTGGGATTAAGTATTGGCTTGATTGAAGTCTTGGTTTTGGCTCACTCAGAGGTGATGCAACCCAAATCCAGTTATTTTCCCTTTCCAAGTCTGTTTCCTGGGACAAAAAATTTAATAATATTTACTTTCTGGACTATTGAGAGAATTAAGTTGAGAACTGAAATGAGGTGGCTTGTCCCATGAGAAGTTCCATTAAGTAATTAAGAAGACATATTTTCTCCACAGTTCAACCTTATTCACAGTCCAAGTAAGATGGTACCGCTGACCATCTTACTGGTCTCAGTTCTGTCCTTGGAGACTATGCAAAGCAGGCTGAAATCCTCTTTCCACGTGGCTGTCATTCAAGTATTTCCATTTGACCACAGTTCCATACATGGCAAAGGACCTCACCAGAGAAACTGACTTGGGGAAAAAGTGTATTCAAGGCTTCACCACAATCTGGAAGGAGAACAGGAATTCTGACTTCTGCCCTAGAGTGACTGACCACTTCACACCTACCTCCAAGAACAGAGGGGCCAGCCAGAGCTCTTGAAAATGGCATTGTGGTAATGCATGGCACCGAAGTGCTGACATGTGGCTCTTTGATGTGGCCCTAGCTCATGATGTTGCTTTATTTCCTTAAGTTAGGAGATAAGCATGACCACTAGAACCACTTCAGTAAGGAGCACAGCGCACTGCCCCACAGGCTTTTAGGAATTTTCCCACAGAAGTATTGCAGCCGATTGTGCAAACTTGAAAATGTTTTCATGCAAATCTATTTTGCAAATCTATTTTGCAAATACAATCTTTTTTTTTGAATTGTTTTTATAACCCCACATCTCCATATGATCAAAATTCTTAGATAACTGGTTTCTTCTTTCAGGTAGAAGCAATTCCTGAAGCAGAGAGGGTTTGACTAAATAACCTAAGACTTGAACAAACTGTTCTGTGTTAAATAGACACTGTAAGGAACATATTTGCTACGTTTCTGCCTGCTTGGGATGTGATCCGTTCTTTAGAAGTGTGATTGACAGACAATTGGAAAATCCCTTTCTCTTTATGTGGTCCCACAGGGAGCCTTCTTAGCTCTAGGTGATCTTGAAGCTTGAGCTCCTAGCAGGTGTCAGTAGCTTATCCAAGGCACCATGGCAAAATTCTTTCACTACTACGACACTGAGTAGGTTCCAAATTTTTCAAGGTTCCTTTGAAACCAAGGAGTATTACTTTCTCATCTATGTTTATTCTACTGTTGAAAGAGCTTCTGGTGAGGATTTCATTAAACGCTGCAGTGGTGGCTGCTGTTCACTGTTATGTCTTGGTCCCAATTTCAGGGGTTTATTATGCTATTTCCTATGTGAGACTGGAGAAACCTGGCCTCCATTGCTGACAGCCTAGTGAAGGTAGGACCAGCCAAGGATTTCATTTTGACCTCCTGTCAGTCTCAGGGCAGGGCCCAGTCCATTACCATGATGACACGACCAGAAAGTTCACTTTGTTATTCATCCTTCTCTGCCTATGGATCATTCCAGGCAATGTTTACGATGTGACTTCTGAGAGACCGAGAGTCTATCCATTCCATTTTCTGTACCTGAAGCAGCTAGGGTTCAGAGCCCTTTGTCTGCAGGGATAAGTAGTCTTCTCTGCCTGCCCCAGGATAATAATGCTCTCGCTTGATGTGTGCACTGGAAAGCACCGAGCTTCACAGTGAATGTTAAGTCTTTCAAAATATACAATGTTATTTTAAAATTATGGGGACAATAAAAACTAGCCAGCTTGTGGTTGTGCCAACTTTGTCCCTAAAGTCATACATACGTGTGGAACCCCTTCCTTGTGAACTGCTGCCATTACTCTGCTTGTCTCCATTTCTCCATCTAGAGAAGAGAATCTGTAACTTAGGTAAATCACAAGTACTGTCCCATGAATCTGGGTGAAAGGCTTTGACGGCTCTGCCCCAACCCCTAACTGCCCTAAAATAGAGGCTACCTCAGATCCTGCCCATTCAGCTCAGATACGATTTCTTCCAATAAGCTTAATTCGACTCTTCACATTCCACCAGCCAAGCTGGAAATGAAATTGCTCTGTTCTCTAAGTTACCTTTTCTTACAACCAAGAGCAGTTTCTGAATCCTGGTAAGGCCTGTGTGAATAGATTTCTAGAGAGTGGCACTGGGGTGGGGGTGGGGTTCTTGATTAGATTATGTGCTGCTCTTGATATCCCTTTAAAGCACTCCTGGTGGGACGAGCTGGATGTGAAAGTAAACTGGGAGATGAAAGACAACTAGCTGGATACTTTCCTTTTTGGCCACAACACACTTATAATTTCATTACGTTGGAAATTTGAGTTCCTTAGGAGGGATTTTTGGGAATGCTCTCTTGGGAGCTTTCAGAAAATCTGAAAATCCCTGGCAGGTTATTTTATAATGTCAATAACACAATCTACAAAAACAGTGAGAGCACGTGTCAAGCATTAGACGCTCCCGTCAGACGAGTGAAAATGAAAACCAATTGGAAACATTTACAGATTAAAGTAGAAAAACCCTTTACTTAGAAAACCGAATACTTGGAAGAATTGAGGTTAAATTGGTTAGCAGTGTTTTGAATGGACACTTTTTTAAAAATTTGTTTTAAAAACAGTATGGAAGAGTCATAAGATGTCTGGGCACAGTGCCCCAGTCAACTCGTCAATGGGATTCTGGCACCCAAGCAAAGGTTACATGGTGTAACAACACAGAGAGCAAAATGCACAAGGATCTTCATGGAATCATAATCTTTAAAAGGCAAACACCTCCCTCCAAAGGAGAACGCAAGACAACACTGAAGGTCTCAAAGTGGGAGCCTGGTTTTATTAGTTAGAGAACATCATGCAAATTATATTATCTGGGCATTATAATGCAAACTTTAAAAGGAAATGCTCATTATATAATGTTAAGTGGAAAAAAAACAGGCCATAAAATGAAATGTGCATTATGCATGCATATGATGAAAAGACAAGAAATAGATAAGAATATGCAGAAATACAAATAGTTGGCTGTGGTGTGGGATTCTGGCTTGTTTTCTGTTTTAAAGCCATTACATCATCTTTCCAATGACAAACTGCATTTTAAGTTATTGAAAACAAAGTCTCGTTAGCCTTGTCCTTGCATAAATTCCCAGAGAACACATTATTCTTGTTCCCTTCCACCTCTGCTACTTGTCTTTGATTTGGACCTGCTCCACCTCCTCTTACTTTTCAGTCCTGAACTAGATGGGAAAAAGAAATAGACCCTCACGAAACAAGGAAGCAAAAGCACCCAACTGTGTGGAAGCTATGCACTCAAGCTGGAAACTAGTGGAGTGGCTTCAATACCTTAACTTATCCCCATTGTTGCAAAGGCAGACCCAGATTCTTGAATGACCACAAGTGGCCTCGGTTTATTTAACAAGCCTTGCCAATGAGGCACAATGTTCCCATTCTCAGAAATAGAGCCCAACAGAGCTTCCAAGGAACCATAAAAGTCTGCACTTTTGGGAAGACGTGACAACCCTGGCAACAAACACAGATTCGTCATTCTCTATATTAAGAGAACGTTTGGTTGCATCAGGCTTTTGAGCTGGGCCAACACTTAGTAAAAATTTGAAGCTGGCAAAACCAATTTTCAACTCTAGAATCCTTTCCCTGTAGATGATCAATCAAAAGTCACTGGGAACAGTTGACAAAGTCCTTCTACACTCTGTTCTCATCCAATTCTTATCAGCCCAATTACATTGGTGCTTTTACTAATCTGACATTTCAGAAGTGAGCACTGAGGCTCCATCAAGTAGGGTGACTTGTCTAAGGCCACCCAGCTAGTCAATGAGAGACAGAGAGAGTGGCAGGAGAGTGGGGGGGGGGGGGCTCTGACGTACTTGTGCTCCGTCACTCACCCTCTCTTCTAAAGGAAGAGCTGACCTTGTATATTTCTCACATGAGTACTTGGTACCTGGCCCATCCCCCAAACACCTATGTTTTAAAGGGTAGCAAATAGGAGAATGGCATTAGACACTGTATAGGCAGACTGAAGAAAAAGCCAAGTGGGAGTCTTAAGATGATGAACTAGTCTGACCTGTTGGTTCAGAGAATGACAGAAAAAAACATTACAATTTTTATTTTATTTACTTACTTTTGACTGTGGAGCATATGTACCTGGAATGATCCCATCTTAAAAGCAGCAAGGATTCAAGGATTCAAAAGATAACAAGAAAGGGGTCATGGCTTCTCCCCGTCTTCATCTCACTTCCTTCTCAGTTCCTTTGCTTTGGAACCTTCAGATTCAAAGGCAGGGTGATGCTGAGGCCCAGTACCTGACACAGTTAAGGGTTCCTATCAGTCATGTACATGGAGGCACAGAAAGAATCAAATCAGATAAAAACTCTGATAATTGGAGGCTGAAGACCTAGTTAAGTGGTTGAGGGCCAGAACTGCTCTTGCAAAGTACCCAGTTCAGTTCCCAGCACCCAGGTTATAACTGCTCGTTACTCCAGCTTCAGGGTATTCGGTTTCTTCTTCTGGCCTCTGGGGGGCAGCCACATACTCACACATCATTATAAATAAACGTTAAAAATATGAGAACGTAGGTCATGATGGTTACTGGAGGCATAGCCTCATTAGTGCAATGGGATAGCAAATTGAGAGCGGGGCTTGAGGAAATCATTTTTAAAGTGGAAAATATGAAGTTGTTGTGTAGCAATTTCTGCCAAGATTGAAGCATTACATCCTGAAGGGAAGCTCCTTCAGCTTGGAGACAATCAATTCAAAATGGCTGAAGGAAGTTCCTGAAACTGATCAATTTCACTAGGTTCCTACTTCCCAAGAGTAAATACTAAAGACGGCCAAGAGTCACTCTCAGAAAAGCCAAGCTGCAAATAAGATGTTAGGATCAGACCAGCTTCTTGGAAGAAGCAGAAACCAGCCAAGCTTTTTGGAAGAGGTTTAGACCAACTGAGTCATTTGGAAAAGACACTCCCCAACTTGATGTGTTGCCTGCAGGCTGTGAAGTGTGCTCCAGGCTCCCAGTTTTTGTGAGTTGTCACCCATGCTGGGGCTGGCTTTGGTAGTGCAACTGCCTTTGAGTCATTTCTGCTCCTGTAAACAACCCCTCACCCATATTCCTGTAAATAACTCCAATAAAACACAATGGCCCACCAAGTTGACTTTTGGTGGTCTATGTTATGGGCTCTCTGTCAGGGGTGAGTAGATGTGTGTACTTCTTGTCACACAACAAATAGTCAATAGAGATAAGTGAAAGATAGTCCTAGAAAGAAAAAGGTTAAAGTAGAGAAGAGGAAATATTTGAGTGAATAATGAGAGATAATAATCAAAAGATCAAAGATTGAAAAAAAAGATGAAAATAAAATAAAAACATTTACATACAAATTATATTGAAATTTTAAACACTGAAGAAAACAAAAGGTTGTAAAAGCTTTCATGGAGAAACAGTGAGTCTGAGACAGAGACAAGAAATTGGGGAAAGATATCTACTACAAAGATACCAACTTGCCACTGGTACCATAGTGACAAGACTAATTTATGTTGTAAGCAACATCTCTTTTGATTGCTTTTGAGGTCTGATCCCAGGATGAAATTTATGCAAGAAACTGCAAACATGGTTTAAAAAAACCCATGGCTAGAGAGCTCATAGTCTCTACCAGTGAATTTACTGTTATTTGTTTTGTAAATTGTCATGCTGTCGAACTGCTTTCTAAATATTTGTTTATATTTATAAGTTTATTTATAAGTTTCTTTCTGCTCTAAATCTTTGTCAGAGAAGCTTCTTACAGCAGTCTTAGTGCAGAGACTTGTCCCTGTTCAGAAGAAGTGGAAAGAATGACAGAGAGAGAGGGTAGAGAGGGTGGCTGTGAAATGTACATGACTGCTGCACATGTGAATTCCGAGCAGCTGTGCTCACCTGTTCAAGACCAGCGCAAGACTACTCCAGTTGAGAAATTCCAGCATAAAGGAGGGATTTACTCCTGAGACCCAGATCCCAGCTAAGAAGCTATTGGCAGTTGATTGCTGTGGAGGGAAGGAGAGTCACTTTTCATTGTGTTGTATCATTGATTGGTTCCCCATACCCAAGTGAATGACCCTACACCTACGTGCATATAGGCAGCATTGTTTGACTCAGGGTATAAAAGAAAAATCCTTGGATTTTAAAGGAGGGCATAAAGTTGGGAGGGGGATCTGATGGTGAGCTTCTGAAGGGACTTGAAAGAGGAGTAAGGGGTGGCAATGACCAAGGCGCACACATGTGTAAACGTTAATAAGCACAAGAGGAACAGCAATGATATTAAAGTTCTCAGCAGCACGTGAGGATGTAAGAAGACCATGGAGATATGTTATCACCTTTTTGAAGACTCAGAATTTGGTATCCAGTCAAACATTGGTCAGACGGAAAGGCATGTTAAAATACTCCAAAGCATGCAATTTTGAAAGCTGGACACACTATATGCAGATTACAAGATATAAGATTTTGGAGTGTGTAAAACATTTTTAGGTCACCTGTTTTGCTGTTGTTACTATGGTTTTATTTATTTATTTATTTATTTTGAACATAGTAATCACATACTTTCTACTCCCGATTCATTAACTCCAGAATGCAATTCACTTCTGAGGCTAACATTCCACTTGTTTGTCTGTCTGTTTATCCCCTGTCTTAGTTTGCAATTACATATTCATTATTGTCAACATGTGTTTTAAGTTTTGATGTAAGACTGAACATTGTAATTGTAAACATTAGAAACTTTGGGAGATCTTAGATTTATAGACAGAAAATGAAACTTGCTTCTGCCAGGAGGATAGGTGAGCAATGGGCACTCTTGATCCTGACACGGCCTGGTTTTAGACGTCATTAGACATTGTTCTTTTCAATTTTCTTCCTTATTGCCAAGGTCCTCATCTCATAATTGTCATGTTGCTCCCTGAGCTGTGGCTCACTAGAGTCCTTTCATTATTTTAGAATTTACACACCACAGTCTTCTGGGCCTGAAACCCCTCCTGCTACCAACAGCTCCACAGCTTGGGTCGCTCGGCTGTTACCTTTGCAGCTGAGAGGATTCCTTCACATGTATATCTCAGGAGCTGAGCAGAGGGAAAAGAGAAACTTCAGGCAGATGTCTAGAAATTGCTTCTCTTCTCCTCCAGATTCCACCTGTTGGGCTACCTAACTCTTTGGAACTCATCCCTCTGTTCCTCAGCCCAGCAAGCCCTTCCTTGCACTTTTGGGTACAATTTGCCTCAACCTAAGGTGGAAAAGAAAAGAAAGAAGAAAGTAGAGTGACCACCCTGTTAGCTTCCCACAATGAGTGCACAGTAAAGCCTCAACTTCTGCCTGATTTGGCTTCTTTCCACACTTTTAAACTGTTATCTCATAGACTTTGACCGAGTTTAACAGTTGGTTCTGATAAGGGGGATAGTCACAGCGAGAACTAGAAGTTGGTGAAATGACAAAGAAAAATAACTTGATATTATCCTACAAAAGAGAGCACTTACGGACATTATGAATTCCCCTCACATAACTGTGCTTTAGAGAACTCTTTACATGGGTAGACCAGAAATAGGGATGTGAACATCCACAGAACATGTCAATAAACTTTTAAAAATTCACTCAATGGGAGAATTGATGAATAAGCTATTGGATAGTCTCACAAAACAACAGTTAAATGAGCTGTAAGAAAGAACACAGGTAAAGCTTCATGATACAATCTTGTTAAAAGGTGAAATCTTTAAGAGCCAATTACACATGAGGTCCTTTATATAATGTCAAGAACAACATTGATGAAACATGCTTTAAAATAAAACATAGAGATAAAAAAAATCCGTATCAAAAAGGCAAGCAAGAGATGAGCAATCTATGATCCAGAACAGCAGCTTCTTTGGGCAGAAATGGAATGGATGGACAAACAGATTTATGTGGTCAATGCCCTAATATTCACACAGAAAGATGTTTTATGAATGTTTATTAAATCAAATTAGTTAAGGAAATTAAAAGCTAGATATGCAAGAATTATAACTAAGTCGTAAGTTCCTGAAAGTCATATATGTCTCTATACATTCCCATATATATTTATTAATATACATATATATTAAATGCATATTTCAAACGGAAGACCTCAAGCCCTGAGGCCCTGAAAGGGGAGGTATTTTGCAGTAGAACTATCTAAGTCAGAATAATTTTATGACATTTGTTTCATTGCCTCTGGAGGCCTGCATAGTTCCTGAAATGTGTTTTAAAGACCATGGGCAAAACCCCTGATTGCCCTGGTCAGACACCTTAACATTAACCAGAGTCAGGCATATGGCTTCTCCTATAGCAGTACTTGACCAACCAACTCCTCAACCTCACTCTTCCTTATAGTCTTCCACCTAAGCTTTCCAGAGCACTAAGAAGTGCAAGGTTGACCAGATAGCGTTTGCTGTATCATTTCCTCTGGACTCAGGTCTTTGGATGACCTCTGTGTTTCATCTGCAGAAACTATGAGTAGCTTTGCATTATCACTAAACCCTGACCGTGCACATTCATAACTTGCATATTAACACTTTCCCCGTCCTTCTGTATATAACATTCTGTCTACAATGATCTTATTCCCATTTTATTGACATTTTACTCATATTCAAGTCTCAGTTCACCTGTTCCTATTTCGCCTATTTCCTACTCCCCCTCCTTCATGTATGCATGCTTGCGCGGGTGTATGTGTGTGTGTGTGTGTGTGTGTGTGTGTGTGTGTGTGTTAATGATGTGGGTAAGATAATCTTCATACGTGTGCATGTGGGCACATGTGTACAACGGTGAAAGCATGGAGATGGGAAGATAACCTCGTGCTTTGTTCCTTGCCTTTTACTTTTTTTGACACAGGGTCTCTTTGTTGTTTTCCCACAGCGTGTTCCGGGATAACTGGCTAGGAATTCTTCCATCTCTTTTTCTCATATTTTTTTAGGAACACATGGATCACAGGTGCGTGTGCATCCAGCTTCCCTGTGGCGTCTCAAGATCCAAACCCATCAGGCATTCTTCAAAAGCACAGAGCCATCCCCCCTGTTTCTCAGTGGCCATTTCTTTGACTACATGGGAAGAAGGAACAGTAGTTTGAATATGAAGCATGCCCTACAGCCTCAAGCACTGGGGGCTTGCTGCTAACTGGTGAGAAGAGGTTTGTTTCCGAATGCTCTGATTAAATCACTGGATGCATTACGTGATGGATTCATAAAATCTTGGCATTATGGAAATAGAAAAAGGTGGAGCCTATTTGACAGAACTAGACCCTTGAGGGCAGGCTGTGGAAAAGGTATCTTGTTCCCAGTTCTTTCTCCTCCTCCTCCTCCTCCTCCTCCTCCTCCTCCTCCTCCTCCTCCT
>JADRCH010000065.1:11422141-11451579 GCA_019843965.1 Rhynchomys soricoides | reverse complement strand
CTCCTCCTCCTCCTCCTCCTCCTCCTCCTCCTCCTCCTCCTCCTCCTCCTCCTCACCACCCAGTGTGCTTCCTGGCTTTAAAGAGCTAAGCGGCATGTTCTTCCACACACTCCTGACACCATGTGTTCTGCCTCAATTTAAATGTACAGCATTAGAGTACATGAACCAGGAATGAAACCTCTGGAACAAGGCAAAATAAATCTTTGCTCCTTGGAATAGTTTTTCTTATGTGTTCTTAACTGTGATGAAATACCTGTCTGACACAAACATGGAGAACTAAGCCAGGCATGGAGCTTGCAAATTTCCTCTCAGGAGTAGGCTTGCTTATAAAGGCACCCCTATGGATCAGAGGAACCAAGCTAAGGCATGCTAAACCTTTGCCCTCCACCCCAGTCTCCCAGACATGGTTTCTGGGCAGCAAGATATAGACAGACCTTGGGCTATGGAATTAAACCAATCTGGGTTAAATTCTTGATCCATCCTTGCCAATGCATCAAATTGCTGAGAGTTAAAGTATTAGCTTCTTGAAATGAGAGAACCATTTACAAACAGTACAGATGGTTGTGTCTGCTATTTCGTGAAGTTAGTAGATGTAATTCAGCAGCCAGGAGATGACACACCAGGCCTGTGGCTTACACAGAATCACACATTCTGCACTTCAGTGACAAACTGAAGGATTGCCAAGGCACTTTTGAATATGAACAACATTTTCTTATTTTAAAATTTAACCCTTGAGTGAGAGGCTACTCAAACATGCTAGCTGTGTGAATGAGAAGCATTTTCCTAACCTCTTTGAGCTTTGACTTCCTTATATTTAAATACACTTGGAAAGAATGCATTATCCAAGCAAGGAGCTGGTGTTTCCTATTGTCACAGTTCATTTTCTGTTGCTATAACAGAACATCACAAATCAGGTAGTTTACAAAGAAAAGAAGTTTAAGTATAGCCCACAAAGATTCTTTCCCATTCTGTAAACTGTTCACCCTGTTGATAGTTTCCTTTGTTGTGCCAAAGGTTTTAATTTCATATAATCCCATTTGTCAGTTCTTGGACTATTTCCTGGGTTATTAAGGTTCTGTTTAAAGCCCCTGCCTATACCTGTGTCTTGAAGTGTATTCTCTATGCTTTCCTCTAGCGTTTTATTGTTTCTGGCTTAAAATTAAGGTTGTTAATCTCCTTTAACTGATATGCATGCCGGTGAGAGTTATAGATGGACTTTCATTCTTTCAAGTGAGTATATCCAGATTTACCAGCTCCATTTTATTAAATAGGCTTTTTTATATCGGGGCACATCTCTTAAACATTTATTTATGGCATGCATGTGAAGATCGAAGGACAACTTGCAAGAGTTGATTCTGTCCTAACACAAAGTAGAATCTGGGATTTGAACTCAGGGTGTAAGACTTGATGGCAAGCACCTTTACCTGATGAGAGACCTTGCTAGCTCCAAGGTGTTTTGATGCTTTTGTATAAAAGTAGATGGTAATAGCTGCATGGGCTTGTTTCTGACCCTTCTCCAGTTGTTTTACGTGTCTGTTTCTGTGCCATACTTTTTGGTTTTTTCCACTATGGCTCTGTAGTGTAGTTTAAGACCAGATATTATAGTCCTTTCATTGTGTTCTGAGTAATAAATTATAAAAACAATCTCTTAAAGTGTGCTGTGTTCTTTCTACTTAGGGTTTCTTTGGCTATCCATGGCCCTTGTCTTTTCATATGGATTTTATATTCTTTTATTCTAGTTCTGTGAAGAATGTCATTAGAATATCAATAGGAATTGCATTTAATTAAATTATTTTAGGTAGTTTATCCATTGATGCAATATTAATTCTGCCAGTACAGGGATGTGGAAAGTCTTTAAATCACTAGTGTCTTCAATTTCTCTTTGCAATGTCTTATAATTTTCTTTATAGAGGTCTTTCACTTCCTTATTTAGATTTGTTTACAGATTTTTTTAGCAAGTTCATTATTGATATATAAAAAAAAGCTACTGTCACATGTCAATTTTGTATCCTGCAATTTTACTGAAGCTTTTTATTAGATCTAAAAGTTTTTCTAATGAATAGAGCTGCAAACCAAAAGAGAGTAGCTTCTTTTGCAAGTTTAAAAATCTCTTTTTTGTCTCTCTTGTCTTATTGATAAAGCTACAACTTTGAGAACTATATTGAATTATCAAGGAGACTATGAGTGGTCATTCTTGTCTATTCAAGGTTTTCTTTCATTCAAGAGGAAATGGCCTAACCTCTCCCCTTTTAGTATAAATAATGTTTGCTATCTGTTGTCATATACAGCCCTCATTATGCTGAGTTACTTTCATTCTATTCAAAGCTTTTCAAGACATTTATCATAAAGTCATGCTGGACTTTTCCAAATGTCTTTTCTGACTCTATTAAGATGATCATGCATTTTCTGGTCTTTAACTA
Source organism: Rhynchomys soricoides (assembly GCA_019843965.1). Taxonomy (NCBI): domain Eukaryota; kingdom Metazoa; phylum Chordata; class Mammalia; order Rodentia; family Muridae; genus Rhynchomys; species Rhynchomys soricoides. Next base: position 11,449,159 of record JADRCH010000065.1, on the reverse strand, counting down.
CAATTGATATTATGCATCACATATACTGGTTTTTATGTTGAATCAACCTTGTATCACTGGAATGAAACCAACTTGGTGATACTACATGCTTTTCTTAATGTGTTCTTAAATTTTATTTGCAAGAATTTTGTCATTAGTTTTTATGTCTATGTTCACCAGAAATATTAGCCTGCCAATTGCTTTTTGGTGCTGCCATTTTGGTATAAGGGAAATTCTGGATTTGTAGGACAAATTTCATAGTGTCCCTTTTTTTTCGTTTTTAAGGAGGAGTTTGAATATTTCTTAAAATTTTAACATCTAGAATATAGAAATATCTTCAAAAATAAAAAGTAACACATACACACATAGATAGATAGATAGATAGATAGATAGATAGATAGATAGATAGGTAGATAGGTAGATAGATACCACCAATCAAAAAATAGATGTGTGAACTCAACAAACACCAGGAGAACAATGACAGCAAATGCTAGTGAAGGTAGAAAAGAAAGGGGTTTGTTATTGTGGGAGTGAGTGCAGCCACCTTGGAAGCCAGTGTGGAATTTCCTCAAAAATAAAACCCAGAGCAAAACCCAATTAAAGTCGGTCTACCTTGTGAGCAATGATATCACTTGATGGCGTGTTGGGAAGGGCTCTGTGTCCAAACAGAGTACTTGTATGCCCATTCATCACCACTCCAGTCACAATAGCAAAGATGTTGAGGCAGCCTAGATGTCTATAACTTGATAAGTGGGTAATGAAAGTGTGCATTTTTTTAGGCCTCCATGAAGGAATGGAAAATTTGCAAGAAAATAGAACTGGAAAATATTATATTGATTAGTATAACTTTGACTTATAAAAACAAACCCTACATGTTCTCCCTCTGTGCTGACCCTAGCTGCCAAGTTTTATATTATATCTGCATGTTTATGTGGAAATGTGGTAGTGGATGTCGACAGAGGTTATGAAACTAGAAAGGGGCCCACAAGGGAAGAAAAAGATGTCTTCAAGGAAGAGATGAGAAAGGTAATAGAAAGCAGAAAGATGGTGCAGCAGGGGGTAGATGTGGAGGGCGGGGGAGTAGGGGTGGAGGAGGTGGAGAGCGCAAGGATACAGGTGGGAGACAGATTGATGTGATGGAGGAGAGGGGAAATTATGGGAAAGCATTGACCCAAACTAAGGGTTATCAAATGCCATAAGGTCATGTGTCACTACACTAATTAAGGACTTTCAGGGACAGAATGCCTGCATCTGTAGAGGGCTATCATACTGCATCATCACATGGCAGAGTGCAAAACTCAAATGCATATAAAGTAGGCTGTGAAAGCCAGCTGAACTCACTCTTAGAACAATTCACTCGGAAAGCAGGCTTACTTCTGCAATAACGGCGTTGGTCCATTCCCGGGGGCTCTAGCTCTGTAACCAGATCACCTCATAAAGGCCTATCCTTCACAACTGTTTTATTGGCAATTAAAGTGTGAACTTCTGCAGGCCATGTTCCAATCACTGGACTTGCCATCTCTTTGCTTTCTTCCTGTGCAGCAGTGGGATGTACATTCCTCCCCCTGCGGTGTAGGTGAAGGCAGGACTTGTTTGTCATCAATTAAGTACACAGCAAAGGATACAAAGAACAGGGCTTCAGTGCTAGATCAAAAGGTCACCTCAGTCCTGTCCTCTGGGGGTAGGGTATTAGAAGTCTGAGCTTGCATTATATGCAAGAAATATAAACATCCTAATGCTTCCATGCTGTACTGCTCAAGCGAGGAGAGATGCCTAGTCAACACTCTAGTCTAAGCAAAGAAGTAGCATGAACTTCTGTGACTGAATGCTTCTAGATGATTCTGATCTACATATGCAAACCTCCAACCTGTGCATCATGAAGTAGAGGCCCAGACATCCTGAAGTAGAAGCAAACTAACCCTTTTATGGGTTTTTGAATCCCTGGCCCAGAGAATCCACTTTCCTGGTATAATTATTTTGCGTCTCTGAGTTTTTCAAGTGTCACTAGAAGTTGAAACTAGGAAGTCTGATCAATGAACAGAGTATAGTTGCTGTGCCAGGTACAGGGCTCAGAGAGTGGAGGCTGCTCCAGCGATGTGTCTAGTGCCTAGCCTTGTGGCCTTAGATCAGCCTTTGTTTTACCAGTCTAAAATCTCTCTTTGGAAATACCTGCTTAAGTCACTCAGAGGGTTACTGTGAAGATCAAAGAGGATAATGGATGTGAAAGCACGTTGGAAACTGGAATGTTCTGTACAAATCAAAGGTTATCACATACATATGATGCCTGCTCATGAAGGGCTCTGGTTGGGGAGCATTCTAATAAAGATTCTGTATCAATTAGTACTTGAACCCCTAAAACCAAAGGCTCTTGGCTTGAGACCCCAACTTAATTCCTTGTTAGAGATCATTATATCTAACCATTCATCAAAAAAGACTTTATTACACCTACTATAAGATAAAACAGTTGAATGCAATATGTTTTCAGGAAAGAAGAAAAAAGAAAGGAGCAAAATCAAAAACAAGCTTAGGGCAATCAGTCTAATCTTCAAAACAAGCCCTGTTATATTTGGATGCCAAAAACCAGACAGGATGATAGAGTACCAGCAGGCAGCTTTCTGTAAGCTGTTTCCAGAGCGCCCTGGAAAGAGGGTGAAAAGGGAAAGAGAATTTACATGCGGTCAGAACCTAGAGTGTGCTGGGCACTGTGCCAGATTCTTTATATGCCAGCTTGCTTGACCCGCACAGTAACTCTGCAGGATGACTTTATATTGTCTACCTTTCCCAGGGAGAAAACAGCCAGTTGTGTAGATCGTCTTGGCCAAGTTCACATCTGTAGCAAGTGAGCCCCAAAGGCCAGGGTTTATGATACTGCACCATGTTGCGAATCCCGAGTATATTATCTCCCTTGAATCCCGTTCCCTACTGAAAAACTAACCAAGAAACAGAAAACAAAACAGCATTCCCTGATCAGGTATTTACTGTAGGTTCATAGCATCGTTAGTGTATCAATCCCTTCCAAAATCTCAGAGTAGAGTGACTAAGAGTAATATCTCATTTGTGTGGGACTTCATTGTTTACCAAGTGTGTTCAGAATGTTTCGCTTCTTGATCTGTAACAGTCCTGCTAGGAAGGCTTGTGGGACAGTGAGCATCATACAGATGTTCAGAGAAGGATTTGTGCCTTGTTTACTGACACATAAAGGCTTTCCATCAGGTTCAGAGTGTCTGCAACACAACCCCTTCACATCATTGGCTATATCGTAACAAAATATGTGCTTTTGTGAGAAAGAGTGGCTATAAATCTATTTTCAGAGTCACTACTGGATAGCTTCACTTTTGTTGTGGTTGCTACTGGTTGAAAGTTAATACTTTTTTCCCTTGTAATGTGTCTACCAGAAGAAAGATTTCTCACTCACTATCTGACCAAGGGTAGCTTTGAACTTCTGACCCACCTGCCCCTTCCTACTTCCCCTATCTACCTTCTGGGATTACAAGTACCAGGTATGAGCACAGGACACCACACCTGGTTTACGTGGTGCAGGGTTCTGGACCCAGGGCTGCAAAAATACTTGACAAGTACTCTAGCAACTGAACTACCTCCTCAGCCAGAGAAAGTTCTAGTCGATGCAGAATGGGCAGCTCAGCCCTTGTTGCCTGATTCTCCTTGTGGCATCTTCAAACTGCTGGCTGTACAAATTCTTTAAGGTAGAAATTGTTTTACCACCTGAAAGTCTATTTTGAAAAGATAATACAGGATAACACAAACTTCAGATTCACTCGATGGGGCTCCTCTTCACAATACACCGAGAGCCAACAAAAGAATAAATGTGTGTGGGGGGGGGGTACACATTTGCAATCTCAGCATTCAGGAGCAGGGGCAGGATGGTGGTCTCAAGTTCAAGGCCATCCTGGTCCATGTTGTTTAGTTTTAGGTCAGCCAGGCCAGTCAGGGCAACACTGTGAGACCTTGTCTCAAACAAGCCAAAACAACAACAAAAGAGTAAATGTGGATTGCCACGGCCTTCAGTTCCCATTCTCCCAGTGCATATAGATTGGCAAAGTTTTCTTTATTTGTAAGATGTAAAACATAAATCGAACTTCTTGGTGGACATGAATATAAATCTCGGTGGGAGGTGGAGGAAAGCAAGTGTACACACAAAGTGCATGTAAATAAGTGGGAACTCAAATCCTGTGGCTTGCACAAGTATTGGTTTCCCTGGTTTGATTTTAGACTGGGGTTGGAGAAAACCAAGTGAAGAGGGCCATGAAACCCCCTTCGTTTGGCTTTGTAACTGCCTGTGAATCTTCAGTCATTTAAAAAATCATGAAACCAGGGGATCTAATGCTCTTGAGAGTCACTTACTGCCCCTCTAAGAGATCATGGCCAGTCACCATGAGACCTAGGTTCAGTCTCTCGTATGTGAAATGGACAGCTATTCAGTTCTAAGGTCCTGGGGTTGTTTATGCACACTTTTTAAGTAGGAAAGTATACCTGTGTCCTGGTCTGTGGTTGGCTGTGTTCACCCCTTCCATACCTGGTTCTCTCTTTCCTGGAGAGTAGACTTGAAGTCCTTACTCTTTCCCCCCAGGATCCCTCAAAGGGGTTTCCTGGTAAGAAAAGCAGAATATATGAAAACAATACACTTTAAGATTTATTTTATTTCTCTGTATGTGTTTATGTACATGTGTGTGTTCAGGTGCCCCTCTCCCCCTCCCCCCCAGAGATCAGGAGAGGCGTGTTGGATACCTTGGAGCTGGAATCACAGGCATTTGTGACATGGGTAATGGGAACCGAACCCCAGTCAGCTCTGAATCCCACTCAGCAATGCATGCTCTGAACTGGCTTGGAGATGAGCAAGTCATGTCCAGCCCTGACAGAGCTTTATCAAACACTTTGCATACAGCGTCACAGACAGTGAGTAGGGGGCAGAGGTGACATTACCTGCTGACTGATAACCTCCGCTGGGCCATGGAAAGCCAGAATATGTGCTGACTATTGTCTGTTCCCATGACATCCCCAGGCTGCACAGATGCTAGCTGTATAGGCAATAGTCCTTCAGCTGTGTGCATTATAAGAGTTTGTAAAGGGATTTGTATGAGGCTCAGAGTCTGTTTAACGTTGTAATGTCTCTCTAATATGGAAGAGGAAAGTGTCCTCAGACGCATAGCAATTAAAAGCCTAGAAAACTGGGGGAGGGGAAGGTTATACCTTTCCATATTTGTGTATAGCTCCTGAACCCTGGAAACTGCTCAGTTGGGAATAAATATTTATCTAGGATACGAGAACAAGAATGATCTTTACAATGACTGCTAAGGTAACAAGGGCAGTGCAGTATTTCAACTATGTCCCTTCCTGTTACCTGCTTCTCTGTATTTATCCACAGAAATAAGCACATGGTGATAAAGAGATGGATAGAAATGTTCCCTTCCCGCAGCAGTGCTTGAATGTGAGACTCTGGAAGCAGTTACAATGTCCATCCAGATGGCATTAGTTAAAGCAGTGGTTTTCAATCTTAGAGAAATTGATGTAAAGATGACATCTTTTCTTTTGTGAAATACACATTACAAAATGCTGTAAGGCAGCAATGGTACTGCTTCCTGAAAAGGCACAACAGGAGAGTGAAGGCAGATCGCTACACTGGAACCTCTGGAAATTCTGTGAGCATGCTAGCAGGAGAAAGGTTCTTTCGTGGGTCAAATGGTGACACCTGTAAGAAGGCTTATGGGTTGACATTAATATTCTATCAACTTTAATTTCCCGGTTCCTGGTTTTACTAAATACTGAGAGTCCTCACAAACAATCTATATTTACAACTCTTTTGTAAGCTTGAAATTATTTTGTAATACAGACTTTAGAATTTATCTGTCCCCTGCTCAACAAGAGGAAAATCATGCCTGGTACTGGAAACCTAGCTAAATATCCAGGGCTATAGTGAAGTCATGGATTTTGGGGAAGAATCTACAGTCACTGCTTTACTAAACCAGTGTAATTCCTAACTACCTTCTGAATGCTTGTCCTTATATCCACAGGTAAGTATAGGTCTCACAGCTCAACACAAAAACTTCTTTTGGCTACAGACCGAGACCATTACAGAAAACCATAATCAATTAAGACACAGAGTTGTAGATGAGTCCCGAAGCGTACATCTACAAACCAACGCTGGGAACCAAGGTTCAGGGATTTTTTTCAGAAGAGAGAGTAAGAAATTGTAAGAGCCAGAGGAACAGGGAGTTTTTGTGAGACTCTGTCTCCAAGGAATGTCAGAAACTACACCCATAGATTCTCACTGTCTAAGCATGACCTGAACAAGGACAACAACAGATGCGCCAGAGTGGATGGGGAAAGCCCAGGAAGCCTTGCGAAGAACTAGAGACAACTAAGAAATGCAGGAGAAAAAGTCTTTCCCAGGGAAGAGCACACCATTTGGTTATACAATACCAAATGGTCAGTCCTGAAAATGGACTTGAATGAATTTAGGAATGCATAGGTACATATGAGTATAAGTATGTATGCACGTAATAACAATTAATGAAACGTATAAGTATGTATGCACGTAATAACAATTAATGAAACAGACAGTAAATTTGAAAAGAGCTAGGAGGGGTGTATAGGAGGGTCCGGAGAGAGGAAAGGGAAGGAGGAACACTGGGATTATATTCATAATCTCAAAACATACAAAATAATTTCTTAAAAATTGTATCTATTTTTTACAGTAAAGCAGTTTATAGCGTTGCGTGCTGTCCAACGCTGTGTGAAGCTTCTCTTGGGATGAAACTCCTCACAGCACAATACTGGGTCACTTAAACCATCCAGCTGGTGCTGGCCCTTTTCTTTCTCCAAGTTGAAGGTTGAAGAAATGGAAGCAGGATTGAGACCAGGCAGGGAAGAGCTTCCCCATCATGGATGGTGCCTGCTCTACCTTCCTGCCTGGAGCCCACTTTCTCAACATGAAAGAAGAAGTTCCTTGAAGTTACTTGGGATGAAGCCAGGCCCCACTATACACACACACACACACACACACACACACACACACACACACACTGAATTGGAGCCTGCGTGGGCAGTGAAGCCTTGGGTAGCTAAGTGGATGTATTTGCTTCTGGCCATGAACCTGCACATCACTTATGATATATATTTGTATATAAACACACACACACACACACACACACACACACACATATATATACACACACACTATATATACACACACTCACACATACACTATATATATATATTTTTTTCTTTTATTGCTGCTACACTAGACAGAAGGCCCAGGTTAATCTTTCTGAAACATAAGCCTAACAGTTAAGGCCTCGTGCAGTGTTAACCCACCTCTCTTCCTCCTAAGTTTGTCTTTTTCTCCTGAACAGCCTTCCATTCCAAGTAGACTGGTCATCATCTGAGCACCGCATATGTGTCTTTCCTTCAGGCCATTGCTTATGTTGTATTCTGTGCTTGAAATGTCCCTCCAGTCATTCCCTTCCAATCAGCAAATTTCAACGAATTTTCTTCCGGGAAATTGATCTAGTTCAGATGTGTGTTGAATGTGTCTCCCCGCAGTTCCTACGTCGGTGTTGAAGCCTGATTGTGACGTTTTCAGGAAACAGACTCTGAGCCTGACTCTGTTGTGCTGTGCTTAGTGGTGGGGCCTCTGGGCTACGAACACACGTAGATCAGATTACTAGGGTCGAGTCTCCACGAATGAATAATAGTGGTGTTGTACAAAAATGGTCTCTCTCTCTCTCTCTCTCTCTCTCTCTCTCTCTCTCTCTCTCTCATGCACACAGAAATAGAGACAGAGTGAATAAAGCAAAAATAATAAATGGAATATGTTCATCAAATGTTATATGTGTACACAATTGCACACACAATGTATATGCAAGGGCGTGTGCTGAGGACCTAGGGTTCTTTCCAAGTACTCACATGATGACTTAAACCATGGGGGAATCTCTGGTTCAGGGGACCTGAATCCCTCTTCCGACCTCTCTAGGCAACAGGCAATGCTTGTGGTACGCATCCATACAGGCAGGCAAACTACTCAAAGACATTAAATAGAAATAAGTGCATTTTTCAAAATGAAAACTAAAACTCGTTAAATTTGCAGGCGGATGAGTGGAACTAGGAAGTGTTAGGTAAGGCAACCAAGGTTCAGGAAGACAAACAGTGCAGCGGCTCTCCCTTGTATGTCTAGCCTGATTCTATGTTTTATAAAGGAATACACAAGCGGGGAAAGAGTAGGGGTGCACTTGCAATGTGGAACAGAAGGAGGGAGGAACAAAGAAAGAGCAATCCTATTGGAATCCACACATATTACTAACTGGGGCAGAAACAATTATTTGACAACATCTTAGCTTGCCTCATAAGTTCTTCAACAAAACACTCCGTCCACCTTCATCCTCCTTGTCAAAAAGATTATTGGAATGGAAGGACAACCCAGTTCTCCCTATGGGTCAGAGCTCATTGCCCAGTCCAGGATTTTGAGGCAGGTGGATTCAATCTCAGTCCATCTCTCTTTTTCTTTTTTCTTTTGGTTCATCTGCAAAGGGAGTAGGTGGTAAGAGACTAGCATTCTGGACTAGTGAAAGTAAAGATACCACTTTGCTTCTAGTGAAACATCCAGTAGAAAAGAGAAGTGATGGCTCTCGGCCCCATGGTGATAGTGTTTGGTCCACTAACTCTGAGGGATTGTGTTTGCCTTGCTCAGTAAATCTTGAGTTAGTAAACAGAGCCGGAGCGGACTCTAGAATAAGTTCCTCTTGTCAATCCGGAGCCTGTGCCTTTTCAAATGATCAGCATCTTCTACTTCCTTAAGCATGTGTGAGTCCGCAGAACCCTGCATCTCTTTATTCCTGTTTCTCTTTCTCCTTGTACGTGGTAGATACAGGTATTTCATGAGCTACGCAAAGTAACCAGGGCTTGTGGGATGAATGGGTCAGCAGTTACGAGCACTGGCTTTCCCTCTAGAGATTCATAGTAAAGTTGCAGCCAAATAACAATAAAATAAACAAATACCTGTAATAAAGTTTAAAGAGATTTCTCGGCTTATTTGTTGGTAAATTTTTCATTACCAAAACTATTCTGATTGCTTATCTGTATGAGTATCAGGACTACACAATACTATGAATGTTGGTGCCAGTGTTTTGTCCCATGGCATCTTTTGTGACTGTCTCAAATGGAGTGAGTAGTGTCTCCTGTGTGCCCTGTCACCTTGTTTGTTTCTCTATTATATCTTGTGAGTGATCAAATGTTTAGATGGCAGGCCTGGCCTGTAGAGAGATTATATGTACAGACATTCAGTTTTCAGAGCAAGCTCTACACCTTTAGCTTTGTGCTGAGGAACTGATCATGGACCGGATATACTAATCATGATATACTAGCAGTTGAATAAATGATCAAACAGCTTTGAAGCGGAATATTTTAGCTTGGGAATACCTTGAAATGTTCACCTAGAAGACTTTTGTAGGTGGTGACCCTGCTTTGGGCTGGAAAACCTGATCCATGAGGCCAAGTAAGCTTGTGTTGTTTGTTGTAGTTACTGGCTGTTTCCTAAGCCAGCCACGTTGCTTGGTGCCTTGTCACTATGAAAGTATGAAGTCAGAGTTGAGATTTCCTCTGGTATTTACTTGCTTCTCTCCTTGTATCTCACACTTCTCTTTCATTAAGCCATTGTTAAGCCAGCACGTAAGTTCAAGCTTCGAAAGCTAAGCTTTTCTTGATTTACGAAAGAGGCCTCATGCAGCTCAATATCTCACCCACCAAGCTCCTCAAAATCACAGGTTATACCACCCTGGGCAAAAAAAAAAAAAAAGTTAAGAAATCATCAATAAAAAGTATTTAGTAAAATTACTGTGAATGATTCATGACAGATCTCCCAATTCCAGCTTGATATGCCAATTACCATATTCCTGAAGGCATTTTTAGTTTGGTTTCTCTAGCCTTAGTTACATAGATGAGATAAATGTTAATTCGGACAACATAAAAAATCAGGCAGACTTTCTCTGGGAAATGAGAAGATTCAAAAGTGCTGTGACTGCTTTCTTCAAATGTACAGGTTGAATACGGATGTGTGGGCCTGCAAAGGCCCCTATTATTAACACAGAGAGAGGCTGGTGAAATATCATCAAGACCTGGCTTCATTACAAAGAAGAGTTTTGAGCTCAGAGTAGTGGAACACAGCTGACATCTTAGCATTTAAGAGACGGAACCTGTAGGCTCCGGTATTTATATTTATACCTATCTACATTGTAAGTTCAAGACCAGTCTGAAGAGAGAGAGAGAGAGAGAGAGAGAGAGAGAGAGAGAGAGAGAGAAGGAAAAGAGGAAGAGAAGGGAGAAGGAGGGGAGAAAAAGAAGAGGAGGAGGAAGAGGAGGAGGAAGAGGAGGAGGAGGAAGACCTTGTTAGAACAGTTTATAATTGGCAAGTGGAACAGGTTGCTACAGGAGCTAGTGAGTCACTGTCAGCTAAAAAAATATTTATTGGGTACTTGGTACAAGCTAGGCACTGATTAAAGAAATGAAGTTACAAGGAATGAAGGCAGCAGAATTATTGATCTTAAGCAAGCACAGAGCAGCAAAGGGAGCAACAAGAGTAAGTAACAGTGTGCTTGGACAAATGCTCCGGCAGAGGTGGAGATGACATACAGGGACGCAATACTCCGGCAGAGGTGGAGATGACATACAGGGACGCAAGACGGGATTTTAAAAAGTCTCTGATTAAGAAGGGCTTCAGAAACAAGATGAGCTTTGAACGGAATCTCAGAAAGTAAATCGGACATTGTAGAATATTGGAAATACTTAGGCTTTGAAGGGGTGGGAAAAGAGTAACCTTGGGGGGATTTTTTAGAGAACTGGATGAACTATATTTCTAGTCTCTTTTATCCTAAAGAGTCTATCACTCTATTGGCTTGAATATACCTTAAAATTTTCAGTTTGAGGGTTGAAGGTGGGAGGGTTGTCTATTTATATTTTAGTTAGAAATAATAAATTAAAATTTTAACATTTAGTTTCTCCCCCAACCCAAGAATGCAGAAGAGTTGTAAATAGAGTGTTTTCTAGACTCTACCCCTAGGATGACCCCTCAGGACTAGGATGCTGACATTCACCGTTAATAGGATGGCAGCAGGTCCTCAGAACAAGCTCTGAGAAGAGCAGGTCTCTACACTCATGTGACTCTATCACATTTGTCATTTACCATGTTCCCAGAAAACGCATTCATGGTAGATGGCATCAGGGCAAGTTTTATTCTGTTGGGATAATACACGGGTTACCATATGGAATTCAGCTCTCAGAAGTTCCTTCCAGAATCTCATTCTCCAACCTACAGACAGAACTTCCACCAGACAAAAATGTTTGCTTTGTATGATGACTTGTTACTTGGATGACAGTTCATTTAAAATGCATTCAACAGGCTCTAGAGAACGGTTTGTGCTTGAGCTCTTTGGTGATGAAACCTTTTGGCTCTGGATGTTTTGCTGCATCAGCTATAATCTTCCTGACTGACCACCATGATGATTCATGGAGAAAAACACCAAGGATTGCTCTTGAACTGCCTAGGCTCTTGTTTGTTTGTTTATTTTTTCCTGCTGGGTTTCTCCCTCCTGAATAAAGCCTCTGATGCTTAAGCCAGCAAGTTGATCTCAGTTGCTAACTTAATGTCCCTTATTAGTAAAATTGACTCAAAAAGAATTGATTTTCCTAATCCTGCAGTGACAGACATTACATCACCTACATGCAGATTATAACAAGAGCAGGCACACAGCTTAAGCTGACATCTGTCATCCTGGACCATTTCTCCTACCTTCCCTCTAGTAAAACCACTTCCTAATCCACGCTCACATAAATTCCCATAAAGCGATGTGTATAAAATTATATTCATAAACTTGATGGTATTGGTACACGCCTTTAATCCCAGTACCCAGCAGGCAGAGGCAGGAGAATCTCTGATTTCAAGGCCAGCCTGATCTACAGAGTGAATTCCAGGATGGCCAGAGCTATGCAGAGAAATCCTGTCTCAACCAAACCAGACCAAACAAAACAAAAATCATGATCACCTAACACTGGAAACAACACATACACATCCATAGATTAGTAGAAATGACCACAAAATCCAATGAACATCTCTTCAGCAATTAAAAAAAAATCTATTGATATGAATTTTCAATGCATTATAAGTCAAGGAAACAACTCTGAAAAGCAATTTCTTTAATTCATTTCATTTATGTAGCATTCTTAAAAAGAAAACAGATACAGTATTGGCTACCAGGCTATTGGGATAGACGAGGCATTGACTATGAAAGACCAAAAAGAATTTTTCTTCTCATGAAACTTATCTATGCTTTGACCATGATATTATCTAAACAACTATATGCATTTGTCAAAACTCACAGAATTAGATGATAAAAATGGGAGGAATTATTGCAGATAATTTATATCTACATAAACCCACTTCTGAAGAGCACTTGGACCTCCACCACATCCACCTTACACACACACACACACACACACACACACACACACACATATTCACACCATACACACACATCAAAGACACACCCTATATACACACATACACCATACATACACATACATTCACACACAGAGAGACACACATACACACACAAACAAACACATACACACACACTTTTGATTCATCCTATCTGCCAGCTCCGACCTCCATTTTCTGTGCCTCTGGCTTAGTTTTACAGCTCAGTAGACTTACGTAGTAGTGTCTGTATACTCTGCTCAGTGTCTTCTCCATCCTTAGCAAACTGCCCAGGTCTAGACCTTCCGTCAAGTATCCCTCCCCTAAGGAGGAGCCTCTGTTTTCTTTTGTGAGTAGGGTTCATGTCCTCTGAGATTCTTCAACACTCATTCAGAAGTGATAATCCACACTGGCACCTTTGTAACTCTTGTGTGTTAATCTGCACAGAGGAGCAAGCTTGTTACATTCTTTTTTTTTTTTTATTTTAAAGAAAATGCTTATTATCTCTTATTAAAATAATAATAAACTTATTACATGTCAAAACAGCATATTTAAAAACAAACAAATAAACAAAACCCCAGCTATTTTCCTCACCAAAACTGACCCAGGGAGAAGACAATGACAGTTTACTTTTTTTTTTTTTCTTCTTCTTCTGTTTTTCAAAGTCTCTCTAACATCTTGCCTAACTGGGGACAGCTGAGCTGCCCTAGCTGCTGCCACATGCCCTGTGTTGCAATATCACATGTCATGTCGCCTCTGGAAAACTCCATCCACATTCATGATTGAACGAGTGTGAGAGAAACAACTAGTGTACTGTGCTAGGGTCATTATGAAATCGCTGTTGAGAAACGAGCTCTCCCCTGTAGGGTTCCAGAGAGCCACGGGGGTTCCAGGAGAACACAGAGCCACCTCTTTTTGTGTTACTTGATTTTGTTGTTGCTGTGAGCTTTACTTTTTACAGCAGTTTTAGGAAGAAGAACACTCTCTTTACACATGCACAAGTGCCCCCACTATTGATGTCCAACGCCCCAGAAGAACATTATAGTCAGTGACTCTACAATGAATGACACAGAATTATCACTCAAAGCTTATGTCAGGGTTCACTGGAGGAGCTGTGTATTCTATGGGCTTGGACAAAGAGATGATACCTAGTATCCACCATGGTTATATATGATCATGATTGGGTATTGGATTTTGTCAAGTACCTTTTCTGTATTATTAAGATTCCTGTGTGGTGTTTGCTCTTTAACCTGTCACTACATTGTTAGATGAATTGATGTATGAATACAGAACCACATTTTTTTGCCCACAAAGGATAAGTCCCACTTGGTTGTGTTTCACAAATTTTGTTTTCTGCCTGATTGATTGATTGACTAACTGACTGATTCTGTATGTGTGTGTGCATGCGCGGACATGAACCCTAACCTCACCTTTCCTATCCAGTAAGACTGGCCAGTGAGCTCCCAATCTCTACCTTCCAATGCTAATGACAGTCTTATGCAGTCATGTCTGGTGGGGCTATGTCATGGGTGCTGGGGATTCAGACTCAGGTCCTCATGTTTCCAGAGCAGATGTTTACAGTCACAGAGCCATCTCCCCTGCTCCATATGTGTAATTCTTTTGAAGCACTATTGGATTCAACTGTATTATTTTGCTCAAGAGTGCTGCCTCTCTGCTCCTACAGATAGCAGATAACTGCAGAACTTGTCTTTAATTGTATTGACTATCTGATTTTTGTAACACAGTAATGGTGGCCTTGCTGAATGCATTGGAAAGTATTTCCTGTTACACTGTCTTCTGAAAGAGAATTGGTGTCATTACTTCCTGTAAAAGTTCACTAGTAAACTCAGCTGATCTTCCTCTCTTAGAGAAAAATGTATCATGGTAACTAGAGCTTCAATGCAGGTGTAAGTGGAAACAGAGGGGAATCTCATGTATCCTCTACCTATCTGTGGTTGTGTAGTGTTATATCACAATCAAAGTCTTGGTATGTGGCCCAGACTAACATCAAATTCATTGTGTAGCCTAATGTAACTTCAAATTGGCAGCAATCTTCCTTTTCATCTTCCTGGGTGCTGGAATTAAAAGGTGTATTCCACCATGCCTGGATGATACAAACTATGTTTTGTAGATTTCCTCATTTTACTCTATTCATTTGTGTCTCTTTTTGGTTCTATGACTATTTATAAGTATTGGCATGTTATCTATAACCAAGAATCCAGATAGAGACAAAAGTGTAGATTCCTTTGAATCTTTACTGTCACAATCTGGACATATCTTTGTTGTGATGGTTGACGTTGATTGTCAACCTGACAGGATGTAAGATCACCTGGAGACAAGCCTCCAGCCAAGCCTATGAGGAAGAATCTAGATTAGGTTAATTGAGCTAGCTATGTGAATCTTAATTGTGGGCAGCACCATTTCATGCTCTGATACTCTGGACTGAATAAAAAGAGAAAACAAACTGAACTCTGGCATTCCTCTTCCTGTTTCCTGCGGATGAAATGAGACCAACTCCATCACATTCCTCCCTCCACAACTTTCTCACCATGATGGACTGCTCCCTAAAACTGTAAGCCAAAATCAACTCTTCCTTCCTTAAGTTGTTTTTGTTAGGTGTTTTTATCGCAACAATGAGAAAAGTAACTAATAGTTGTTAGCACATTTTTTCAGGGGATATTCAGGAATGATTCCTGGGATTTCGCTGTCTTGTTATCTGTAGGAATGGTCTCATGGGCCATTACAAAGAACTGGGGTTGATGTGCTTACTTCTGTATCAGTTACTGAATTCAGCATCATGTTCATGCCACATATACATCACATTTTAGCTATTAGAAGCTGATGGCCACAGCACATCTTTCCCTAGGTGAGAGATAACCTATCTACAGCTTCAGAGCTGAGGAACAGCATTTCACATCTGTGACAGTCAACAAAAGAAATGTCATGTTCAACCTGCCTCTCAGAAGTGTGTGATAAGGTTGTGTCAACCCAACATACTGATAGTTTTGAAGGAAATGCCTTTAATATAACCCATTTATTCATCAGGGATACCTTTTGCATCATTCCTAAGAAGGAACCAAAGATGATTTGAACTAATATCTCTATAAGCAAAACTTACAGACTAGCAAAGAAAACATGACATTTACACATAATGAGTCTTCTGCAATATAACCTCTTCACAGCACTGTGCCCAGCCTGGAAAACACCCGTTCACTAGACCTCACATGCTATTTTTTCTCTCTCTATGAACACCTTCTTAATACACCATGCAGGCTCTCTCTTTCCCTTCTAAGAAACTGGTCCTGGCTGTGAAATGTCATATATTTTAAGTTACTTATGTACATGTCTGAGCTCCCCGATAAATAAATAGTCAGCTAGTAGGATCTAATTCTAGGAAGCTGAGGCTCTAATCATGCTTCCCACCAACACTGGCAAATGCAGTAACCTTCTGATAAAGCCCAGCTAGCTTATAAAGCAGGGATCAGCTCTGCCTCCCCTATCTGTATTACTACCAATAAGAATTACGATACGCCGGGCAGTGGTGGCGCATGCCTTTAATCCCAGCACTTGGGAGGCAGAAGCAGGTGGATTTCTGAGTTCGAGGCCAGCCTGGTCTACAGAGTGAGTTCCAGGACAGTCAGGGCTATACAGAGAAACCCTGTCTCAAAAAACCAAAATAAAAAAAAAAAAAAAAGAAATAAAGAAGATACATCTAGGCTGTGGACATTTGATGTGGGGCTTAGAAAACACGAGAAAAAAAAAGCAAAGGATCATAAAATATTCTCCAATTTGATTTGTAATCCCAAAGCTTACAAGCATTCCTCAGTTTCCTGTGGTAAAGAACGTCCCCCTAGGTTCTAACTACAATTCCCCCAGGAATAGAAAGATTAGGAAACACACTGCAACAGAACACCACAGCTGAACAATGCCTTAGGGATCAGCTAGTTCAACAAACTTGTTTTCAATATAAGGAAACTGAAGTTCAGTAGAGAACGGGGTTTCTTCAAGGTTATAGTGTCAACTTGCCAAGCTGATCCTATTCTTGCCCAACAGCCTGCCTAAAGATATTGCCTGACTTGACCCTGGATGGCCACACATGTAATACAGCATGTCCTCCACGAGCCTGGTAGTACAGATTATTTGTCCAGGTTTATGTGAGGTTGACAAACTGTATAGAAGCAAGAAGCTATGTACAGTATGCCACCACGAGTACCAAAGGGAGCCTTTAGTGACCAATCAAAGAATGTGTCCATAGCTTCAGCTAGGATGGAGGCCATCTTAAGATTACCAAGCTCTTGGACTTGGAAGAACCTTGGAGACCATCTAGAAGAGAAACCAGAACTTGAGTACTAGGGGAGACATATCAGGTTGTAGACATGACAATGGACAAGTGCCCATCTCTGGCACTTAGTTTCCAAATGCATGAAATAAGTAAGTGCTACATGATACCAAAGGTGCTTTTCAAATGGAAACTTGATTTTTCTTCTACAGAGCATCCAGTTTCCTGTTTTGACAGGTGAGGAAAGAGACATACCCTTTAGAAGTGAGTTGGGAGCCTAGCTATGATTAGACCCAAGGTAAGCTTTTCATCCACTGACTGTGTAGCTGGATTCATCTCTTCCATGTTGTCCTAGACTCTTGGGAGGATTTCTTCAATTGCTGTCCTCAGGCTGTTATTCTTGACCTCTATTTTACCTCTGGGACTATTGGCAGCATTGGAGTCTGAACGCATTCTGAAAGTGGTACATGGGTCAGAGAGTTGTCTTCCCCTTTGCTGTGAAAATGAAACTAAAACAGATATGATCAGTGACTTGCTCAGCCATCACCAGAGAACCTTCCTACCTCAGCAGATGGGAACAAATACAGAGACCCACGGCCAGACATTTTGCAGAGAGTGAGAGACTTTGGAATACTCATTGCAGAGCTGGATATCTCCATCAAATCCCTCCCCTCAGAGTTCAGAGAAACCCATAGAAGATGAGGCAGAGAGAGTGTAATTGCCAAGGGGGATGAAGAACCCCAGGAAACAAGGCAGTCTAAATCAGCAAGATGGATGCCAGGTGAACTTACAGAGACTGAGGTAGCATGCACAGGGCCTTCAAAGTGGGCACATGATGGGGCTCAAGTGCTGAAAGGAGAAATGGACACATGCCCCCATCCCTAACCTAGAAGCTATCTCCCAATGATAACCACTTTCAAATAATTTTTTTTTCCTGAAGAAGTCTCACTGGAGAAACAAACTATTCTAGAGGGTAGGCCACTCACCCAGCAGCAGATGCCACCAGTCACTGAACTCAAGAGCATCAGTGGAGGTTCCTGTCTCAGAATGTCATGGCAGGGCCTTCCCTTTCTTCTTTTCTTTTCTTTTTAAAATAAATTTTTCTTTTTAAAAATGGTTTTATATTTATAATAAAGGATCTACAGGCCCTTTGCATATACATTATGGATTCCAGTTTTGGGTTTTTATGGAATGTCTGAGCATACAAATGAGTGGGTATTATACCTTTTCTTGGGCTCTTTTCCATCTGTTTGTTTGTATTGCCCTATTCTGGTTTGTTTCTGTGTTATCATATCATATTGTATCCTATTATACTATATTATATTATATTATATTCCCTTACACACAAGGAGTCAGAAAGAAGATGGATCAGGAGGGGAGGGGAGATGGGCAGGAACTGTGAGGAATAAGAGGAGAGAAACTGTAATCAAGATATGTTGTATGAAAAATCCATTTTCAATAAAAGAAAAAATCACAAACTATGTATACATCCATTTTTAAGGTTGACTAAGTATTAGAATTAACTTCACTCACAGACCAAGAAAATAATAGTCCACATGATAAAATTCCCCTACCTCACAAACTGCCACTTCAAAGCACTGAGTCATATTTTCTGGAATACCGTAAGATGGTATTCACCACACTAGTTTAAAGAGACTAACTCTGGATGGATACATAATATTTTTAACATTTTAATTCCTCCAGAGAAAATGCACTGAGCAGGAGATTAAAATTACAAGGAATTTTTTTTTTAAATTAAAATATCAAGACTTTCGGGGATTTTCCATTTAGAATAAATATTTTATGTCTCCTAATAATATTCTTATATTAAATGTCTTTACTTCATTTAATGGTCTCCCTAAAATATTGTAGTTTAGACATTTTTAAAAAATAAATAGGAGAATTTTCAGTGTTAAGTAACTAGTGGAGATAAACATCTAAAACAAAAGAAGGGAAGTGCACAGCCATATCCTCTGGAAACGGTGAAAGTCATGAAGCCCACGCAGCTGCTGGACAAAGTTTCAGCAAAGTGTCTCCTACTTTTGGGTTTTGGTCTCTTCGTGTCCCATTCTTGGGGACTTTCTGCATTATGATTCATTTTATGTCTTTTCCTGAAAAAATTATACCTGAGTCATTTTAGGAAAGTCCTAGAACTTCCTATCCCTTCTGCTTTTAGAGAAATAACTGTATTTGGCCTATTTGAAGGTCTTCTTTACGCACTGGAGGTTGTGATACGAACAAAGATGCTAGAAATTTATTCCTGAGTCATGACTCCAGGGATCTTCTTGGGGTGGCCACCCCTAAGCAAGCTCAATCAGAATAACTGGAACAGAGTAAACTTAGAAATAGTTGACAAACTCCAATTGGCCAGGAAAATTGGTAACAGATCAAAGGCCTCTGTTTAGAACTCAGTAAACAAGAGATTGACTAAAGTAACTTTTCTTACTTAACAGCGTAGACAATGACTGGATAAGTAAAGGGAGTTGGGTTTTAGTATTTGCTATTCCTAGAGACTGGTTCGGATATTTTCTATTTGTCTGGAGCACTCTACAACTTAAATACTGCCAACCTAAAAGCAGGCTGTCATAGAATAAATGTGTTTGCTTAGGCGGAGACATTCTTTAGATCCTTTGAATTGGAGTGATGAGGCTGACATTAATAATGAGATCTGTTCTGTTTGCACTTTCTAATTGAGGCTGAACCTGTAACCCTGGGTATCTAATGAAAAATCAAACACATAATCTGTAATTCTTGGAAAATCATGACCATATCTTTGCTCTGTGAAATCTGTATAAAGAAAGAAGCAACCTGACTGCTGGTTAGTCAGAGCTGAAAGAGTCCCCCAACCACTGACCACTGTGACTGACCCACTCCTCCCTCCCTGATTTCTTATCTTTTCTTGGGAATCTGTCAGCTGCTGGAGGCTGGCCCCTGGCAGGGACGAATGAGAAAAGGAGAGAAAGGCAAGGTGTTTATTACTTCATATTCTTAAAAACAGAATGTCAGGTACACTCAAATCCCATGCTCAAATATGTACTTATGAATGCATATGATCTCACTTCTTAAACTGGTAAATAAAATGGACATGAATCAAAAAGTATTTAACCTTCTTATGCTTAATAATAATAATAATAATAATAATAATAATAATAATAATAATAATAATAATGTTTTTTCTTTAGAAAACAAAGTTTCCCAAGGTAGGTGTGAAGATGGAGAGGCAGGACCAGAGCTGCCCCTTAGCCCTATGTCTATACACCTTTCCTTTCCCCCAGCAGAATAGGTGGACCTGCCTGAATTCTGCAGAGTAAAGCCAGACAAGTTAAGGCCTGGGAGAGAGAAGTGACTGAGGAGAATCAGTGCTAAGGCCAGGGAGCAAAGGTTGCATCTAGCATTGCCGGAACCATGACTTCCTGTAGGATTTTAAAACAGAAAAGCCATTTGAAACAGTATTTGAAAAGGCCCATCTCTGACTATGGAAAGGATTTCCCAAGCATTACTAGAAATATGGTGATGCTCTTATCTTAGTCATATGTCACCTCAAAAGGCCACATGACTCCATACACCCTTGGGCCAAGATAGCCCTTCTTGATAGTGCCCTGTTTTGAGGTGACTTGCCCGCACATGGAAGCATCATCTAGAAGGGCAGCATCAAAGACAAGATCATACAGATTGCCTACCTCCCAGGCCCCATTCTCTGTTGTTAGAGGCATAGAATGAGTGTAAGGGAAGGAAGCAGTCTCCAGAGAGATTTAGTAACAATTCCTAAGCTGGTTAATAAGGTTTAGATAGCCACTTGTCTGAGGTCAGAGGAGAATGTTAGGGCAACAGGAATTACACCAAGATTGTGCCCAGGTCCCCAAGAGAATTCTGTCCTGCTAACAGTCAGAGGCATCAGTGGCAGCCCAGGCCAGGCCTATGCTTTTAGAATGGGTTAAGAACCCAGGCCCCTCTAAATCCAAACTGTGCAAAGAGCTGGCCAGCAAGCAGGAGCCAGGCTGGAACACATGTTTTTCATCAGAGACCTTGAGACCCAGAGGGGGCCTTAAACATAATTTAATTCAGTCTTCTGAGCTTGAAAGCACAGAAATTAAAGCCCAGAGCAAAGGACTGGGCACAGAAGGCTCATACAAGGTCACTTGGCAATTTAGAAAGAGCACAGCAGGGTCAAAGGGGTGCCGCCTTTGGTGTGTGACTGCTAAAAAAAACAAAATAAACAACAACAAAAAAAACCCGCCTGTGTTGCCACTTCCTGCTAAGAGCCACTGGGTGAGCCATTTGACTACCATGAATATTAATGTTGGAAGTGTTAAGTGGGGACCTAAGCACACTGCCCCAATCACAGAGCTGTTAATGACAATTAAGGTGCTTTTTACACCAGAAGTCATTCTTCATGCAATAGCTAATGTTGATGTTAACCAATAAGCTAGACATAGTGACCCACTCAGGTATTTCCAAGTAGAGAGGAACTTGTGAGGAAATATCACCTACTTGAGCTCACTAGTAAATAAAATAAAGCAAAATAAACTAAAAATATTAATAAACCATATTCACCCTAATAACATGATTTTCTGAGCACCCAACATGTGGCAAGCACATATATATGTATTTGTGAATATATATATGTGTATGTGTGTGTGTATGTGTGTGTGTGTGTGTGTGTGTGTGTGTGTGTGTGTTTCATTGTGACTCATTCATATATAGACTCCGGGACTCTAATATCCAAATATTTGAAGCCAGTTCAGATACACAACAGATTCAAACATGGCCTCTGTTTACTTAACATTTCTTTCAACCAGATTCCTGAGCCTTGGATTGCGTTTTCAGATCACAGTTCACTCTCAAACTGATCTCACTCACTCCAGTCCACTGGCAGCAGAGGTAGCCTCTGGTCCCCTGACATCTCTTTGCACCAGAAGACAGTGTGGTACTTGACACAAAGTAAGCACTTCGCTGAGAAATACGAAAATAAAGTAAAAGGTAACCTCAGAGAAAAGTTACTATTTCTTGTTCATGTTTAAAAATAGCCCTACTAAAGGATGGTTAGGTAGGAAGGGGTTTTGGATTTGTTTGAAGGATTTATCAGCTTTCAGTGAGGTGCGACATGTGGCAGGGGTGGGGCAGGGAGCACAAGAGTACACCAAGATAATGAAGTTGTGTAGGGAACCCACGTTTTAAATTGTTTTACAGAAGCCAGATCCGGAAAATGCCATTTCACAACTCATGACCAGATCTTTCTGCCAACTTTCAGACACACAAAGCTGACAGACCTGCTCAGGTAGGAGTTTAGGCACTTCCTAGCATGCCTCCCCCTTCCACTTTACTGCGCTCCTTCCGTTAGATGGGAGGATGCTGCCGAGGTTTGTTTCAGCTTCACCTCACAAAAGATCTCTTTTGCCAATATTAGACTCTTCGATAATAAATAAGTCTCTGGGTCATTCTTTGGTGGCTGATGGGTCCAAGAAAGTCCAGCAATAGAAAATTAACATCTTCAATAAGAAAAAAACTGGGGTCATCACAAGGTTTCAACCTCTTATAGCTCCAGACTCTCCTCTGTAGGACAGATTATTTCTCTGAAGAAGGCTATAAACAATTTCTCCCACACCACCTGTTTGTCTAGAAAGTTGTGCATCTCCAGTTGAAAGGTAGGAGCCTTGGTCTCTTTTGAGTGAGTTTGGGTGTGGTGTTAAGTCCCTGAGAATTCCATAAATGTAAGTGACCTTGTGTGGTTTCTGAAGGTATGACATAAAAGTGGTTACCATTTCTTTCTTGCCCACTAGGACACTTTCCATGAAGCTCAGAGCCACTAAATAAGCAGTCCACCTATGCTGAAACTCCATGCTATGAGAAAACTCATGCCTGACCAGTACCCCCACACCCAGCTTCCAATACTCCATCACTAGCTCTACTGTGATCACTTGAGCTATGTGATCACTTGAGCTATGTGAGCCAGAAGTGCCCAGGGTAGCCCCTTAGTGTCCAAACCCACAGCTCAAGCTACTCTGTTCAGGGATGTTTTGTTTCCTTGCAGAACCACATGAGACCCCCACCCCCATTGCTACTTCTGGTTACAACATCACAGACACATGGCAGGGCATGTCCTTGTCCAGACATAACCCTTCCTTCTTCTCTTTGTTAGTGACATTGTATCCTGGCTCTGTCATCTACCAGATAGAGCCCTTACAAAAGTTTCTGCTTCGTTATTTTCCTCATCTACAAAAGAAGAACAAGAACTTGTTGCCTGGATGTAGACACAGTGATTGTAACTGAATTGAGGCAGTCTTGGCTTCATAGTGAGCTTTGGCTCAGGCCAAGACCTTGACTCAAAATATTAATAATAATAATAATAATAATAATAATAATAATAATAATAATAAACAATTGTGGCTGATAGTACAATCTGTGGGGCCTCTATAGAAAATGATGATCACTTCACTGTGTAATACATTGTCCTAGGAAAGTTCCTGTAATGGTTCCTGTAATGGTTCAGATGTAAAATGTCATCTACAGGCTTATGTATTGAACCCTTGGTCACCCTTGGTGGCTCCATTTTGAGATGTGGTGGGACCTTTTGGACACAGGGTCTAGCTGACAAACATAGGACTGCAGGGGCTGGGCATGAGGGTGAAAGGCCAGCCATGGCCCTGGTTTCAGCTCCCTGTGTTCCTGACCGGTGCACATTGAACAAGCCACAGGCTCCTGATACCAAACCATCCATGCTAAGATGAACTATACTCTGCACTGTGGATCTGTGCCCCTTAAGATGCTTCTGTCAAGTATTTGATGAGTAGAATAAAAAAAGAAACCTGCACGGTTCAAATTGCCCTGTCTTTGTGTGTTTTTTTCTGACAATGCTGTAGGGCAGCTGCAAAAGTTGGAAAATGACAGAGGTAAGTTGAACTGTTCATATATGTACAAGGAACATCGATAACATCAATCTCCTGGACATAGAGTCTAAACCTTTTGCTTTCTCCACCCTGGATCTCAACTATACAATCATGAAGCATCAGAGAAAACGTAGCTTCTCTTCTTTACCCTTTCTCTTTCCCTGTGATCCACTCTAGTTGTGCCTTTTGTGCCCACTACCTTCTTTCCTATCTCTTGCACTACCTACTCGGTAAATATGAATATTATCACAACCTCATTGTACCTCTCTGGGTCACCAAAGAAACACAAGGCTTATTCCTACTATTAGTAAATGGAGCATAGATTTTAGAAGACCAAAGCCAAAACATTTCAGTGAACAAAGACATTTAAACAATCAAAGACATTTAGAGCCCCTCTTTACCAATCACATGTATCCAAAGCTTTCAACCAAGTCCATCAACCTAATGCCCGGCAATGGGAAATGCAGACTTGGGCATCATCTAGGTCCCATTCCTGCTCACACACTGCACAGCACGGAACAGCTAAGCAAAGTCCTGACCTCCAGTACCTTGATTTGTTGATTCAAAGGCAAACTTAGGCTGGGAAAGGTACTAGCAAAGTTTCTCCTCACCAATCTCAGCTAATGTTGGTCACCACAAAGAAACCTAGGCAAAGAGTCACAGTAGGGATTTCACCTCGAAGGAAACCCAGGAGCTTTACTGGGGAAGGCAGCCCAAATGTGCCAAACGTGGGTAAATAAAGATGGCCCCACTCTTCTGGTGGGCTTTTCTAAATTTGTAAGAACATCGAGATCTTTAGGGATAATTTTGAAGAGCAGAGTCAAGACCAATTGTTTAATACCTTAACTTAAGAGCCCAGTGGACTCTAAGACAAATAATACCCTTTTATTTCCCTTCTTTAGGCAAAAAAAAAAAAAAAAAAAAAAAATCAACTAAAAGTTTTCTATCAAGTCAGGTAGGGAACATGGTGGTCTTGTGGACACTTAATGTCTCTGATATCACCTTCTTTGTCTCTATAATAATGGTTAATAGCCAAATGAGGGGACCAGAGTAAGACTTAAGTCAGTAGCTATGGATAAGGTTGAGACCTACCTGGCGTGGTTACTGGGAACCAAACTCAGATGCTTGGCAAGAGCAATAAGGACTACCAATGGCTGGGCCAGCACTCTAGCCATCGTCTCCTCTGTTTAAAACAATTTTAAAGATTTAAAGAATTTTTAACTAAATGATTGATAATGGTATGTTGCCAGCTGCCTCTCCCCAATCTCCACTCCTTTCTCTACTCCTTTGCTCAAACATACAAAGTAATTGTTTTTCTGATCAGTGAAGTCAAAATACATGGGTCATTCTAAGAATAGAGTTGAGTTTTATGTAAATTCTGGTTTAAATGTGTGGGAAAGAATCTCAAATTGGTGAACTATCTATATTCAAGGATGAGATATAGCAAGGACAGGCTTGCATGGACAACTCTCCATTTTTGGCAATCTTGTGTCCAAAAAAATATTTTAAGGCTCTTTATTGAATAAACTTGTTGCTCATCAGCATGTGTCATTTCTGGGTTTTTGTTCCACGAGTGAAAACTGCCCTACTTTACTGCTTTCAAATAGGCAGCATTAAAAATGCAATTTTTTAAAAATGATGGCATATGTTTTTGTTTATTTGGCGGGGGGGGAGGGGGTGATGCCCTGTGAGATAAGCATAGAAACAACAGTTTATCTCCACATGACAGATGAGAAAATAAAGAGCCCAGAAGCTTCAATAACTCATCCAGAGGCATAAAGTCTCATTTCCTCGTCCTGAATACACCACAAAGAGCTCTAGCAACTGGAAGAGCGAAACAGAAGAATCCGTTCAGTTAAAAGTCCTAGTAATTTGGGCGCCCCAGAGAGCCAGCTAGATCAACTCCATAGTAGTCTGCCAAAGGAGGGAGAACGTGAAGAAGAGAGTACAGACCCCCTTCAGTCTGTTTAGTAGCTGGATGTGGGTCAGAAAGAAGAAAACCAGAGCCAGGGTGTTTGGAACCGAGGACCATGAGAAGGGGCTGCTGTGTGAGTTTTTGATGGCTGCTACGAGGAAGTATGCAATCTGTGTGGTTTAAAAGAACACAAATTATGTTCCTAAGGTTCTGGAAATTGCTGAAGTCTTAGTTAAATTGTCTGGGCTTAAGTCAAATCATTAGCAGGAGGGACTTCTTCCAGAGGTTAGAAATGGATTCTTTTCCTTGTCTCTTCAGCTTCTGTTCTTTGATTTGAGCATTTCTCAGTTTTTAAAGTCCACCACTCAAAGCTCTCTGCATCATCATTATCCTCAATTTTCCCTTCACCCCACTGAATAAACATCCTGGTGCCTATGTGGTCCCTTCGAGATGATCTAGGATGAGTTTCCACCTCTTGACTCTCAGTTTAATCCTATCTGGGCAGGAAGATAGCAAGTATTCACAGCTCTGGGGATTAGGCTGTCAGCATCTCTGAGGCCCTCATTCAGCCTATCACAGGTGACCAGGTGACAGGTGGATGGTGGCAGTTGTCTTGTGCCGGCAAGTGCACTGCTGGTTGTGTTTGCCTGTTGAAAGTCACTCTCCACTGCTGCCTGACATGCCAGACCAAAATAGAACGGCTATGTTCTGACAAAATTAAATGCTCTTTCAGGTACAGCACACACTGCCTCTCAACATTGGCATTCATTCTTGCAGACAGCCCATTTTCATATAGATAGTAATTAATATTTGCATAATGCTTTAGAGTTTACAGTGTCCCTTTTTATTTACATGAAATCATTAAACCCCTACAACAACCTTCTGTGATGGTTATTATTAACACAGTTTTACATATGAAGACACTAAAGCTCAGAAGAGCGAAATGGTTTGTCCGAGGTCACCCAGCTGGTGAGGGCGAGACAACAATGCAAAACTCTGAACTTGCACGATGCTCAGTTCTAACTAATGAGTCTGTACTTGGTTAACTTCACTAGATGTGTTGGTTACCTTTCGGCAAATACTCAAATGATGACTTGGATCTCAGACATGATTTTGAGAGAAAATGAATTTATAACAGGACTTAGTACTCTGTAGTACGCAGAATGACTCGTGGCACATAGCCATCATCTCTAGCATCTCCATGACCACCACCACCGCCAACTCCACCACCTCCACCTCCTCCACCACCACCTCCTTCCCCACCTCCACCACCACCTCCACCATCACCATCTCCACCACCACCTTCACCTCCACCTCCACCTCCACCACCACCACCTCCACCTCCACCACCACCACCTCCACCTCCAACTCCACCACCACCACCACCTCCTCCTCCACCTCCACCACCACCTCCACCACCACCACCACCACCACCTCCACCACCACCTCCACCATCACCATCTCCACCACCACCTCC